>CM070108.1:10942500-11365000 GCA_036178185.1 Liparis tanakae | reverse complement strand
GGGGTCCGGCGAGGGAGCGTGTTCTCTCTGGACGGGGGGCTGGGGACACACCATAAAGAGAGAGAGAGATAAAAATATAAATATGTAAATAAATCAATATATATATATATGTATAATATATATATATATATACATATAGAATATTCTAATTATAGAATAAATAGAATATAAATATATATATATATATAAATATATATATTTATATATAAAAATATGTATGTATAAATAAATCAATATATATTTGTCTATAATAAATATATATATAAATATGAATACATACATATATATATATATATATATATATAATAAATAAATATATATATATATATATATATATATATTTATACATTTGTCTATTTTCAATTTCATTTAACAATTAAATAAGAAAATAAACATGACGATGGAATTCATTCGGGTACAAAAGGCGTCAAGGTCGCAAGGAAATTAATTATTTTTGTTATATTATTTCTTAATGCTGAATATTCATAAATCATACACAATCCTCTGAAAGCAGACATAGCACTTACAACACTACACTCAATAGACTATTACTATTATTATTATTATTATTATTATTATTATTATTATTATTATTAATATTATGTTTTTTATTCTTGGACTGAGCACCATTCGGTGTGTTTTTCTTTGAAACAACAAAGAAAGTGACTGAATGAAAATACATTTAGTTATGTTGTTGAAGAAAAAATAATATAAATATTCATAAAGTAAAGCACTGTGCTGTGAAACCTCACACACACATGACGGGTTAATAAAGATAAGGCTCTCTACTCATCCATCATCATCATCATCATCATCATCATCATCATCATCATCATCATCATCATCATCATCATGTGACAGGGACCCACCCTTTGTGTTCCGCCTTCTGCACCTTGACCCACTGCTCCACCTCCTCAAAGGTGCTCCTCCTCCGCACCTGCTGGTGCCGGTTGGCGGGGGGCGTGGCCGCCGGCGTGGTCGTCGTGGTCGCCGCCCTCTGGTACGTGCCCGCCGCGATCCCGTTGGGCTCCAGGATGGGGCTGGGCGTGGACACCAGGCCGTTCCTCGCGCAGGCGCCGGCTGGCAGCGCGGAGGCGGCTCGCGACGGCGCCCTGGATACGGGCGCCGAGGCCGACGGGCGGTCGCACTGCGGCGGGGCGGCCAGGTTGGAGGGCAGCGACGCGTGCGTGTCCATTTCCAGGGCGGCGGCGGATTCCCTGTGGAAGCTGCAGCACTCGTCGGCGGGCTCCAGGAGACCCTCGTGGACGCCGCCGGGCCTCGCCGGCTCGGGGTTGTGGCGAGTCACGTGGGTCACGTGGTTCGCCTGGGGGACGGCGCGCTGATGCTGCGACGGGATGAACGGCTCAAACTGGTCGGAAGGTCTGTTGAGACACGGCAAACTGTTACACGCTGTCGCTACTTTGGATTTGGAACTTTTTCATCAACATCGCCAGAGTTTCATTGGCCGGGAGTTTATTTTATTTTATTTTATTTTATTTTAGTTTAGTTTAGTAAGGATCCTAGTCTACACCGTAGTAAAAACATTACAATACAAATACATGAAATGCAGTACAGCATGATCAATTATCACAAAGACACTGAGACTTAGAAAACAACATTTACATTAAAAGTAAAATAATAATACCTGAATACCTTAAATACCTAAAATAATAACATAATCTACTATAATTTCCTTTCTGATTATTGCTGCCTGAAGTTTCCTTTTGAAATCACATTGATTTCTTGCTAGTCACTAACGAGGGGAGCACATCTGGCACACCTGTGCGCCCCTGTAATCTATCTGGAGGACCCCTCTACGCCCTCGGGGGCGTCGCGCTCCACCATCTCTGGCGTCTGCGTCTCGGTTCTGGTGCGCTGGACTTGAGTCTGAACGAGTCTCGTCCCATCAAAGGGAAACTAAAGCCGAGCCGGTGACCCGACGTCTTCTCACCGCAGCTGGACGTCAAACTCCTGAATGAAATCCCCCCGTGAAGCGAAGCCAGAGGAAACGCTTCAGACGGCTGCTATCTGAAGGTATTTAATATAAATTAGCTCTATGATGGCGGGTTGGTTCCTCTTAGATGAGATTATCTTTTAGCTTCACGAGTCGTGTGTTGCGTTCACTGTTTTAAAAAAAAGGAGGAAAGAAGTATTTTCATGTTGTAAAACAAGGCAAACTCTTGAAAAAGAAGCGCAAAACACGACAGGGATGAGTAATCTTACTTTAACCCTCCTGTTACCTCCTGTAATCTTACTTTAACCCTCCTGTTACCTTTGGGGTCAATTTGACTCCATTCAATATTTGACGTCTTTAAAAAAATGATTGACATCCTTTTTTTTGTTTCATATTTCATAAATGTTCCTACTTTATTGGGGACAACTGGAAACACATACAATTCCCATGATGATATGTTTTCAATCTCCTGAACACAACTTGTACACATCGGTGTTCTTTGGGTTCAATTTGACCCCAGGCTGTTTTTCACTGTGTAAAACATATAAGAAATATAAACTTTTTATATATATTTAAAGGGCTATTTAGGTCGTCAACAAACAAACATAAAGTACCCGACACTTAAACTTGGGAAACAATATTAATTCTAATAATGTTCTGGAGGTTTTACTTGTGGGGTCAAATTGACCCCACAAGTAAAAGAGTATATTTGAAGGTAGACGAGTGGAAGACGCTGTAGTCTTTGGGGATCTCCCTTTTCAAAATAAAAGAAAGAAAGAAAAGCGAGCTGCCAGTGAGTGTTGGGACGCGTCAACATGTGAAGAAAACATGAGCGAAATTTTAAAATAAATAATAAGTGAACACGGTGCAGTGTCCTGCCGTAAAGACGATGAAGAGCGAGAACAATATGTATGAACTATAATGAATGCCGTCGTGCCGTTGGACATCCCTCGCTGTGCAGAATGTGCTGACCTCAGCGCCGCGTGTGAATCTGCCCACATCGGCGTACGTCTCCTGGAGCCGAGGGCATCTTTCTGTCAGGTCACGGTGACCTTTGACCTTTCAAATTACAATCAAACCATCTGTAAGTTGAACGAGTTGGAGGCCGTCTGGTGGTGGATGTGTAAGGTTTGAGTGAACCTGTGTGAACTGGGAGGTGATGACTGGAGTTTTGCTGAGATCTAAAACATTATTTTTCGTTTTTCTCGGTTTTATGTCGTACACTGGACGCTTTGTGTCAGGTGCTCCCGCCGCCGCCGGGGCCAGGACATCTTTGGAAAGGACGTTTTTAATCTCAATGAGGCTTTTCCTGCTTAAATATATTTAAATAAAAAATGTAATAAAAATCCAAACGGAGGATTTATGGCTCCTCGTTTAATTCCATTTAAGGAAGGTACGTAAATAAGTTTTTATCTATTAGAACAATACAAAATATCACTTTACAGAAATGTAGGGATCAAAATACCGGCAGCAGCCACAAGGGGGCGCTCATGGCGTGAGGCTGAGGAACCAAAGCATCCACCGTGGAAACGGAAAATGTAAAGATGTTGAACTTTATTACGTGCATGAGGCATGCTCTGTGTGTGTGTGTGTGTGTGTGTGTGTGTGTGTGTGTGTGTGCGTGCGCGTGCCTACCTGGCGTGCTGTGCGTGGCCCTGCATCAGCGTGGCCTGGTTCATGGCCCTCAGCCAGGTGCTCATGTCCTCCTGCGTGTCGGCGCTGAACAGGTACGTGCGCATCCCCGTGTGCTCCGCCTGCGAGCCAATCACAGAGCTCTGCTTGTAAATGTGCGAGCGCATGCCGGTGTGTTCAGCCTACAGGGGGGGAGAGAGGGGAGGGGGGTCAAAGGTCAGCGGTGGGGAGGGAGAGAGAGAGAGAGAGAGAGAGAGAGGTCAGCGGCGACGCCGCCTCGGTTTTTCGGGTCGGAGGGAGACGGAGAGATGCCATGCTGTCCAGGAAACAACATCAAGGGCCACATACACATCGACCAATACAGGGGGGGGGGGAGAGAGGAAGAGCTATAGAGAGAGATAGAAAGAGAGAGGTAGAGTGATAGAGAGAGGTAGAGACATAGAGATAGATAGAGAGAGAGAAAGAGAGGTATAGAGAGAAAGAGATAGATAGAGAGAGAGAGAAAGATAGATAGAGAGAGATAGATAGATAGATAGATAGATAGATAGATAGATAGATAGATAGATAGATAGATAGATAGATAGATAGAGAGAGAGAGGTAATGAAGGAAACAGATAAATAAACAGATACAGAAGTGCCAGTGAGAACGTTTGGCTGATGGGAGGAAGAGGAGGAAGGGGAGGAAGAGGAGGAAGAGGAGGAAGAGGAGGAGCTCCAATGGAGGAGACACTAAAGGTCAGATAACAGCTGACACAACACAAACAGAGATGTTATGGTAGCTTTTCGTTTATGCCGTTTCTCTCGTGACGTTGTTACAGGAGACGCCGTGAAGCCAAGGATTCTTATTAGGGTCCGAGCGACAGCGAAGCTGTCCGAGAGCACCCTATTGAAATTGTTAGAGTTCTTATTATTATTCTTCCGCTGGATTTTTATTTTTGAACATTGGGGGCATATTGGGGGTACCTATCATATACCAAATTTGGCAAGCGTGTCAGGATTGGTGAAAATAGACGGATGACATAGACCTCAAAATGCTGCTTTCAAAAATTGCTCTCTAGCGCCACCTAGAAGTTTGACCGGTGACACCCCTCACCCACAATGTCCGATTAACTTAAAAAACAGATTTTCTAGACCTCTAGGACCTGCTCTACAAAAAAGCCTCTCAGGACCCTAAGCTCCGCCTACTTTAATTTTCGGCCATTTTGAATAATGTGAAAAACCCAAAAGTGACCACCGAACCTAAACGATAAGTCCAATATTAACAAACCCATTGAAGATAATGATAACTGAAGCTATATCATCTGGGATATATCATCTTTTTTCAAAGAGATCATTGTGGTAAGCATCTATAGCCCAACGAACATTTTAGGGGCGTGTCCCATTTTGTAATGCTTATAACTTCAACACTATTGGTCAAAAAAAATAACAGACCAGTAGGATATGTGCAGAATGGCGTCAGAAACATTCGATGCAAATTACGTGCAATTTGAACTTTAATTGGTGCCACAAATATTCACCAAAGTTGGCCATTTTGGGCTTTTCTTAGCGTTTTTGGCCATTTTCCACTTTTTTCAAACGGCCATTAGACCCACAAAACGCTAACGGAATTCGTTAAAAATAGGTTTGTTAGACCTGAATATACTACAATCAGGAAATGTCCCTAGGAAATGCCCGTTTTTTGACCGCCAATATTTGTAATTTATTTATCTTAAAAACTATAGCTTACACTCATCAGATATGTTTTACAAAAATCAAGTGTAATGCCAGTCAAGGCTGAACACATTCACCAATTTTGAGCCAATTCCGTTAGCGTTTTCTGGTAGAACTCGACAGTTGGAAAAAAGTGGAAAATGGCCAAATCGGCCCAAAACGAAGAAAAAAAAGTCAAAAAACGCCCAAAACGCCAAAAACGTCCAAATTTGGTAGGAACAACTATTTATGAAGTAAAATAACCATAAATGATTCACTTTCACGATAGGCCTGAACACATTTACCAGAAAAAAACTCTAATTAACACATTTACCAGAAAAAAACTCTAATTTGTCCCATCCCAAATAGTTGGCGCGCCTCTGGACACCTCCTACCAGCAAAGCCTCTAGCTCAGCATGATAAGTGACTGACTCTAATCCTGGAGATGCGGGTTTGATTCCAAGACAAGACACCATTTTTTAATCCATTTTTTTTACATTGAATTTACACGCCGTGGTCTACACTTCACATAGGGACACGCGACGCGTGAATATATTCACGCGGTTAAAGCGCAAGCTAGCGGCTAAACTGGACTTTGTCCAATCCGCCCCAAACTCCTCGCACTCGTCACGAGTCGCGCCGAGTCGAAGTCCGACCGCGCGCTCGGCCGCGGGCCGGCGACTCGCCGGCGTCCCCGACCGGCGTGGGCGAGCGAGGACCCGTTCAACGCTGCTAGCAGCTTTAATATTATTATTATTACCTTCGCATTGAAAATGCAGAAGGTAATGTTTTGGCCATATTTATTTGTGTATATGTCCGTCCGTTTGTCCGTTATTCGTCTAAATCAGACAAAACTGAGCCGATTCTTATGAAACTTGGTGGGATGATTGGTCATGACCCAAGGAACAATCGATAGGTTTTTGGGAGTGATTGGGTCAAAGGTCAAGGTCAAGGTCACGAAAAGGTGAAAAACGTAAATTTGCAATATCTCGGTTAATTGGCATCCGATTTGCGTGAAACTAGTGCCAAATTGTTCATAATTCAATCTTGTGATATGCGAAGGTATGCGCTCTACCGAGTGCCCATTCTAATTATTATTATTATTATTATTATATTATTATTATTATACATACTATTATAAGTCCACTATTAGAGACCACAGAGGCTGTGAGCACATTGTTCTCTGTTGACAAGTGGAAAAAGTGTCGCCTGAATAAAAATCCCGGTGTGTTTCCTGGCCGCACTGCATTGTGGGTCGCTATCGTCGGGGACGACAACACGCCGTGGAACAACAGAAGCGTCCGAGACGCACCGCCAACACAACAGCTGCTTCGTCAAGACTGTTTTGCATCCTGGAGGAAAACGTCCTCGCTGTGGAAGGTTATTAGAGGCCCTTTTAGAGTGAGTCGCACTCCGCTGAGCACTAAATGTCCCACTCTCCTCCTTTCCTTTCCTCCCTCCCTTCCTTTCCTTCCTTCCTCCATTCAGTGTCGGCGGACTGGGATGGGAAGACAAAAGAGAGCCCACTCAACAACAGATGCACGCGAATGAGAAGTAATCAAGAAGCTGAATCTTCCCTCTAATTCAGCCACTGAATAATCAACGCAGGATAATAAGTGTGTGTGTGTGTGTGTGTGTGTGTGTCTGTGTGTGTGTGTGTGTGTGTGTATGAGTGTGTGTGTGTGTGTGTGTAATCTCACTGGTGAATTCTCCATTCAGGGTTTTATATTGTCTCGAAATGAGACGGCTCCTTATCTGCTTATATATATATATATTTTTTTCCCTCTCACCGTCTGTTTGAACATTCACGCAGTGGCGCTAGTCTCTTTAAGGCACCCCCCTCTGCTCTGATTGGCTTAGAAGAAAATGACAGTAAACACAAAGTGTTCTGGAGCTGGAGCCACGAACACAGGCTCTGAACTTCTTGTTGAGCCCACGGAAAGATGAGCGTCTTATTTCACGCGTTGTGGTTCTTCCTTTTTTTAATCCTCCACCGCTAAAGTGGTGTCTTTTCTACCAACTGACCATTTTCTTTTCATCCCAACAACAATAACGATACATTTATGTCTTATAGTGCTTTAAAATATGTATTTAAAAGGCACTTTATATGGTAACAATAGAAACAGTAAAAGCATTGACAATATGAACGAGGCCGATAACAGATAATAACCTCGTCGAGAGCCTTTTAGAAGAGGTGATACTCAAAAGGCTGATAACATCTGACGACTCCGTCACGTGATCAGCTGGAGCAATGTGTGGTTTAAGATGTGTGTCACCGTCGGGCGTACAGATGTGTTAAGAGGACAGGATACAGGCGGGGAAACTCGTTAGCAACCACTCCTCTTAAAAGAAGAAGAAAAACAACCCCTAAATATCTGGAGGAGGAGCGGCTGTCACAACACGGCTGCTCGCCGGCCGCCGGCGCTCTGACAGATGTGTAGGCACGTGCACACACACACACGCACACACACTCACACACACAGTGCAGAGACACACACACACGCATTTGTATTTGGGGTATATGTCGAGTTGAATTCAGCCCGCACAAAAACAACTTCAACTCCAATAACTCTCTCACTCCCAGCAGCATCCACTCCTTTCCTTTCCTTTCCTCTCCTCTCCTCTCCTCGCCTCCTCCCTGCTCGCAGGAGATGAGAGCAGAGGAGGCGAGGAAGGGAGAAGATATGAGTTAATGCCCAATATCAAAGCCGAGCCATCCCTCTGTACATACTGATATACACTTTGCTTTTATTTTGTCATTTTCATTCATATTTAATGTTGTTCTGCTATTTTGTTGTATTGTTTATATATTTGCATTTTTCATACTTATTTTAATATTTTATGTTTACCTTGCATGCTGCTGTATAACCACATTCTCCCTGGGGATGAATAATCCATCCATCCATAATCTATAAATCCATCCATCCATCCATCCAGCCATCCATCTATCCATCGATAAATCCTTCCATTCATCCATCCATCCATCCATAATCAATAAATCCATCCATCCTTCCATCCATCCATCCATCCATAAAGCCATCCATCCATCCATAATCTATAAATCCATCCATCCATCCATACAGCCATCCATCTATCCATCAATAAATCCATCCATCCATCCATCCATAAATTCATCCATCCATCCATAAATCCATCCATCCCCACTACTGAGGGTCCAAAATAACATTGCCTCCTTTTAACAGGAATGCTGAGCAGGTCTTTCAGCTGCGAGTGCGTGACCGATGCTCCCACCCACCCACACAGCCACACACACAGCCACACACACACACACACACACACACACACACACACACACACACACACACACACACACACACACACACACACACACACACACACACACAGAGCGCCTCTCTGTGGACGGGCCCAGTGTGTGAGGTTTAGAGGTGTTTGTTTTCTCCGCTGCGTTGTGTAACGCCAAATCCTTTCTGCCCTCTATTTCCCCGCGGCTCGCCGTCACGACTTCCTTCCTCTCCACCTTCACTGCTTCCTCCCTTCATTTGCCTTCGCCTCTCCTCCCTCCCTAATCACTTGCTTCCCTTTCTGTGTCCTCTCTCCTCGGGGCGCGCTGGAGAATATCACTCAAACCTTGCACTTGGAGGGGCTTACAGTGGAGTGGGCTCTTTTTCCGGTTGCGCACTCACACACACACTCACACACACACACACACACACACACACACACATACAGAAACACACACACACACACGCACACACACAGAAACACACACACACACAGACACACCCACACATACACTCACACACACACACACACACATACACACACACACACACACACACACAGAAACACACAGACACAACCACACACAGACACTCACACACGCACACACACACACACACACATACGCAGACACCCACACGCAGACACACACACACACACACAGACACACACACACACACACTATAGATAAGCCCGGCAGCCCGAGCCCCACAAAGCTACCCGATAAACTTGCAGCTGTAGAAATTAGATTCACACAACAACAACAACAACAACAACAACAACAACAACAACAACAAAGGCCAGAGACAACATTTGCTTGCGTGTGTCTCGGTTTAAAGTCGCTGTTACTCTGTTTGCCGAATAGTTAAGAAGTCGGAGCTCAGCGTTCTGCCTCCAGCTGCTTTGGGAGGAGCTGGGAGTCGACTGCAGCTCTTCTCCCTGTGAAGGCGGCGAGGAGGTGGAGGTACACGGGCGGAGCGACAGATGGCGGAGGCAGCAAGCGCAGCACAGAGAGGAGCGAGAAGCCCAAACACACAGACTCATACTGAGGATGGGGAGAGAGAGAGAGAGAAAGAGAGAGAGAGAGAAGAACACTGAACGGATAAACACGACACGACCACGTCAGCCAACAGGACGCCGTTCTCCGAAACATGCATCGGAGAAAAAAAAACGACGGAGGAACATATACAAGGCCGCCGTTGTATATTCCGTCGTGTTTGGGAACCCGGGGAAGGACACACGACGGACGTACGGCGGTCACATCGGGTTACGGGCGAGAGCACTAGAGAGGGCGGAGTACCTATTTACGGGGAGGGCTGGCGCTCGCTCGCGGGGGGGCGGGGCGACAGAGGGAGGTCCCCGCCGGGGCCGCCAGCCAATGGGAACAAGAGAGAGAAGAGGATTCAGTGAATAGGGGGAAGGGGGAGGGGGGAGGGGGAACCACCATCACATGACACCCGACCCCATTGGGCGAACCGGTCACAGGACTGTGTTCGGCAGCATTTGAACCCCCCCCCCCCCCCCCCGATGTGTTCAGGCGCTCAATCCCCGCCAAGGAGGAACGGACGACTTTGAATTTCATACCGTATGACTTACCACCCGGCAAAATAGAGAGAAAAGCCAGGGTCCCATTGGGTGTGGTGATGTCACGGTGTGATGTTACACGTTCTAGTACACAGCAAGGTGAGAAGCTTCCTGACCAGGATGTAAAGACGCTGTTGTGTTTTTAGTGTGTGAATAGGAAACGGTGATAGCATAAACATAAACTATCCCTTTTAAATTTCGGCCAATTTGATTGTCTCCAAACTACAATTTTTGTTCAAAGTTTCCTCTGTGAAAGGTCGTCTTCCCGTCGAGGAGGAATCTCCGAAAATATTGTATCTATCCTCTTGTCTCCTTGAGTCCACGACCCACCGCCTGACCGTGGGGGAGATACGCTTGGCGGTCACGTGGATATTTTTGAGTGTCTGAATGTTTTCTACCATCGATGATGAGGGATTCTCGAAGCCGGTTGGTTCTTATGTCGGGGGAAACGCTCGGGATAGAGTCTGACCGTTGATTTCTCCAGGTCGAGTGTGTGAGACCCAACCGGTCCTGATGATCCTCCGACATCAAGCCGACGTCCTCGCCCACAGCCCGTCGAGCAGCGGGGATAAGCTCAGACCTTTTGGTCTCGAGGCTTTTCTTTGACGACCAAGCAGACGTGTCACTCCATGTAGCGAGCCGCGAGAAGTTAAATCACTGAGGCCTTTTGTTCGCACGCGAGGGCGAACATTAACATTACGCCGAGGCCGTGGCACGCCGTGCTGTGCCGGGCCTCTTTACCTCGCCGGCCTCGAAAGAAGCTTCCATTCCAGAGGAGCGTGTCCGTCTCAATAGAGACACTGACAGACGTGCTGTGGTCATAAACGTGGCTACAGCAGGTGGCGAGTGTGTTTGGGTAGTTAGGAGGGAACGTTTTTCTCCACTAACATTTAACAATCATTATTGTTATTTAATTATTTTTTCTCAGAATGGCGACGTCAATGTAGGCGCTCGCTTGAAAAAGGAGGAAGGAATAAAAAAATTACATAAAAAAATATATATAATTTAACATATTAACTGACAGACGTCCGGTGGTAATAAACTTGGCTACATCAGGTGGCGAGTACTTTTTGGTAGTTAGGAGTGACGGTTTTCTTCACTACTAAATCATTATTGTTATTTACGTATTTTTCTCAGAATTGCAACATCAAGGTGGACGCTCGCTTGAAAAAGCCGTGGTTTAAAAAAATATTAAATATTTTTGAATGGGAAGGAATAAAAAATTACATTTAAAAAATATATAATTTAACATAAATTAACTGACAGGTGATAATAAACATGGCTACAGCAGGTGGCGAGTACTTTAGTTATTGTTATTTACATTTTTCTCAGAATTGCGACGTCAATTTAAGTGCTCGCATGAAAAAGCCGTGGTTAAAAAAACTATAAAACATTTTTGAATGGGAAGGAATAAAAAAATATATAAAAAAATATATAATTTAATATAAATTAACTTGACTTCAAGAGGCACTTTCTGCAAAAAAAGGTGAAGACACGTCGTCGTCACTGTGAGTTACACAAACGTTTGTTTAATAAGAATATGCATAAGCAATGTGAAGTTTAAATAACTAAATGATGCTCCACACGATAGGGAGAAAAGTTGCGTGCCACGAAAGCCGCCGATCGACTGTGGAGTCCAACAGGTGTGACGGTAGCCGGTATTCAGTTGGAATGGTGTGTGTGTGTGTGTGTGTGTGTGTGTGTGTGTGTGTGTGTGTAATGTCTAATGGACGTCTCTGTCATTAACTTGGTGGGAAGGGTCGAAGGGTGAGATTCTGAAGGGAGATTTTAAAACCTCAAATATTTCAGGTTTTCTTTTTAAGTCGCCCCGATGTCAGAACGGCGTTCCGCGACGTCAACGCTCCTCAAGTCCCCGCTTGAAGTGTGCAGGACGGCATTCTTCGCTTTGCTTCTGAGAGAAAGCCGTGAAGAGCCTGATTCACGTCGCCGGGCGGAATACACGCGTTTACGCCAAACACACACTTTAGGTACGAGAAAAATAAATAATAAAAGTTCCCAGGGTTGTGATTGGCTGAATTGGGTTTCATGAGTTATTCTTCACTTCAGAAAGAGTTTTGAATCCACAATTTCAAATGTATGTGGCTAGTACACACACACACGCACACACTGAAAATCAAACAGATCCGAGTCGGTAGAGCGAAAGAGAGGCGTACCTTGAAGGCATACTTGCGGCTGATGTGGTCCTCGGGTCCCACGGGTGAAATGACATAGCTGGGCAGAGGAATACTGCCGAGGACCGCTTCCTCTCTGCTGTCTGGAGGGAGGGAGGGAGGGAGGGAGGGAGGGAGGGAGGGAGGGAGGGAGAGAGAGAGAGAGAGAGAGATAAGTGAGAAGAGATATGGAGGAGAGGAAAGAGAGCCAGAGAGATTAGATATCACTCATCACCCACTAATGTCATCTGCTGCCACCGGTATCGCGTAAACACGCCGCGCATGGCGAGCGGCGGCGCGCCAGAACACTAAGCGACAATTCTGGGTATCTCCGTGTCACGGAGTTAACACCGGCCCGGTCCAACTGGCAAGCTGGGGCGCCATTCCTCTGTGGCTGAAGCCATCCGGTTCACACGGTAAACACACACACACACACACACACACACACACACACACACACACACACACACACACTTGTTTGTCTATATTTGTGAGGACCCTCACTGACACAACGCAGTCCTTTAACCTTTAACCTTTCGCCTTGACCTTAACTGCTACCCCTTTAAAAATAATGTTCTCACTTTCCCAAAAAACATCCTTATTCTCCTGTGCACACACACGCACACACACACACACACACGAGTGTGCAGACACGTTTATTAGTTCACACATCTGTGAATAAATAGAGGGAGTATTTGTTTTCAGGGGAACATTGTGACAGCGCGCTAGAATGTGTGTGCGTGTGCACACACACACACACACACACACACACACACACACACAGCTATTACCACGTGTACCAAATGTAGTAACGGCATGAAAATATGTGTGTGAGTGTGCTTTTTGTGGGACTGTGGTGGTGGTGTTGTTTGACTTGAGGGGTGATAAGGCGGCACGGTGGATTAAAGGGGTAATTGTTTAAAAATAATTCAAGGACCTTTGGAGGAGACATTCCCTGGGTGGTGGGCGAGACGTTGAGGTCTTTTTTTATCTGCTTTGCTCACACGGACGAACACCCCGACAGACGAACACCCCGACAGACGAACACACCGACAGACGAACACACCGACAGACGAACACCCCGACAGACGAACACCCCGACAGACGAACACACCGACAGACGAACACCCCGACAGACGAACACCCCGACAGACGAACACACCGACAGACGAACACACCGACAGACGAACACCCCGACAGACGAACACCCCGACAGACGAACACACCGACAGACGAACACCCCGACAGACGAACACCCCGACAGACGAACACCCCGACAGACGAACACACCGACAGACGAACACCCCGACAGACGAACACCCCGACAGACGAACACACCGACAGACGAACACCCCGACAGACGAACACACCGACAGCGATTTAACACCCCGACAGACGAACACCCCGACAGACGAACACCCCGACAGACGAACACACCGACAGACGAACACCCCGACAGACGAACACCCCGACAGACGAACACACCGACAGACGAACACCCCGACAGACGTGACGTGACGTGACGTGACGAGTGGCGTCAGAACGCATCCAGAGAGCTCGTGGGCGGCAGGATGTTGTCACATTTTGTGCCCGGTTAAAATATCTTTTCTTTCCTTGATTATACGACTTGAGCTACTAGGGTGTATATGTGTGTATACATACACACACATATATATATATATATATATATATATATATATATATATATATATATATATATATATATATATATATATATATATATATATATATATATACAGGGCTCCAGACTAACTTTTAATCTTTATTTTTCTCCTTTAATCTACAACTTCATCCCTCCTTCCTCCCCCAGGAGGCTCCTGGTGTCAGAGCCGCTGAGATCCAGAGACGCACATTCAACATTTACAATAAAGAAAAATAAAGAAAAGAGCCACAAAAATTAAAGTTAAAGGTGGAGAACGTGTTCAGGAAAATCATCTTGAATATTGGAGCTGGGGTTTATATATATATATATATATATATATATATATATATATATATATATATATATATATATATATATATGTGTTTATATGTATTTATATGTATACATTTTTGTATATATATGTAGATATGTATGTATATTTATATGTGGATATATATACATGGAGGACGTACGTGGACGGAAGGAGACGCGCACACACACACACGCACAAACGCGCACCCACACACACACGCACACACGGCTGGTATCACTATCTCCTGGCAGAGACAATAAAATACAACGTGCAGGTTTTTCATCTTAAAATGTAAACACCAGGTGGCTCTAATGGGAGCCATCAAACAAATAAAGGTAATTAAAAAAAATGTAAAAAAGGCAGCATGGGGAGATAGGTTAGGCTGTTTGTGTAGAAACGAGAGACGAGGGGAGAAAGATAGATAAGAGAGAAGAGAAGAAACGACAAAGAGAATCGATTTCATCCTAGGAGGTCGACGGGGTGGAGGAACATCTCCCAAAAAGGCGGGTTAGGAATATGGAGATGAGGAAGAGAGAGGCGGAGGACGCATGAAGACCTGCAGGGTGAGGGACGGTGCCGCAGACCACTGGACATGCACAGCTGACCGCCGCCTTGTGGCGGCTGCACTTCACCATCAGAATCAAACAGTTTGAGTTTTGTTTCAAAACTCTTCTGAAAGCATCAACGTTCCCGTGCAGACATATATCGTATTCGTCTCCAGCGACACGTCTTTCCCCCTGATCCTTCCCTCAAGTTCAAAAGACGAGACGGAGACGTGCTCCCGATCCGCCTCTCTGTTTCTGGAGAGGCAGACGAACGCTATTTTAGATAGACGTATTCTCGGCTGGTAGGATTTACACTGAGCTCCATTTGTTTACCGGTGAGACACCGCCAAAATAAAAGCCCTTCAATAGATCCCACACGTGACATTCAGGTATGGTTGAGATTTTTTTTCTCCAAGAAGTGTAGGACATGTAGTAAGTGTGCATTTCAACCACACTCACCTTTGTAGTAGAACAGGCAGAAATCCGCCAAGACGAACCACTTCCTCTTCCACAGGCGCATCCCGGAGCTGTCCTGTAGGGGGGAGGGGGGAGGGGCGGGGGGGGAGTACAAGATTGGAGGGAGGAAGAGGAAGTGAATGATGCTCAGTGGCCGCCATTTGAAGAGGGCCGGTCCAGAGGGATCACAGATACCAGACACGTGCCTCTTCCCTGTAGGCGTGCTGTCGATATGGGCCTGATAGTGTGTGTGTGTATGCGTGCGTGTGTGTGTGTGTGTGTGTGTGTGTGTGTGTGTGTGTGTGTGTGTGTGTGTGTGTGTGTGTGTATATGTGTGTGGGTGTGGGTGTGTGGGTGTATATGTGTGTGGGTGTGGGTGTGTGGGTGTGTGTGTGTGTATATTCATGTGCATGTGTGGGGCCCCTGCGAGGGTTCTCTCTAAATAAAAGAGAATTGCATAATTAGACTGAATGTGTGTGCGGAATTCCTGCCCGTGTGCATTTGCGTGTATTCGTGTGTATATTTGTGTGTATTTGTGTGTATCTGTGTACGTACGGGGCCTCCGCGGTGGTCATTAAAGTGTAATCGCTCGGTAGTATCATCACTCACTCGTTTGTCTTGTCCCGACGCCAAAGCGCGTCCCGGTGGGACGACGCCAGCTACAGATATTTTAAGTGCGGCTTCAAACAGCCAGAGTCCCTCCAGTCGGACGCGTGTGATCAACAGCCGGCGCTCCGCGTCGCCAACGACAACAAACAACACATGAATCAAGGAGAACGCAGAAGTGGGCCAACGGAGGAAACGTGGCGGGAGCTCAACGGAGCAGACGGCCAGATCCAGGGAGGCTAGAGAACTCTCCAAGCATTTAAAGGGACACGCCGTGGGTCCTGATCACGTCCAGCTGTGTACTTGTATTCTAAGGCTCATGTCCAGGTGTGTACTTGTATTCTAAGGCTCACGTCCAGCTGTGTACTTGTATTCTAAGGCTCATGTCCAGCTGTGTACTTGTATTCTAAGGCTCATGTCCAGGTGTGTACTTGTATTCTAAGGCTCATGTCCAGCTGTGTACTTGTATTCTAAGGCTCATGTCCAGGTGTGTACTTGTATTCTAGGACTCATGTCCAGGTGTGTACTCATGTCCAGGTGTGTACTTGTATTCTAGGACTCATGTCCAGGTGTGTACTTGTATTCTGGGTTTCTGCTACATCGTGTTTACGCTCCGATGTTCAAGAAACACTTTGGATTTCTCCTTACGCTCCGTCTGCATATATGCGCCTGTCTCTTTAAAAAGCCTGGTCGGCTCTGATTGGCTAGCGAGAACAATATGGTGCATCTTTACAAATGTAGTCGTTTAAGACTTTGAGACTTTTATTTCATGAACTAGGCGGTCCACAAAAAGCCTGACTGTTGTTTACACTTAGCAACTGTTGTCTTGTTTACTCTTGTCTTGTTTACAGTTATCAGCTGTTGTCTTGTTTACTGTTGTCTTGTTTACAGTCATCAGCTGTTGTCTTGTTTACGGTTAGCAGCTGTTGTCTTGTTTACTGTTGTCTTGTTTACAGTCATCAGCTGTTGTCTTGTTTACGGTTAGCAGCTGTTGTCTTGTTTACTGTTGTCTTGTTTACACTTATCAGCTGTTGTCTTGTTTACAGTTAGCAGCTGTTGACTTGTTGTGCATATCTGGATGATTCGTCCCTCTTGATGTTGTTTGATGTCCCGGTGAAGTTCATATTGTGTGTGTTTCCCAAGACAAAGATGGCCGTCTGCTTCGTGCTGTGTGGTCGTTGTTGTCCTCATGAGGCTCTTCCTGTTGTCTTCATGTTCAAAGTTGTTTCTGTTTATTTTGAATGTGAAGTGGAATAAAGTTTTGATGTTTACTCTGAGATTCTTTGAGTTTTCCTGCTGCTTTCAACCTAAAAGCTGAATGTGTCGCGTTGATGCTGCCGGTCTAAACTGAGCCAAACAACAACAACAACAACAACGAGGTGGTGGTGCTTCCTCCACACTAAAGGCAACATTCTGCTTCCCATTCAAGAGTCTCTCTACCTCTCCATCTCTCCACCTCTCTATCTCTCCACCCCTACACCTCTCCATTTATCCACCTCTACATCTTTCTACCTCTCCACCTCTCCATCTCTCCATCTCTCCATCTCTCCACCTCTCCATGCGGTCGGTAGACCCACAGAACAGCTGTGAGCTTACTTTAGAAATCAGAAAACTGTTCAAATGAAAAGACACTGAATGTCCCAGTTGTGTGTTAGACTGAGTGTGTTCAGTCAGTGTGTGTGTGTGTGTGCGTGCGTGCGTGTGTGTGTGTGTGTGTGTGCTGACCTGTTTGTACAGCCATCCTCTCACCACCGCGGGAACGTTGGGGTTCCTCTTGATGGCCTGCTCTCTCTTCCCAAAGCTGTGCACCCGTCCAGAGACCCTGGAGCCCTGAAACACACACACACACACACACACACACACACACACACACACACACACACAGAGTCACACCGCCGCACTGCGCCTGAATCACACAGAAAGCATCTCGGTGCAGGTGGCCGGCGGATGATCGGCGCGCCGCTCACTGATCAGCTGTTGTGTTTAATTACCAGCTCGAGTGAGTTAATTAGGAGTTTATTTATTTATTTGTCCACGTCTCATTAGCTCAGCGACGCCGCCGGCGGGCGGCGGGCGGGGGGGGCGGCGGTCGGTGTCACGCGCCAACTTTAGCACGAGGGGAGCTACATCAGTCAATTAACAGCCATTTAAACGGAGGACATTTAATCTCCGCGGCGGATCTGTGTGTCACAGTGACTTATACTTAGGAACAGGCAATCTGTGCCTCATCACTCTCTCACACACACACACACACACACACACACACTCACACACACTCACACACGCGCACACACGATTATCCTTGTTCCTCTCCTCCCGGTACCTTCTTTCTGCCCCAGTTGTTTTGGTAATTGCAGCCATTATTTGACCAATTCCCCACCAGGAGCGCCGAGACGTGGTTGCCATGACATTATAGTCTGGAATCGTCAAAAAGCCTCCGCGGACACATCGGGGCGGGAGAGGTTGAGAAAAGTGGGCCGGTGGCCCTGTGAGGCCCCCCGAGTGGACCGCCGGAACACACGCACACACACACACACACACACCTGCTGCCCGTGAGGCGACCACTGATCAGCGCCCAGATGTGAACGCGCCCACGTGTGTGTGCGACACTGATACGCCGACTTTCCCCGCAGAGAGGAGTCACGGGGTTGCGATGGAAAAAAAGGGGGGGCTGTGTGTGTGTGTGTGTTTGTGTGTGTGTGTGTGTTTGTGTGTGTGTGTGTGTGTGTGTGTGATAGGGGGGGGCAGTCTGTCCCCAAAATAGCCGGCCGATGTTAAAATCCTCCCACGAAACCGGTCTCAGACACGGTGGACTAAATTTAAAAGATTAAAAACACTGGTCCCGACGCTCACGTGATTTGATGTAACCTTGAAGATGTTCTGTGTTATTAGCTGTGGTTGTTGTAATTATCTAATTTATTTACGTTTGTTGTTGTTCTTGTCTCTTTTCTTTCTCCTTCCCTGTGTATCGGATCCTTAAAGTCCCGTCTTGTTCGTCTGTGATGTTATCACAGACGAGTCCGTTATCGTGGAGTCCCTCTGTGCTTTATGAGTACAACATTAATACGTAAAGATTCCACCTGTAGCTTCATCAGGATGCGATGCTGCGCTTGGTATTTCTAAACATAGCGTTGATACCTCTGCGGGGCTCCTGGGTATTTAAAGCCTTCAGTATCACACAGGATGACATCTCATCGGATGCCGACAGTCCAGATTTAACATCAGCCGGACCGACGGTCCGTTGGGGATCTGGGAGCGGCGTCCCGGTCGCGGGGTGTTTTTTAGGAACGTGACATCAAGTTTGAATGTGAAACAAAAGTTTAAATGTCGACTAGATGTGACGACGAGCCTCCAGACGGCGACGTTTTCATTTCATCAACATCTAGAAAGTCTCCGACGTCAATACAGCTTTCACACATTTAAGATATGAATGTCTCTCTCTCTCTCTCTCTCTCTCTCTCTCTCTCTGCTAACCCCATGAAATGATTGCACTATTGTTGTGTCCGTTGTATACGCCTGCAAACATACTTATATACGCCGCACACAATATTCCTGATACTGTATCTCGTTGCGCCGTCCTCTATTCTGAAACCTCGGGAGAAATACGACTCCCCATGGCTGTGGCACACACACACACACACACACACACACACATACAAACGCACACACACACACACACACACACACAAATACCCTTCCATCTCCCGTTACTCTGTTATTCTAATTTAAGAGTCGTGTGACGGCTGCATGCAAGTGTGTGTGTGTGTGTGTGTGTGTGTGTGTGTGTGTGTGTGTGTGTGTACTGGGGAGGCATCCACAGCTGGAAGCCAGCAAACCCACCCGCTAATTAGGAGGCTGCTGGTTGGCCGAGCACGATGCAGAGATGCAGAGCGTCTCCGCTGTCACACGGAGTCCCCCGTCTGTAGATATACAGGATGCGTACCGGCCACGCACGTCTGGCTCTGCCTGTGTGTGTGTGTGTGTGTGTGTGTGTGTGTGTGTGTGTGTGTGTGTGTGTGTGTGATGCGGTGGTCTATTTTTAGACCGAGGGTAATTCTGCGGTCCCTGCTGCAAAGTGGCACTCTGTCTTGTCGGCGATCTGTTCGTTACAATAACGGCACGCCATCAGACGACCTGAGAGCCGAGAGGGACCCGTCGAGAAAAAAAAACACGCGCCGCAGGCTGTCGGTTCAAATCCCCAGCCGGTCGAGAACAATCCGGGAGGCTACGGTAATTAAACAAGAGGAGCACTCGACCCTCCCTTTAGAAATCGGGGTTGAGTTATATTTACTCGAGACACCTGATCTCGATGCGCTCAAGTCGATCTAATTAGTCGTTGGCGGCATCGGAGCGTGACGGAACATGGCCGCCCTCGAGAGGCATCCTAGGTGCTGAAGTCGTGAGCCAGTTGTTTTGGACGTTTTGAATATTAGATGATATTTTGACAGACTAAACGTTTGACCCTCACGGTGGTGTGCCTTCGCCAACCAGTCAGATGTCATCGCCTCGTCATTTAATCGTTATAGGAGGGAAATCGTCTTAATTAGCACATACATTTTTTAGGTGTGGCCCAAAATGTGTTCTGTGAGGTTGCAGTGACCTTGACTTCTAAGGTACAATTTCTAAATTTGTATTTGGGTTTAGATTCAATCTAAATCGGTTCGTTCTTGAAGTTTGTGTCGAATGTGTCGGAGAATTTCTCTCGAGGATGATTTCGCAAGAACGAATCGGACTAGAGGTCGCAGTGACCTTGAATGTTCACCGAAAACGCTCCACAGTTTATCCGTGAGTCCAGGAGGGCGTCTGTGCCAAATCTGAAGGAATTCCCTCTCGGCGTTCCGGAGGTATCAACGGACAACTCAAAGTCGCTGACTCTGTATTTCTCCCGTGATGAAATACATCTGGCAGGATGTTGAGATATTTGACTGGATACTGTCAGTGAGATGTTTGACCTGCTCCAAAAAAATTAAATCAAGAGAATTGACATTCTCCACGGATGTCTCAGACTACAATTGCTCGCAATCGATAGAGACGTTGTCGAGAACTTTCATGGAAAAAACTCAAATGTTAACGGTACGAAATAGAAAAAAGTCAGAAGAAAAAAGTCAGGAGCCTTCATGCTCTCTTTGGCCGCTAGTTACAAACAAATTTAAAGATCGGGGGGGGGGGGGGAGAACACACAAAGAATTCCCCTCAAGCGACGGATTTCCAAATGTCTTGTTTTCATCTCCGACTGTGTTCCACTTAGCGGTGTGAATGTGGAGCTGGATGTGCGTGTGTAAAGCTGGCGTGCTCATTAGAACTGAAAATAAAACCAGAATAGCACGAATCACCTCGAATTACCGCAAAATGACTGATGGAGGCCATTACTGCATCAGGAGGTAGGAGTGTGGCCTTAATGGCGGTACTTAAGGCGGAGTGTCGCTCGCTATTTTTCCAATTTAATCTATTCCGGTTACCGCAGGGGACTCAAAAACCGCGGACCCCTCGAGGGACAAACCGGTACTTTAACCCGCCGCGGCCCAACGCCACAACGGCTAATCAGTCGTGGTGGCATCCGTGCTTAAAGCGGCACCGTTTAAACCGAGACTCCAAAACGACGTTGACTTTGATAAATCCCCAAAGTGACTTATTCAAAATGTGTATTTGTTTCTCGACGGCGGTGTGCTCTGCTAAGGGGTTTTAGAGGGGCATGAAAGACTCATCTTGTCCTCTGCTAAGAGTTTGTCCTCGTCAGTACCCCTCCCCTCTCTTCCCCCCCGCCCCCACGGTTTTTGGTGGCAGGGGTGATGAGCCGGAGCACCTGGGAGGGCCAGGAAAAAAACACCGGGGCGTGGGAGACGGCGACAGGTGATAGATGTCCTGTCATCTCGGCGCCTCGCCCGACGACACGTGTTCAATCTCGGTCCCCGCGGCAGCTGTTGATGAGGCGGGATGAGATTTCACGCCACAGACCGCGGTGCGTGTGCGCACGCCCGTGGGAGTGAGCGACAGAGAGCGTGAGACGAAGGAAAATAAAAAGTGTGAGCCCCCCCAAAAAAGATGAACTAGAACGGGCACTCGGTAGAGCGCATACCTTCGCCGCAGCCACATTTTGGCATTAGTTGCCAATTGGATAAAAATGTACCGCGCTATGGTAAAAAGAAGATGTTGACCGATCGATCCCAAAATCTAATCAAATGGTCCCCGGATAATAACCAATCATCCCACCAAATTGCATGCGATTCGGTTTAATACTTTTTTACTTATGCGAATAACACGCACGCACGCATACAAATACACGGCGATCAAAACATTACCTTCCGCATTTTCAACGTGAAGGTTATAAATAAATACATGGCGATCCAAACATAACCATTTTCAATGTGAAGGTAATAACTAAGGTGGGGAGAGAGAGAGAGAGAGAGAGAGAGAGAGAGAGAGAGACATCCCAGACAACGTCATGCAGCACCAGAACCAGTTCCCAGAGAAAGCTACAGCCTCCGTGAGGTCTGCATCCAGAGGCTCACGGTGGAATTCTTCAGCTGATGCAGAACGTTTCATAACGTCGGCACTGACAGCACTCCAACCGCGTTAAGGACGACCAGACGCACGGTAATGGCTCCATTGTGACGCCCCACGCCTCTTCCCGGCATCGCCGTCAGTGGATGTTTGTGTGTGGGTTGTGTTCTCGAGGAGATAAGAGCCGAGATATGAAGCTGATCTGACATCGGCAGCATTTCTGAAGAGCCCCGTCATGTGAATATCGCCAAAACATTTCCTGCCGAGGACATTTTGTTAACCACATGAACAAACTAATGGGAGGAACTAGAATTTTGACCAGACAACGGCGTCAAGTTATTAAAGGATTAGGAAAAAACAAAAGTGGCAACCGGCTGGTGGCGCTTCGGGGAAATCAGAGTATCACCAAAGTCATGAGGACAATAAATACTGTATGTGGGTGGAATTATATTTAATCCATTAAAGTGGCAATAATAATGTAATGGCTATAGAATAATTACTTCCTCATTGTTTTTGGAACCACAAGTGCTACCCATGTTGCTAACGCTAGCCATGTTGCTAACGTTATCTATGTTGCCAACGCTAGCCATGTTGCTAAAGCTAGCCATGTTTTCAATGCTAGCAATGTTGCTAATGCTAGCCATGTTCCCAACACTAGCCATGTTGCTAAATCTAGCCATGTTGCTAATGCTAGACTTGTTAGTAATGCCAACCATGTTGCTAACGCTAGTCATGTTGCTAGGACTTGCCATGTTGCGAATGCTAGCCATGTTGCTAACGTTAGCAGCCAAAATGCAGCCAAAAATCCTCGGCGGCCTCTCTTAAGCGTGATGGGGAGAGTTTCACGATATCCAATCCACTATATTCAATCCACTTGTATCCCTCTAGCAGGGCGCCTCTACCGGGACTAAAAATACAACGTATGAGTGGAGAACGAGACGTCAGTCAAACAATTACTTTAATGTTGCAGTGACAAGTCGTCGGCGGTTAAGTGCCTGGAAGAAGATGGAGGGAATTACACCGTTCAGCAACCGAAGCGACGGAGACGATGCATCCTTTCATGGTGAAAGGGCCTCGTTGCTGAGAGACAGACGGTGGGAGTCCGTTGCCGTTCCCTCAGGTCCAACTCGCCTGTGTCTGAATCCTGTTTCCCCCGACCCACTCCACCCCCCCGACCCTCCAGTTGAGCCCCGTGTTTTCATTCCTGCGTGGCCATCGTGACCTCTGAACCCCGTTCTGGGTTAGTACTGCTGCTCGCCGGCTGCTATCCGACTACGACTGCCACCAACACTTCATCCACAGGTTGTAGAGCTCTTATGAACGTGGGACACAGCCAGGAGGGTTGGACAGAATCATTTGAGCATATTGTGGTAACTGCAAGAGTTCAAATGGCAAGTCACATTTCTTTTAAATAAAAGTGACGGTTTGATGGTGTTTGAGGGCCTAAATGCCTCAGGAGAGACTTCTCACCGCCTGCCGGCCGAAGTGCACCTATCAGCTCGAGACTGTCAGAGGAGTGTGAGGAGCTCAGGAGAGAGGACGCCGCGTTGAACATGTCACGCCGTCGGTGCGTTCGACTTCGCCGGTCGAACCAATTACTGTTAGCACGCAAGAGCCGAGCACTCCCCCCCCCCCCCTCCCCCGCACAGGAAGACACCAAGGAGGAGGGAGGAGACGGATCCTTCACAGACAGTGACATATGCAGATATATGTATATATATATATATATATATATTATTTGTGTTATGCTATTTTTAACAACTGTAAAATCTAAATTCAGAGCATATCTGTGATGGAGTGATTGCCTCCACACGGCTCTCAACATGGCAACGCCTGTATAGCTAACGGTATAAACGTTGGCCAACGTACATACATGCTCCTGGATACACACACACACACACACACACACACACACACACACACACACACCGACCTTGGCGTCCGTCGTGGAGGAGCTGATGGCAGTGGAGGTGTCGCTGATGGTTGTGCTGGAGAACTGCTCACCGGCGGGTCTGGATAGCATGGACGCATCCTGCGGCCTGGAGAACACACACACACACACACACACACAGAAAGGGTAAACACACCATTTCAGATCTGATATGTAATCACACCTCCTCTACCCTCACCCTGAGCAGTGGCGTTCCACAGGGCTGTGTGCTGGGTCCTCTACTCCCTGTTCACCCACACCCGCATGCCACCATCACGTTTGCAGACGACACAACGGCCTCATCAATAACAACGATGAGTCGGCCGACAGGGAGGAGGCCCGTCAAAACCTGGCCTTCAACACCGGAAAGACCATCGAGTGGTGTCCACATCTCGGAGGACCTTCTCTCGGACCCTAAGCGCCTCAACCCTGGTCAAGAACACCTTCTCCCGGAGGAAACTGACAGGGATCCAGAGCCCAGACACAGACTGTTTGCCCTCCTTACCTCTAGGAGGCGCTACAGGAACCTCTGGTCCAGAACCGGCAGGCGCAGGAACAGTTTCTTCAACACCCTCAACTCTGCACAACGTTGACAGCCCCTCCCCCCTCCAAAAAACGGCAACCTCTCCCCACACACTCCCACAATCACGCCGGCACAGTAATGTCTACATATAGACACTCAATGTCTACATATATATCTATCTATCTATATATATATATATATATATATATATATATATATATATATATATATATATATATATATCCAGTGTACCTGCATTGCACCTTTTTGATACATCCTGCTGTCTCTGCACGGCTCTGGTCGGAGGCTCTCCAACACTCTGCTGTCTCAGTGCTTCAGTAAAGCTGAATAACAGTTGATAGAATATCGTGCAGCACGACGGCCGGGAGGGCCGACCGATTCCTGCTTTTATTCACCTTTATTGGACAGTCTATTATTCAGAATAATTAGAGCGAGAGAGGGAGAGAGAGAGAGAGAGGGAGAGAGATCCCTTGTGTCCATTAAACATTGAATCCTTTTGACTTCATGCAAATGTTTTCTGGTCTTTTGGGGTTATTACTGTGTGTGGATTACAGTTTATTAACATCATCACGTACTTCTTAAAAAGACCCAAGTTAAAATAAGTAATGAAGCCAAATGAATAACACAGAGGAACAATATGGAGAGAAACTGTTTCTGGAGATACTCAAGGCCGTGGACAGATCCTGTGTGTGTGTGTGTGTGTGTGTGTTTTTATATATACTTGTGTACACTGCGTTGTGTAACTTGTGTTGACCCAGAAGATAAACCAGCACCAGCATCTTAATCACAGAGTCAACTCGACAACACAGTCAATACAAACGCACGTTCAGGGATTTATTCGGATGCTTTAAAAAGGATTTGACTTCTCTAAATATTTCTATTGGACGCAATCTGCGTTGTGTCTATGACATGAAGCGGAAGAGAGGGAATTAGGAAAGGGAGGGAGGGGGGGGGGGGGGGCTCCAGAACCAGAGCTGCAGGGAGCCAGAACCCCCCTACTGGGTGACGCTCCGCTAGGATCCCAAACTGAACCGTCGAGCTGTGATGAACGTCAGCGTGGGCGGCTTACACGGATGAAAGTGTTCCTCCTCCCACCGGGGACGGAGGAGAGCTGGAGAACACTCTTGGTTTATTATTTAGTTTCTGTGTGTGAGGGATGGGATTGTTTTATTGTGTTTATCCCTCTTGGTATTACAAATATTCCCCTTTTTCTATTTTCCCTTCATTTGGTTTAACAATTAAGCTGATTTATTAATTAAGATGATTAACAAAATTATTAAAAGAGATGCCCAGTGGACCTCGGTGCACCTCGGCCTCACAGCAGGAGATGAGTCGGCTTCATCACCCTTCATCACATCGACCTCCTCGTCTGTCTCGCCGTCGATGCTCATTGTGGTTTTAACGTAATTCTCGGAGGAAAAAAGAAGAAGAAGAAGAGCAGCACTCACTTGAAACGAAGAAGAAGAAGAAGAAGAAGAAGAAGAAGAAGAAGAAGAAGAAGAAGAAGAAGAAGAAGAAGAAGAAGAAGAAGAGCAGCGCTCACTTAAAACTCATCTTGTTATCGAGCGGGCTCTCTTGTTGTTTATTTGTGTGGCGCTCGC
Organism: Liparis tanakae; assembly: GCA_036178185.1. Taxonomy (NCBI): domain Eukaryota; kingdom Metazoa; phylum Chordata; class Actinopteri; order Perciformes; family Liparidae; genus Liparis; species Liparis tanakae. The sequence continues at coordinate 11,338,550 of CM070108.1, read as the reverse complement.
CAAGGACAGAGGCACAGGGCTTTTATTTCATTACCATTTAGCTCCAAACTTGTTCTCCAATAATAATTTAAAACTATTTATTTAACTTTTGGTCCGTTTGGTTTTATTTAAAAATCCACTCTTGAGATCTACTGTGGCTTTTAGTTTCCAAGAAATCAAATCACATTTATTTCCTGTAAATGAGGTAAAAATCTCTTTCATGAGCACCATTTCCTTCTGTGTCTGTTTACAGTTATTTCTGGAGATAATCTCCCCAATGTTTTCTCACTCTTCGTCTCACTCTCATGTTGCATGGAAGCTTTTTGTTTTACTGTTGAGAGAGAGGGAGAGAGAGAGAGAGAGAGAGAGAGAGAGAGAGAGAGAGATCCCTTGTGTGAGAGACGTTTGAAAGGTCTATAAAATGTAATGTTTGAATAGAACTGATTACATTTACATCAGGAAGTGGTTCTCTGATTAGGAGATCGATTTTAATTCTAAAACATGGACGCTGAACCACTCCAGTGGGCCGGTAGCCATGGAGCCTTTTCTAGGTCTCTTCTAGGTCTCTACTGGGTCTCTACTGGGTCTCTACTGGGTTTCTACTGGGTCCCTTCTGGGTTTCATCTAGGTCACTTCTGGGTCTCTTCTGGGTCTCTTCTGGGTCTTTACTGGGTCTCTTCTAGGTCTCTTATAGGTCACTTCTAGGTCTCTACTGGGTCACTTCTAGGTCTCTACTGGGTCACTTCTGGGTCTCTTCTAGGTCACTTCTAGGTCACTTCTGGGTCTCTTCTGGGTCTCTTCTGGGTCTCTTCTAGGTCTCTACTGGGTCTCTTCTGGGTCTCTACTGGGTTTCTACTGGGTCCCTTCCGGGTTTCATCTAGGTCACTTCTGGGTCTCTTCTAGGTCTCTACTGGGTCTCTTCTAGTTCTTTACTGGGTCTCTTCTAGGCCTCTACTGGGTCTCTTCTAGGTCTCTTCTAGATCACTTCTAGGTCTCTACTGGGTCACTTCTGGGTCTCTTCTAGGTCACTTCTAGGTCACTTCTGGGTCTCTTCTGGGTCTCTTCTAGGTCTCTTCTAGGTCTCTACTGGGTCTCTTCTGGGTCTCTTCTAGGTCTCTACTGGGTCTCTTCTAGGTCTCTACTGGGTCTCTTCTAGGTCTCTTCTAGGTCTCTACTGGGTCTCTTCTAGGTCTCTACTGGGTCTGTTCTAGGTCTCTTCTAGGTCTCTACTGGGTCTCTTCTAGGTCTCTACTGGGTCTGTACTGGGTCTCTTCTAGGTCTCTACTGGGTCTCTTCTAGGTCTCTACTGGGTCTCTTCTAGGTCTCTTCTAGGTCTCTACTGGGTCTCTTCTAGGTCTCTACTGGGTCTCTTCTAGGTCTCTACTGGGTCTCTTCTGGGTCTCAACATGTTTCTGGTTGGCGAGGGAGCAGTTGTGAAGGTTTAAAACTGAGATTGAAGGAGCAAAAGTGTACGAGAAAAGAGCGACCGTAGCGAGGAGGAGGAGGAGGAAGTCGGCACGGAGAAGGGAAACAAGACTGAAATAGCAATGAGACGAAGTAGAAGACGGAGCCTTGGATTTATCCTTAGAAATTTTTTTTTTTAACAGATAAATTAGACTTTTACTTCCTTGGCGAAGGAACGCGCACCACACCGCCTCGTCTTCCTCAGATTCTACGGGAGTCCATTATCTCGCTCTCTACTCATCGTTTTAATTCAATCAAGTAAAAAGATAAAATACAGATTAGAAAAGGGCTCCCGAGTCTTTAGGGGGCTCAATCTGGCCTTCATTTGAGGGGGGTTACAGAAGTGGATCGAACCAAACTAATCAAGTGGAAAGGAAGAAGAAGGAGGACGAAGATGAATAGAGGAAGAACAATACGAGGGAGAGCTCATGAAAGGAGGCGGCCGCGCTCCACTGAGCACACAGAGGGCTTTTATTGTGAAAGGGGGAGCCGATCGAAAACTTTTTATTTTCAATTATTTGTAACTGTAGAAGCGTTCCTGCAGCTGTTTGGATGGAATGGAAACATCGATATCAGACCAGCTGAGGAAGAGGAGCTTGTTTAGAACCTCTTAAAGTATGAAGCGTCTCTTCTCGTGTCACGATGTCTTAGTTTCTATTTTCTTGTGTTTGGCCGGGAGAGGATTATAAACAGCTTTGTTTGAATTTGATAAAACCATTTGAAAAATATGATGTCAATATATGTCAATCTGTATATTACATCATCTTTATCATCATTATTATGTGGTGTCGACGTGTTACTCTTCTTATGGACACTGAAGATTGAGAAACACATCAGCAATCTCTTATTCTGGAATAAAAAAATAAAAAAATATTGTTTAAATATAGCATTCTTGCTTCTGTCAACAGCCATAAAAAAAGAAAACACCACCATGAAACGTCCCGGTTGATTACTTATGTTAAGAGCAGTATTTACTTTATTACAATAGTTTAAATACACACATGGTGTATTTAGGAGAAATCTATTGACGTAAATAGACAAAATATTCACGTAAAAGTGCTCCAAAATCTCTAAATTGAAGAGTGCATGAAAACAGAGTCTTCATCTTTCTCACGCAAGACCACCAGAATGCATTGAGTGATGAATTCTGACCAATGAGAGGCAGGGATGGAGCGATGTCATCCAATCAGGCGACCAGAGACACACTGGGCTGCAGGTAAACAGTGAAAGCTTCACGCTCTTCATATTTGTTCTGAGATGTAATTCTCCTAACTCCGCTGGAGAATGACGTGTGGAGAAGTGAAAAGGCGGCGATTGAAAGTGAAGGAGAAACACTCAAGACAAGCACTTAGCCTGCGGGTCGGGAGAGGATTCACACGGCCGTGGGAGGACGAGGCGGACATGTTGAGAACCAAGAGGGTGGTAATTGTCGGAAAGGACTCTGACATTGTTCCTGCGTTCTAATGACGCCTCTCACGAGACAACAGGGACGCCTCAAAGTGACAGAAAGCCGACACATCGGCCGCCGCCGGGATCCTGCACAGCAGAATATTCAGAGATTATTTTAAATGTCGACGAGGTAAAGCACAGGACGTCCTCATTTCAGCTTTGACGCGTCGTTGGAGCCAATTTACCCCCAAAAAAGGATAAACTTTCTTATTACTTCAAATAACTGTTGCCCCAAAAAGAACGACAGGTCCATCCTCACCAATAACTTAGTGAGATCTTCCTCCAGGATGCCAACGGGTTTGAATGGTCTTCCATATTGTTACTGAAGGTATTGCTCTCATCTTGAGTGAGGCATTGTGGGTAAAAAGTGTTTTTTGAGACACAGGAACTACCACAAGGAGTTTATTTCATGCTTGGTGTTTATATTGACGTTAGCGTCTCTTGCGAGTTGATTTGGGGGTCACAGTTGCCACAACGTTGTGTACTAAAATAGATTAACAAATAAAAATGTACTAAATTCTCCCTTTATCAAGTCTACTGGATGATGTCACTTTTTTTTTAGGTCAAAGTTAAAAGGCGGTGCATTACACTGAGAGGAGTTACACTTATTGTGGTCCTTCCCCTCTACATACACGAGGTGTGTCCCTCTACGTTTCTATATTAAGTGACCCCGGTGTGTCGCATGAAGACAGAAACACAACGAAACAAGATGAAATCTTTCGCACGCTCAAAATGAGAGAGAACGAGACAACACATTCCTCCTCCAATCACATCGCCCCGTTTCAATCCCACACTGCTGCTGCTGCTATGGAAACAGTCAACCAAAGCATTGCCAAGCTGCCCCCCCCCCCCCTGAAGCACCATGTGTTTCCTCATCACATAACTTCTCCTAAATCACCAGGCGTCATATCAATGAGCAACGGGAAGGGTCAGAGGAAGACAACAAGAGAGAGGGAGGGATGAAGAGAGAGAGAGAGAGAGAGAGAGAGAGAGAGAGAGAGAGAGAGAGTTATATTCCCCAGATACACTCAGCCAGCTGAAATGACCCGATGTCAATATGTCATTTAATAAGGCCCATATGATGCTCTCGACCCGGCCTGGTGCGTCACTAGATGTATAGAATGTTACATAAACATGTAATGAAGTTATTGATGTGGATAACATGCGGAAGGGAGAGAGAGGGAGAGAGAGAAAGAGAGAAAGAGCTCTATTTGTATGAAGGTCTATGATAAAGACGTCCCACTTGATGTCTCCACTCGGACCGGGAGATGTTGGGGTGCAGATAGACTCCCGACACTTCAGATACCGAGAAGCAGCGAGGAAGTCGTTCCATCTCTCCTCCCGCCAAAATAAGAGTTGATGAAGTCCTCCGAGGAGCGGTGAAGTGTCTCTGACGACCGCCCGTCACACACACTCACACTCACATACACGGGTTGAAGCTCGTGAGCTACAGACCACCAGGGTCCATACTCATGTTGACCAATAGATGTCCATGACCTTTCCATGGCCTTTCCTTGACTTTCCCATGACTTCCCCATGACCTTCACATGACCTTTTACATGACCTTCCACATGACTTGTCCATGACCTTCCACATGACTTTTACATGACCTTCCACATGACTTGTCCATGACCTTCCACATGACTTTTACATGACCTTCCACATGACTTGTCCATGACCTTCCACATGACTTTTACATGACCTTCACATGAGCTTTCCCATGACTTTCATATGACTTTTCCATGACCTTTCAGATGACTTTTACATGACCTTCACATGACCTTCCACATGACTTGTCCATGACCTTCCACATGACTTTTACATGACCTTCACATGAGCTTTCCCATGACTTCCATATGACTTTTCCATGACCTTTCAGATGACTTTTACATGACCTTTCACATGACCTTTACATGACCTTCACATGACCTTTCTATGAACTTTCATATGACCTTTCCATGACTTTAAACCACATTTCCATAACAAAACATGTTTGTGAAATCTCTGTCTCCATGAGTCTAAACCTTAAATGGGACAGTTTGATTAAAAGAATAAGTATGCATATCCATGTTTATTCTTTTAATCAATCAGCATGAATGAATATATGAATAAGACACATTTTCCAAGACTTTTCCAATAACATTTTTTGTCAAGGTCTTTCCCAGGCTTGTAAATAACCATTTTAAAATTCCAGGACTTTTCCAGGTTTTCCATGACTCCACGACCCCTGAACGCAGCGCTGAGAAAAAAAGGAAAAAGAAAAAGAAAAGAGCAGCTCGGTTGAGAGAAGAAACACAAAGGATGTCCATCCTTGGACGAGTGAACAGGTTCAGAGGAGAGCGACGGCCTCGTGGAAACCTGGAGGGCTTTCTGAGCCGTAAATAGCTCCACGGAGAAGCTCTTTATTTCGGATGGCGCCTCGAGGGCGGCGGCGGAAACCGTTGATCCTCGCGTCGCCGGTGCTAATTGGATCATTACGGTGTGGCGGGGAACAGGAGGGGGGGCGGGGCTTTACCCAGAATGAAGTCATGAGTCGACATCATCTTTGTTTGGTTACGTTATGATGAGACGGGGGGGGGGGGGGGCCTCATGAATGACACGAGCAGAGGTGGGGAAGACAAATACATTAATAAAACTAATAGGTTGTTATTTAAGGAAAAGTTCAAACTTAAAGTAAACATTGCACACAGCCTTTATATGGATTGGTTATTGGCAGTGTGATTAAATAGCTCTGCCAATAAAGGAGGGGGGGGGGGGAGCTGTGTTTTATCTTCGGCCTCAGACGCCCAAAAACAATATCCAGAAGTTTATTAACCCCCGAGATTAAACTGTAGGCTCCTCGATCACAAGCGAACAGAACGAAGAATCAAGAACCGAAGACGAAGACGAGTGAAAACATCTTGAGATTGTCCTGAGGAAGAAACCGAGAGAACTTTGAAACCTTTTGCATCAATAATAACGATTTATTAAATATGGAGCGACTCAGGAGGTGCTTAGTGAGCAGAGGAGGAGGTAACCTTCTCCTCCTTCTTCTTCTCCTCCTCCTTCTTGTTGTTCTCCTCCTCATCCTCCTTATTCTTCTTTCTCCTTCTGGTTATTTTCCTTCTACTTCTCCTCCTCATCTTTCTTCTTGTTCTCCTCCTTTTTGTTCTTTTTCTTCTCCTCCTTGTTCTCCTCCCTCTTCTTCTTCTTCCTCCTCCTTCCTTCCTCTGCTTCCTCTTTCTCCTCCTCCTCTTCTTCTTGTTATCCTTCTCCTCCTGGCACTTTTTCGTAGAACACGGTAAAGCATTCCCCCGAGTGCATAGTCACCGCCGGGCGGAGCACACTGCTCCTGTGTGCACATCTTGTATCAACCACCACCCGTCCTTCACAATACACCACCTATTTACATAACCATACACACACACACACACACACACCCCGATGGAGTGGACAGGTCTGCTTCTCGCCGACGCAGCTGCTAATAAGACGATACATTGGCTCAGAGTAAAGAGAAATATGTTTCTCCCTCGTCTAGAGACAGAAAGCGGGGGGGGGGGAGGGGATGGTGTGTGTGTGTGTGTGGGGGGGTAGAAGATGAAAGTAGAAGAACATAAGACGGTGAAACCATCTTGAGCTTATGGAACGAAAGCGTCTTCAAAAGCCTTTTCGTGCTAAAGATTCGTATTTTGTTTTCTTGACGTACGAGCCGCAGACGTCACGACCCCCAACCCCCAAGCATCCGCTACACACACACACACACACACACACACACACACACACACACACACACACACACACACACACACACACACACACACACACACACACACACACACACACACACACACACACACACACGTCTGTATCTCTGTGTCATTCACTTCTTCAAGGAGAAGAAGAAACTCATCTGTGTGTCGTCTGAACAGGTTTACACGGAGGAGAGGAGCGAGTGAAAAGAGTGGAAGAGAAAGGACGGGAGACGAGGCCAAAACACAACGCGGGGATGAAAGGAGCGGAGAAGAGCGAGGGGAGAGTGGGCGGGACAAATGGAGATGGAGAGAACGGGGAAATGAAAAGAAAGAGGAATATGATGGTGTAAATGGAGCCGGTGCAGCGGCACTTCGTTTCACTTTGATGCAGCTTCAGAACAAAAGATCCATTAATTGCACTTCACTGAATTATTAGAAAGTGTGTGTGGTTTGTGCACGGTCTGAGTGTGTGTGTGTGTGTGTGTGTGTTTGTGTGTGTGTGTGTGTGTGTGGGGGGGGGGTTAAAGTAGAGGTGAGATTGAAACTCTTTCTTACGAGTCCCTGAAGGGGTCTCACGAGCTCTCACGCTCCTCTAGAAGAACGGTGTGACCAGAATAAAGGACTGAAGCGTTTGCGTTGTGTAGCGTGCAGACACACGCAGACACACACACACACACACACACACACACACACACGTGTACTTTTCATACGTTGACGCGGCTCAAGGTAACTTTTTTGTGTGTGTGTGTGGGGGGGGGGGATCCTAGATGGGGGGAAGTGAAAGTTAAAGGAGAAGCCACTGGACACACATACACACACAAACACACATGCACACACAAACACATGTGCACACACACACACACGCAACACACACACACACACCATACACACACACGCACAAACACACACAAACACACGTGCACACACAACACACAGTGACACACACCACACACACGTACAAACACACACACAAACACACACAACCGCGCACAAAAACATACACACACATAGAAACACACATGCACACACACATGTGTACACACACAAATAAACATGCATGTGTGCGCACACACACACACACAGCTAATCAACCCAGAGAATGGGCATAATGGCTTTAGTGATTGGTTCGCTCCTCGCTGTGTAGAGCAACCCTCACACACACACACACACACACACACACACTGAGGCCCTGATTACAAGGATCACGGACGTTGTTGCCTTTCTGCAGGAAGTGAAGCGTCCTGAAGGTGTGAACTGTCGCAGAGATCTGCAGAACTCAAAACAACCAAAACTAGAATGGGCACTCGGTAGAGCGCATACCTTCGCAATTTACGTTTTTCACCTTTTCGTGACCTTGACCTTGACCTTTGACCCAATCACTCCCAAAAACTAATCGATTGCTCCTTGGGTCATGACCAATCATCCCACCAAGTTTCATAAGAATCGGCTCAGTTTTGTCTGATTTAGACGAATAACTGACGGACGGACGGACATATTCACAAATGCTGGCGAAAACATTACCTTCTGCATTTTCAATGCAAAGGTAATAAGATGTCGTCCCTTCACCACAGAGACCCTGGTGACCACAACCACCTAGAGGTGAGAGCAAACTCTGCTCAAACCGAGCGCTCTGATTGGTTGTGAAGATCCAGGAGGGTTGGCATGACGATGCCACCGGTCATCTACGGCCTAAAATAATGATCACGCCCCGACAACAATATGACCCACAATAAATACATGAGCGTTACAGCGGAGAGAATGTTTTTGCCGTTGCTTTCATGAAACACGTTTCCTCTCCCGAAAGGTCCAACGGCCGCCATTCAATGAATCCCCTCGCCGAATACATTCTGTAAGCTGTCAATCAAATTCCACTTCCGCCTCCCTGAGAGTTTACACAGGTAGATTTAAAAAGACAGCTGAATGCAATGAAGGTAAACATTGAATATATATATATATATATATATATATATATATATATATATATATATATATATATATATATATATATATATATATATATATATATATATATATATATATAAATATAGACATAGATATCTATATCTATATCAATATATATATATATATATATATATATCTATATATCTACATCTATATAGATATATATCTATATATATAAATATATAAATAAATGGTTTCCAGTGCCAGGGCAAGATGAGGAAAAGTTTTTCTCGAGGCTCACAGACGCTAACAAATCCCCCCTCTTTGTTGGTGTGTAGTAGAGTTGGTACGGCCTTATTGACCCGCCTCACAATGCAGCCGTCTATTGTCTCTGACGCCTGAGAGAGCGTCTCTGTTGTGAGGGGCCGGTGTCGGGTGTAGAGCGGCAGAGAGCTGACCGCTCCACTGAGGGGAGAGAGCACCGTCACCATGACTCACAGCTCTGGGCTCTCAGGCTGCGGTCGCATTCACCTGCACCTCACGGAACAAACAACAACAACAATGTTGAGCTAACAGCTAACAGCTACCAGATAACAGATAACAGATAATAGCTAACTGCTAACAGCTAACAGCTAACATATAACAGATAATATATAACAGATAACAGCAAACAGCTAAAAGCTAACAGCTAAAAGCTAACCTTAATGGACCTTAAGGGAGGTTGCATTGAGAGCCATTATGATGCGTTCAAGTATTACTATGATTACGACATTATTACACGTCATTTAGCTGACGCCTTTATCCAAAGCGACTTACAAGGATATTACATCCAAACACCGTAGACTCAGCTACAGAGAGCGAGGCTTGAACCGCCGACCCCCTGACTGAAGATGGACCTGCTGACCCACGGTCGCCCCAGTCAAAACCACATAGTAAATGTAAGCGGAGTATTGTGCAGCTCCCCCTTAATGGAGGTTGGATCGAGTTTCATTATGATGCGTTAGTGACAATTATAACATTGTCATGATGCGTTCAAATACAATTGTTGAAAAGAGATTGTGTAATCTTCCTGCCATTGGTACTACTGAAACCCCGGTTCCCGTGACACCCCGATAGCTTAGCTTAGCATAAAGAGCGTAAACGAAGGGGAACAGCCGGCCCGGCTCGACTGTGACGAGCGCCGTCTCTAAAGCTGAGGCACCGCGTCGTCACATCAGACGACCCTGAACGCCTCTTGGCACCTTAAACTTGAGAGAAGATTACTTTAAGGCTCGCATAGGATGTTTTCAGAGTCACTGCCAGAGAGAAGTTCAGGTAACGCTTGAAAAAAACAATAAAACAGTAGACAAGAGCAGGAAAAAAGAGTTCTGGATTCATCATCGGCTTCAAAAGGAGGAGGTAAACCAACCCGCTCACAGTGGAGAGTCAATGCATGCCATCATGTGTGTGTGTGTGTGTGTGTGTGTGTGTGTGATCACTCACTGTTCTTGCAGGATGAAATCCATGTTCTCTGTAGAGATCTGCCCGCTGGTGGGATGGAGAAATGCTGTGGTCCTCTGGTTGTGACTGAAGTGACAGAGGGAGGGGACACACCGTTAGAAACCCCACCGCCGCGCTGCCGCCACCGTGAGGGTGTCACCACGTGGGTTCAACCCCCCCCATTGTACAAGTCCAGGGAACACAAGCTGATCATTCCCCAGGTGAGTGAGTGGCTCTGTCCGACCTCTGCACCCCGGCGGGCCTTTTTCCTCATCCCTGACTTTCCCAGCCCAGTGTAGAATGTGAGGGCTGGCTGCCGGGACGCTTAACCCCACCCCACCCCACCGACCCCACCCACGCCGTCCGCATGTCCAGCCTGTGTGCAGCAAAGTGTCGGGCTCAGCACAAAATGCTGGACAGTGCCGGCCTGGGCCTCCATCAGGTGGAGACGCAGCCAGCCGTTATAAGCCACAAGCAGAGTGTAAAAAGCATTTGACCGGGTAAACAACGGGGGGGTGGAGTGTCAGCGTCTGTGTGTGTGTGTGTGTGTGTGTGTGTGTGTGTGTGTGTGTGTGTGTGTGTGTGTGTGTGTGTGTGTGTGTGTGTGGAGCTTAAATGCCTCATAGCAGGGATTTGACAATGACTGCAATGCAACTTAGTGTTTCACAATCATTTTTCACAATCTTTTCTTAAACCTAACCAAGTGTTTCAGGATCGTTTTTCACAATTTTTTCCTGAACCTAACTAAGTGTTTCACGATCTTTTCTTAAACCTAACTAAGTGTTTAACGATGGTATTTCACAATCTTTTCCTAAACCTAACTATTTATTTCACGATCTTTTCTTAAACCTAACTACTTGTTTCACAATCTTTTCCTAAACCTAAGCAAGTGTCGGGTTTCACAATCTTCTTCTAAACCTAAGTGTTTCACGATCTTTTCCTGAACCTAACTTCGTATTTCACGATCTTTCCCTAAACCTAACCAACTAGTTTTGTTGCTTAAACCTAACTTTGTATTTCACAATCTTTTTCTAAACCTAACAACATAGTTTTTCCCTCAACCTAAACATGTTTGACAGCTTGCCAGAAAAATATAAATCTAGTTATAAAGTTCTGGAGATGATCCAATGATAAATGATTGTCGGAATAAGACGGAATTATAACAATAAATCTGACGTAGCAGGAAAACAAAGTCCCGACGGGCCTCCGAGCCACGAAATTTACGAGACGTTCTCCTTGCAGAGTTACGACAAATTCAACATCCGATGACGGTTTCACCAGTAAACAGTGAGCCGGTCTGAGGCAGATGATCTCACGTAGGTTGCGTAACTTGTTTTCTATTTTCAATAAAGTAGCAGAATGTTTTTGGTGGTATCCAAATCCTTTAAATTATAATACCAGTATTTTACTTTGGCGATACATTTTCTTTAAAAAGCTATGAATATCTATGCTAGGGGTATCAAAATACCGTTATTAAATAGTCGGCAACAGCCAACAGGGTTATTAATACACCATTAACATAATATTAGTTGTTTTTTGTGTTAATGTGACACCGACCAGCCTCCCTAAATAAGCGAGGCACGTCTTTGATGCGACAAAGCGACAATCTACGACTTCCCAGCGTGAACGCACGGAGCGAATCGCCCTCGAACCCCTTCGTCCTAAAGAAGAACGAACAAAACGCTGCGACGTCGACGCAATAAATCAAAAATAAACAGGAGTTTAATAAATACTGTTAATCACGGTGTGACGACGGCCGTGGGGCCGTCTCTCGCTCACACTAATGCGTGAGTACTAATAAATAGACACGTGCAGAATTCATCCGGAGCTTATGAAATTAAAAGCGGAGCCTATTAACTCTGATGTGGCGAGCCGAGGATGCCGGTCTGATTGCTCACGGGATGAGAAGGGGGGGGGGGGGGGGGGGGCTGGGCGGCGCCGATACATTCTCCTCAGGTAAAGGAGAGAGCGACAGCTTCTAACCGGCGGTACCGCGGAAGCAGAACCAGCAGCCCACACGCCGGTGGAGGAAAATCACTCATCACTCTTTTGGCATCGACAATGTGTGTGTGTGTGTGTGGGCGGAAACAGATGAGGGCCGACGGTGAGTCAGTGGTTAGCAGGTACGTTGTTCAATCAGGGGGTCGGTGGTTTAATCCCCGCCTCTAGTCGACGTGTCCTTGAGCAAGACACCTGACCCTGAGTGGTTCCCTGTAGGTGTGTCTACGGTGTGTGAATGTAAGTCAGCTAAATGACATGTAATGTGCTGTAAGGGAGACAGTTAACACGGCACTATATAAGGTGGTTTTAGTGTCTTTCAGCTCATTGTTTTGGTTTCAAATTGTTGTGGTTGTCACACGGTCAAACTACGTCCATATTACGCGCTAGCGCTAGCTACAAGCGCAACAGCGATATCGTTTTTTTTGTCAGTGCGCCATGTGAACGGCTATTACAGGGAATACGGCCAGAGAGGTTTTTAATGTCGTTATTGTCAATCGTCGTTTTTAAAGTATCGGTTCAGGCACCGTTTTGGCAACAGTGACGTTTTAAAAGTTCCGGTCTAGCACCGGTATCGGTAAAAAAAAAAACACCGATACCAATCCCTAATTACGAGGCCGTAACTTTTTCTAGCTTGCTGTGGATTCTGCTTCTAAGAAAATATATATATATTTTCCGTTTTAGTCTGTCATTTTAGTTTGTCATATATTTATATCTACTTATGACAACTGATTCAAAACATTAAAAAAAGGATTATAAAATGAGCGCTCCATCTGGCTGAGAGGAAAGCCCCTGGAGCTGCAGCCGTAACGGTGCGCTGCACTCAACCGGACGACGCTGGTGTCCCGTAAACTTTGATATCCAAGGACGACTGAGACCCGACTTCTCTGCAGCACTTAATAACCATAATAATCATTTAAAGAGACGCCCCCAAAAAATATATAAAAGAAGACTCCAACTGACTAGAATGATGAAGGGGACACTGTGAAGGCAGATTTTTATTATTGAAGTGGGGTTTTGGGGCGACGACTCGGATATTTAAACATTTACGCAATATTCTAGTTTTTCTGCCAATATGAAAATATCTTTTTACTTTTTTTGACACTTTTTCTGAAAACCCTCTTATTCATTTATCCATCCATTGTCATCCGCCTAGTCCGGGTTGGGTCTCGGGGGCAGCGGACCCGGCCGGCCGACCCGGACTTCCCTCTCACCGGCAACATGTTCCGGCTCATTCTGGGGGATCCGAGGCGTTCCCGGGCTGGCAGGGAGACGGAATTTTTAAAGTCAAAGTTTTCCATATTTAAAGATATAATAAAAGATATAATAATAATTTAAGGAAATTAAGAGTTCTGTCATTTAATCTCAGAAATTAAATTGCTGCTGAAGCAAGCCAGACATTTCGGATTGGAAAACTCCTTCACAATAAAAGCATTCAACTGGCAAAACACAGGCTTCTATTGTGAAGCAAATTCTTGAGTTACGACTAAAATCAAGTTTTCTGTCGAGGTCCTTGCGGTTGGACGACTCAAGTCTAATCAGTCTCACGGCGATCCTGAAATATCACTGGAATGGGACACAGGGGGCGTGAAAGGTCACTGTGACCTTGACCTTTGACCACAGAATTCTAAGCCGACCGTCCTCTAGTCCAGGCCGACTCGTTTCTATTCAAGGCCGCCATGACTTTGGGGAATTAAAGCCGTGACACAGCCTCGATGTCGCATGCCGCACATGATCCGGCGTCGCTGCACCTGCCGCGCGACTCGGGTGTCGCTGGGCCTCTCGAGGAACTCCGCCCCGCCTTGTTTACTCCCGTTGCCGAGTTACAGGACGGGACGGGACCAGGGGGGGGGGGGGGATCAATCGTCAGACTGGGAAGTTTGATCGGCGACACATTCCACGAGTTTCTGTTGATTTTTAATGGCACATCTTCGGGTTCTAAGGGAAACTGAGATGGACCTTTTTAGACGAGCAAAAAAATATATACTCAAACCAAAGATGAATTAATAATGAAAAATAATCAATAACGAAAAATACTAAGCAAATTACAGTCTGGAGGTCTTTCTTCTTTTCTTCCTATTTGTCCTCTTGCCCACATTAAAGTTTGCACATCTTGATAATGAAGGTTACTTCAGAGCCTGTGAAAGTTTAGTCACACTGTGTCGTGATTGGCTGTCAGGGATCTTTGTTACGGCCAATTGATAACTGAATACCAATACAACGGGGGTTTCTTTTGAAAGACCAAATAGATAAATTATGTTTAGTGCACTTGTGTAATTTTTCTTTAAAAGTTCTCCATACAACGTTCACTTCATCCTCGGTGAAACCTCTATTGGTAAGGATGAAAAAGGGGGTTTGTTATTGACCAATCAGGAGAAGTTACGGTTTCAGATGAAAACCCTTAAAGGTGAATCACACTCAGACTTCTCTTGAGTGAAAGGTTAATGTGTTAATGAATCACTGCTCTCACAAAGCCACAAACTGAAGAGGTCTCTCTAAACTGACCAATCGGTGCCCGTCACAGATAAGTCACGCCCCCTCATCTGACCACGGTTCCCGCAACCCTCACCTCTGACGAATAGCAGGTATTCGTCCGCCTGTCAGCAGTCGTGCAGCGAGCAGACCGAGCGCGTCTCTAGAGGATTTGGCGTGTAGGTGTTCTCCGGGGTCAAAGGTCACATCTATTTAAAGGGATTGTTGTTTTTTCCCCCCGCGTTGAAATGTGTTTGAAGTGCAGCGAGGGAGGAGCGCTGCATTATGGGAACACGCGGCAAGGTCAACGCCACTCAGAGCACACTGTACATGCTTGTGTGTGTGTGTATGTGTGTGTGTGTGTGTGTGTGTGTGTGTGTGTGTGTGTGTACAGTATTTTGCATGAAGAGAAAAGAGAGAGAGTGGTTTAAAGTGTCCGTTTGAGGCTGAAAACAAATAAATTAAAGTAAAACTATGACATAATAAAACTATTAAAACATAACGCTCCACTCTGGTGAGCAGCAGCTCCCAGTGGAAGGTATCTGAACGCCGTGTCGACGCGTGACCTTTTGAAACCCAACAAGCAGGAGACCGAGTGCACTTTTTAATTGGAGAAGAAAAAAAAAGAAAAGATAAATTACAATAAACTTGGCAAAGATGACACAGCGCTTAAAAAAATAAAGCTCCATAACCCCGAGCCGCTCTGTGACGCAACGACTCAAACGCAGAGGCCAGAGGAGAGTAATTTAAAATCTATTGGAGGGAGCACAGACCGACACGTGTCACTTCCTCCAACTAATTTGATCACACACACACACACACACACACACAGACACGCACCTCTGCCAAGAACTAAATGGCACTTTGATCCGTGGCCTAATGCTCAAATAGAAATTCCATAATTGAGTTGCGCAATGCCACAGCTGCAGACGAGGTCCCGTTGGCGGCGGGACAGAAGGATGTTAAAACGTTACGCGGTCGGTTCTTTAACCGCCACTGACAGCCGGAGGAGGAGCCGGATCTCAAAGTACGGCAACACGGGGCACCTCGCCCTCTCAAAACAGGTCAATCTGTGGAGAGGTGTTTCTGACAGGGTAAACAGGCTGTTTGAAATGATTCTTGTGGTATTTTGAACAAAATATGTTACAAACATTACATTAAGACCCCAAGGAACCAGATCAACTCGTGGAAAGATGGGCATAATGTTTCCCCTTTAAAGCCACACTGAAACCACTTTTCTTTTAGTGATTTAAATTAAATCATTTGTGTATGATCGGACCGCTAAAAGAAATGGGCGGGGTTTAGAAACGGTGCCTTTGACGCTAAAAGTTGCAGATTGAGGGACGGATGGATGCGATGATGTTATCGGCTGCAACCGTTCGGTTCTCGCTCGCGCAGGAAGAACGAGATCAACGGATTTAGAGATAAAAAAGCAGAGAAATACGTTGTTTTGGTCTTTTTTTGTGAACACGATGAGATCTGAAAGGATAAAGGTCATCTCCGCTGCAACAGGAAGTAAATAAAAGCCAAACAGTGCTTGAAAAAATGTCATTATTATTTTACAAGTTGAATAGATTTGAGTATTTTCTTCCATAAACCGAGTTTGACGTCAACTTTTATTATTCTGGAATAAAATAATAGTTTTGTTATACAACTATGATCTTCTTTATTTGTAATACTTTAAAAAATAACACATGTTTTTATATGATATAAACACAACCTCTACATTGATACAGCGCACCAGATATTACATATTAGTCATCAGTGCATTGTGACCTTTTTACACAGAATAAGTGACGCTGGCTTCAGAGTTTCAGTTCAATTTAGGAGCAACGAAACATCGGTTCCCTCATAAAACATTTTAAAAACACCAAGAGATGTGTGAAGATGGGAGGAAGGCAGTCAACAAACACAATATTTAGAAAAAGGTGTATTCGGCAAATCAATAAAAGAAACTTCCGCCCCACTCGCCATCCACTGAACCGGAGAAACGACGTCACACAGACCGGAGTCGGAGAGTCGGAGCGTCGGAGAGCGGCGCTCAGCGAACAAAAGAGCTCTGGAAGGCATCCAGGGCGTTTGCTCGGCATCATCCAAAGACTATTTTAGTTTACCTGCGTCCGCGCGGTCACGGCGGCGTTGCTTTAGTTCCTCCGAGTGCGTCAACGTGAACGTAGGCGAGCGCCACGTGAACCTCTTCCTGTCTGGAGGAGGAGGCGGAGCCCGCATGCTATAACTGACCGGGGGGCGAAGAGATGGAACTCAATCTGACCACACACACATGTACATGTACATGTACACACACACACACACGTTGCCCTGCTGAATTCCTCGCATGCCGCCGCTGACAGTGAATTCCTTTCTTCCCAGGGAGCATGAAGCTGACACTGAACTGCCACCATGTATCTCTCTCTCTCTCTCTCTCTCTCCCTCTCTCCCATCAGGTCAGTTGTCAAGTCTCAGGCCGATAAGCACGACCCACAATGCACAGCGTTTGTGCCCCCGGGCTATTTACATGCGAGGCACGACCACATTATATCATGTTCCTGCTGACACTCACACATCAAGTGAATTAGCCCAAAACATGGCGGTTTCACCGAGAGGGGGGTGGGGTGTGTGTGTGTGTGTGTGTGTGTGTGTGCGTGCGTGCGTGTGTGTGTGTGCGGGGGGTGGAGTGGAACCGACGAGAGGCCGACGCGGTGACGTGAATTAAAAACTTTGCGTGGATCATTGATGAAACACGGGTGAGATGATTGGGAGGAAGCGGCGCTCACTTCCAGCTGGACTGCCGTGGACCCGAGGTGGGGAGGGTTCAAGGCCCCCCCGGGACGAACGGGAATAACTTCTTTTTTTTAGATTCACCCGGCGACACCATCGGGTTGACATCTGTCCGTGTTTATTTATCCGTGTTTATTTGATATGATATTAAAACTGCCGGCGTTCCCATTGGGCCTCAGCTGTTTGTGTTTAGTGCTAATCAGCAAACGTCCAGCGTGTTGACGCGCTATCGATGAGGAATATTGGTGAACATTTGCCAGATATCACCTTTTTAACGTCAATGTAATCAGAGCCTCTTTGTGAGATGAGCTCACGTCTCACTCCGTCCTGGAGCTGGACTAAACCCGCCGTCTCTAAAGAGACTCCTCTTTTTCAAAGCCGGGACAACTTCCAGCAGGGTGTCATTCACGAGGCCCTTCACTCGGAGAATACATTATCCGGGACCACATGCAGGCCTGACCCCCCTGAGAGCTCCACGGGAATCGCACCCCGCTTGTTCCACACTTGTCCGCATTTAAATCAGCCGTGACGCCCCCGCCCCCCCCCCCCCCCCACACACACACACACACACACACACACACACACACACACACACACGCACCAAATCCCACTCCAGCGCCCGGCCAACTCTAATTATAGCCTCGCAGGAACAGAGAGTTAGATGTCTTATTGCCGAGATAATGAAAATACTTCCATTAGCATGAACAGGGATGGAGAGGAGAGGAGGAGAGGAGAGAGGAGAGAGGAGAGGAGGAGAGAGGAGAGGAGGGGGCCAACAACAATTTGCCAAAGAAGCCATTTCTTTGGATTTTCATAATTACAAACAAGCCGCTTTTGTACGAGTCAACATTTCATAGAGACAATAAGGCCGTTAGATTCTGGGAGAGAATTAAGTTTTGTGGAATGAAGCCAGGGGTCAACATGGAGAGGGTGAGAGGTCAACATGGAGAGGGCGAGAGGTCAAGATCGAGAGGGCGGGAGGTCAAGATCGAGAGGGCGAGAGGTCATCATCGAGAGGGCGAGAGGTCAAGATCGAGAGGGCGGGAGGTCAAGATCGAGAGGGCGAGAGGTCATCATCGAGAGGGCGAGAGGTCAAGATCGAGAGGGTGAGAGGTCATCAAAGGTCATTAAAGGGGCGCCTATAGGCTGCCTCGGCAAACCCTGCCAAAACAAATTCCTCATTTGTGTAAAAACTTACATGGCCAATAAAACTGATTCTGATTCTGATCATCGAGAGGGTGAGAGGTCAACATGGAGAGGGCGAGAGGTCATCATCGAGAGGGCGAGAGGTCAATATGGAGAGGGCGAGAGGTCATCATCGAGAGGGTGAGAGGTCATCATCGAGAGGGCGAGAGGTCATCATCGAGAGGGTGAGAGGTCATCATCGAGAGGGCGAGAGGTCAATATGGAGAGGGCGAGAGGTCATCATCGAGAGGGCGAGAGGTCAACATGGAGAGGGCGAGAGGTCATCATCGAGAGGGCGAGAGGTCATCATCGAGAGGGTGAGAGGTCATCATCGAGAGGGCGAGAGGTCAATATGGAGAGGGCGAGAGGTCATCATCGAGAGGGCGAGAGGTCAACATGGAGAGGGCGAGAGGTCATCATCGAGAGGGTGAGAGGTCATCATCGAGAGGGCGAGAGGTCAATATGGAGAGGGCGAGAGGTCATCATGGAGAGGGTGAGAGGTCATATTCGAGAGGTAACGTGGAGGGTAAATGAACTCAAGGAGCCTGAAAGCTTCCCGTTCGTAACGTAACGGATGTTTTATTGATCTGTTTATTGTTTTAGTTTCAGGCCTGCAGGAGGACTCGGGGTCGTTGACGGGCTTGAGACCAAAATACGGGAATCAGGAATCTTCAAAGTAAATCGTAAGATGCTTCCAAGCCGGAAAACGTCTCGATCATTAATAAAAGTGTTTTAAGGCGTCCTGCTGGTCTTCTGCTCTGAAGCTCGTTATTTAAATCTCTCTCCTGAGTCGGTCGCTGCTCTCCTCTTGGAGACGATCTCATTTTCATTGATTCCAGGAGAATAAACCCTCTGAAGACGTGCGTCCTATTTATAGAGCGCAGCCCGTGACCTTCGGTGACCTCCCGTCTGCTTCCGCTCAGACTCCCGGTCCTCATGACCAACTCTTTTTCTTCCTATGTATTTTTCTTCCTACCCTAAGTCTGTTTTTTTCACATTTCTTTATTATCTTTATGCATTTGTTTTCGACGCCGTCTCAGCTCGAGCAGCAGGATCTGGGATTCTCCAGCTCGATCCAGGCTGTATTTTGGGGAGGGCGTAACAGAGACGTCCATCTCGGCCAATCGGAGGCGGCCGACGGAGCGGCGTCCGTCTCCTGTTGCTGCCGCAAGGCAAACCGACGACCACCGGCCCTCGAGGGACTGCTCCGGGACATTTTGTTGCTATGGCAACAACGAGATGGCTTTAAATAAGCCCCCCCCCACCCCCTCCTCCACACACTTTTGTCCATTGGGATAAATAGAGTGTGTGTGTGTGTGTGTGTGTGTGTGTGTGTGTGTGTGTGTGTGTGTGTGTGTGTGTGTGTGTGTGTGTGTGTGTGTGTGTGTGTGTGTGTGTGTGACAGCCATGGGACTCTGCATTGAGACGGACAGCCTGGCTATCCATGCTAATGGAAGACAAGGCACCGCATTCACATTCAGAACACTTCACGGTGTCCTGACGGGCCCCCGGCTCAGAGAGGGTGTGAGGGTGTGTGTGTGTGTGTGTGTGTGTGTGTGCGTGCGTGCGTGTGTGTGTGTGTCGAAATCAAAGCTTGGCAAGAAAGGAAGAAAGCAAGACGGCAAAGAAAACCAGAGTGTGTATACGTGTAGATGTTTGAGGACCAGAGGTGAACACACACACGTTTATGATGTAAACAGTGATGTAACGTTCATGGACATCTAGTGATATAACATAAATCGACATCTCGGGCCCTGAGGCGGCGTGGAGCTTTAGGATGCTGAATAAGCGTTTGTGACCCGAGTTCAGGTCGGGCGAGTTTCTTTTCCTTTAATCTCTCTCGTCTCTCCGTCATAGACATACAGAAATATTTAAGTAAGTAGAGAGTAAAAGCACAGCAGGGTTTCAGGTTGAGCTCCCTCCTGTCTATCATGTTCACCATAGGAACCCTGATGTTGGTCTGGGGCAATCGTTTAATTTAAAAGCTAAATAAAATGAGTTACTTAATTATTTTACTTTACATGTTTTGCTTGATGTATAAGGACGACATCATAAACCATGATTCGTGATGTGTGTCGACCAATAATCCAAAAGATATTACGACCATATTGATGTACAATTTTTTTCATTAGAATTAATAGATTGAGATTCCAGCAATTTCTCCCTGTAATTAGTATGAAATCCCATAAGTATTCCGCTGCAGGGTGGTCCCTCTGAGGCATCATTATGGCAGCCAAAACAACGGAAAATGTGAAATCATAAATAAATGCTGAGGCGGTGCAGGTGGGCGTGGCAGAGGCTCATCAGCAGAGTGGAAACACCTGAGCTCGTTAGCATCACTGGCAACACCTGGCAGGCCCTCTGGCCTCAGTGGGCGTGTCTCCCTCTCCGTCCTGAGACACACCCGCTTGTTAAAGATTATGGTTTATATATATGTACATATATATGTCTATATATTATATTATATATAAACATATATATTTATATATATATTTATATATATAACATAATATATACATATACACACATATATATATATATTAAGTATATATATACACATATATACATATATATACATATATATGTGTATATATACATATATATATACATATATATGTATATTATATATATGTATAAATATATATAAACATGTATATATATATGTTTATATATATTTATACATATATATAATATACACATATATACATATATATACATATATATGTGTATATATACATATATATACATATATATGTATATTATATATATGTATAAATATATATAAACATATATATATACATATAATATATATATTTATATACATATATAAATTAGGGATGCACCGATCTGATCCATTATCGGTTTTGATCGGCGTTCTCAAAACGGCCGATCAAACCGATCGATCAGATGACGTCACATCTGCGAGAAATATTATCAGAGACGTTTCAATCGCCGCGCGCCGCAACGGAGTAAATGCGCTGCCGAGTGCCGCCGAGTGAGAGGGGCGAGCGAGCGGCGAGCGAGCGGCACCCCGTCCCCCTGAGTTGAATCTCTGGGTCAACTCACCGACACTAGCATGTCTGAGCCCTTATAAACTGATGTTCACGGCACACGCATTCGACCGGGAGCGTGCGAGGGTTTTCATAAAGTTAGCAACTTTAGCAAAGTTAGCCTCGCGCGATCCTGATCGAATGCTAACTGTTAGCGGAAGGATTTACGTGACATAACATCCGGTTTTGCAAAGTTAGCGGAAAGATCCACGGAAAACAACATCCGTTTTTCAAAATAAGATGTCGACAAATCATACACTAACATATACAAGTAAACAATGAACTGATTTTGTATCTTTATAGATCGTTTCTGAGATTTAGCTTAAATTATGCTAAAATTAAAACATGTTTTACTGTACCAAGGAAGAGTTTATAAAAATAAGTCAGACTTTTGTATGTTAAAAAAAGGCCTGTATATAGATTTCCCCAAGAGTTCCAGGAAAGGAATAATGCAGATGTGTTCCATACATATCTGAAATCAATCCTCTACAATAGCAATCAAACAATTTGAATGTATCAATTAGGACAGTTTTCAAAGTAAAAGTCCTAAATGTTTAATGAAATCTGTAATTTCTTTAATGTTGGAGATGCTTTAGATGTGTATTTCCTCATAGTCCTAGGCAATAATGCTACACAATAAACAGAATGCTTCAATCAACGCCGTGATCGGTATTATGGGATCGGCAGATACTATTTCGGTGATCGGTAATCGGTGATCGGTATTATCGGTGATCGGCTGACACTGATTTCAGTGATCGGTGATCGGTAGTCGGCCCAAAAAACCTGATCGTGCATCTCTAATATAAATATATATTAACCAGATTCTCTCCAAGCAAAGACAGCACAGGGCTCAGGAGAAATGCAAAAAGGTCAAACAGCTAAAGCTGCGATGGCAAAAGTCCTGGAGAGAGAAAACTGCACAGTCACAAGGACACACACACACACACACACACACACACACACACACACACACACACACACACACACACACACACACACACACACACACACACACACACACACACACACACACACACACACACACACACACACACACACACACACACACACACACACACACACACACACACACACACACACACAGGCGCTTCCCCTCCAGGCCTACTGATGAGCATCATATTGATCCAGCCTCGAAATGACACCCAAATTGCTCCCTGATCCGACGCCTGCGGGACCCTGTGATTTATTTAATTTATTATTACGACTGAATCCAACCGCGTTTTAATTAAAGTGACACACCGTGACTAATCCGGCTGTTCAAAAGTGTCGGGAAACGCTTCCCTCTCGAGCACAAAGTAATCAAACACACACCTCGGGGCTCCATGAACGTAATGAGGGCGTTTAGCTCCCGACTCACTGGGGACGAGTTGTAAACAGTCGGTGTAGCACCACCCCAACATGAGAGAGTGTGAAGGCGGACGGACGGACGGACGGACGGACGGACGGGGGGGGGGGGGGGGGGACAGATGGCTAAAAGATGACCCTCTGAGTCCAAGTGGATGTTTGAAGACAACCACCTCTTAAAAAAACGAAATCCGTTTGCCAAAATGTGGAGACGTTCCCTGCAGGCCGTGTTAGATGGATGAACACCTGTCGGCTCCCCGCTGAAGCAAAGCATCCATTTACACCCCAAGCCTCCGAGGCGAAGCACACTGCGCTCGAAGAGTCCTCAAATAATCTCGTGAGAGGAGAGGGGAAGACAGAAGAGGAAGCAGCACAATTGGAAATAAAGTAAAATTACAAATATATATATACATCTCCAAAAAAGGTCAATTCTGAACGTCATCAGTGTTCATCACTTCACTCCACTTCAAAGACGCTGACGGACATTTCGGGGAAACGTCGATCTGCAGCTGCAAACAGGGGCTAAAAGAATAATATGTCTAAATTTCAAGCTGCACAAAGTTCTTCTCGTTTAAATCGAGCGGACCTAAAGGCCTCTGAGTTTATTCTTAGGTGCAACTGCAGCAGAAATAATGAAAAAAGTGTGGACCTCTGCGGCCAAACTCAAGTACACAATGGCCGCCTCGCTGCCTCATTAGGAAGCAGGAATCCGGTCTGCCCACCGGCGGCGAGCAGAGCCGGTGCCCACGCTCCCCGCCGCTCCGCCAGACACAGAGTCTGATTCTTGTGTAGCCGGAGTGGGAAGTGGAATACATGTAAATGTATTCGGGTCGTACCATTCGTCCGACGGGAGGGGTTTCTCTACACATGACGGTGTTCTTACTGAGGGAGGGGTTGGTAACGCGGAGATATGCACAGAACCTTCCCAGAATTCATCCTCAAACATCCATTATTCCATGTTTCACTACTATGTGTCACTGTGACTCCGATGGGTTGGTAGTGGGCGGCCGATGAACCCCGGATGCCCGGTTCATGTCCAACGTTAACTTGTTTTGTCGTTTGCGTTCCTTAATAGCGCCGATTATGCAACAAGACGGACTCATTTGACATTACAAACGTATTTATTTGAATCAAAATGACTTAACAGAGTACTTTTGTAGCTTAAAGGAAACCTAAATATTGACAGAAAACCTAAAAACGCATACTTTATTTTTTCTTAAAACCCATTTTTATAGAACAGCTTTTAAGTGATCTCGTCCTTTTATGCAGAACTTTGGTTCCCCTAATTTAGTTAGTCTGTTTTTGTTTTTAATTTTTAATTTTAATATATATATTTATATTTTTTAAATGTTATATTTGTTTCTTACTATTCTATTTGTTTTGCCTTGACTCTCTGTGGAGCACATGGTAAACTTTGTTTTTAAAAGTGCTATATAAATAAATGTATTGTTATTATTATTAAATAAATGAAACTGATAACTCTAAACCTGAGGCCGGAGATATCTGGAGCGTGACGCTCACAGGGGCCACACTTTTTTTGGCAGAGTCCAAATATTAGTTTTTTTTAAATGTAACTCTTCCCCCCCCGAAGTCAGGAGGCGGGGCTACGCTGAGCAGGTTCATTTCCCATAACAATGGGCATAAACAACGCTGTACAATATTCTGTATGCATCTATCGGTCTTTGGGTTTTGATGGGAAGCATATGGTATGTAACCTGTATCTGGGCTGTTGTTGTTGTTGTTGTTGTTGTTGTTGATGGACGGCGCCGCCTCTTCATACACGTACAGTGGAGGCTTTGATTACACACACAAAGCCGTCTCAGAGCAGGCCGAGCCGAACGGGCGAAACGTGAGACCTGAGAGAGACCGGCGAGGAGGAGGGCTGACGGGGGACGGGGGACGGGGGACGGGGGGGGAATAATGACTCCCCGTGGGGGATGGATGGGGGGACACGTGTCTCTCCCTGTGTCTCTCCCCGTGTCTCTCCCTGTGTCTCTCCCCGTGTCTCTCCCCGTGTCTCTCCCCGTGTCTCTCCCCGTGTCTCTCCCTGTGTCTCTCCCGGGGTCTCTACTCGTGTTTCTACTCGTGTCTCTCCCCATGTCTCTACTCGTGCTTCTACTCGTGTCTCTCCCCGTGTCTCTACTCGTGTCTCTCCCTGTGTCTCTCCCCATGTCTCTACTCGTGTCTCTCCCCGTGTCTCTACTCGTGTCTCTCCCCGTGTCTCTACTCATGTCTCTCCCCGTGTCTCTACTCATGTCTCTCCCCGTGTCTCTACTCATGTCTCTCCCCGTGTCTCTCCCCATGTCTCTCCCCGTGTCTCTACTCGTGTCTCTCCCCCCGTGTCTCTACTCGTGTCTCTCCCCGTGTCTCTACTTGTGTCTCTCCCCGTGTCTCTACTCATGTCTCTCCCCGTGTCTCTACTTGTGTCTCTCCCCGTGTCTCTACTTGTGTCTCCCCCCGTGTCTCTACTCATGTCTCTCCCCGTGTCTCTACTCATGTCTCTCCCCGTGTCTCTCCCCGTGTCTCTACTCATGTCTCTCCCCGTGTCTCTACTTGTGTCTCTCCCCGTGTCTCTACTCATGTCTCCCCCCGTGTCTCTACTCGTGTCTCTCCCCGTGTCTCTACTCATGTCTCTCCCCGTGTCTCTACTCATGTCTCTACTCGTGTCTCTCCCCATGTCTCTCCCTGTGTCTCTCCCCGTGTCTCTACTCATGTCTCTACTCGTGTCTCTCCCCGTGTCTCTCCCTGTGTCTCTCCCCGTGTCTCTACTCGTGTCTCTCCCTGTGTCTCTCCCCGTGTCTCTACTCATGTCTCTACTCGTGTCTCTCCCCATGTCTCTCCCTGTGTCTCTCCCCGTGTCTCTACTCGTGTCTCTCCCTGTGTCTCTCCCCGTGTCTCTACTCGTGTCTCTCCCCATGTCTCTCCCTGTGTCTCTCCCCGTGTCTCTACTCGTGTCTCTCCCCGTGTCTCTCCCTGTGTCTCTCCCCGTGTCTCTACTCGTGTCTCTCCCCATGTCTCTCCCTGTGTCTCTCCCCGTGTCTCTACTCGTGTCTCTCCCTGTGTCTCTCCCCGTGTCTCTACTCGTGTTTCTACTTGTGTCTCTACTCGGCCCACGCCGTGGCTCTCGACACGCTCTTATTTACATGAAGGCAAAATATTGACTAAGATCTGAGCCGTGAGAAGTAAACAGTGATCCACACAACACGGTCCTGACGGACGGCTGTTGCCCCTGACAACGCAAGCGGCTCTGATTCTCTCTTCCTTCAGAGATACGAGTGATCAACATCTCGCCTCCTCTCCGCGAGGCGAGGGGCCCAACACACACACACACACACACACACACACACACACACACACATACACACCCTCTCTGAGGCGGGGGCCCGTAAACTAAAGTCAAAACATCTGATGATATTCTGCTCGTTAGTTACTCTTACTTCTTTTAATTATCTGTCTGTCCCTGTATGTGTGTGTGTGTGTGTGTGTGCGTGTGTGTGTGTGTGTGTCTCTCTCTCTCGTCGCAGGAGGAGGCTCCTCATCAGGAGCTGACTCGGCACATTTCCTGAGCCGTTCTCAGCTTTGACGTTGCAGATTTCTGGTTAATTTTAGCATCCGAGATCCGTTCCATCCTTCTTTTTTCTCTTTTCTTTTTTTCTCTTCTCTTTCCTCGGTGCTGGAACCCTGCAGAGCGATTTCTCTGTTTTCCGCGTCCCCAAAGTAATCGGCGCTCCGCCCCTCGAATGTCTCGTTTCCAGTTGACCAGGAGAAGCTGATGGAACGCTCTCGCCGCTCTGATCTGTGTGTTCAGCTGTTAAGACATATTCCAAGACCGGAAACACAAGAATATCTTTATAAAAACCTCTCGTCTCCGTCGCCTTCTGGGACGAAGACGACTCGGACATATGTTGGTCTCCTCTTGCGGCTCGTTTCCCTCCCGCGTGTCGATTAACTTTGAATATACAGTCGTCACATTAAAACCTCTCAAGCTGTCCAGTCATCAGGCTCACACACTCCTCAGGCTCATTTCCCTTCGACGGTTAAGTTTGAACACTAAACCACACACACACACACACACACACACACACACCTTAGGGCAGGGATGCCAGGGTGAAATTGTACAGGGGGACAGATTTCTTTCAAGTGAGATCTCAGGGGGCCGGATTAGAGTGTTTCCCCTAGGATTCAGCTTCAGGGGGGCGGGACTACTGCCGGTGAGCGTTGTCGAGGGGGGGGATGTATAGCGCGCGTCTACACCAGAGTTGTTCTTTTTTCTTTTTTTTGGGGGGGGGGATGGGGGGGTGAGAGTGCCACGCGCAAAGAAGAGTTGTGGCGGACCGGGTGTGACGTGAAGTCGACAGATTCCTCCGAAAAAAGAAAAAAAAGAATTCTCCCCTTATCACCGCGGGCCCGATGAAACATAGTCGGGCCGTAACCCTGGCACCACTGCCTTAGGGCATCTACATATTTGAGGAAGGGAGAGGATCGATCGAGGCTGCAGGGAGGAATCCTAGAGCCTGAGTGAGCCCTGAAGGTCAAAGGGTCATCAGTGAGACGCCTGGAATGAGGTCAACGTTGGTAACTATACTTCAGTAAATACCACTTGTTGTTGTTGTTGTTGTGGTTGGACTACGGCTGTGCCTATGTACAGTATGTTTAGGTGTGTGTGTGTGTGTGTATGTGTGTGTGTGTGTGTGTGTGTGTGTAGGGGGGGGTTGAGGCAAAGGCTTTCATACAATCTGCTCTTTTCACCCCCTGCTGGGCCACCTGCCCAGATCTATTTACATCCCTGAGCTGTTGTAAGACTGACAGCCACTGACAGCCACACACACACACACACACACAAAGGCACAAATAAACACACACAACCACACAACCACACATAAGCACACACACACACACAACCACACATACACACGCACACACATACATACACACACATACACACACACACAGGCAGTACAGTATATACAAAGGAAAACTCTCACTTGTAGGTTAAGCGCACACAGTTACACACACACACACATACACATACACACACACACACTCACACACACTCACTGGTGTCTGGCCAAATCTGTCCATTGTTCTAAATTATTAATTCTTGCCCTTTGCTCATCAACGCCTTTTATCAACAGGTCAAACAGTAGATACACCCACTCAGAAAACATGACGCTCAGTGACCAGCACACACACACACACACACACACACACACACACACACACACACACACACACACACACACACACACACACACACATAATTAACGCTCTGGCCTTCACGCTCACCTCCGGCCGAGCGGCGCTGCTTTGCGGCGGATTAGAGGACCAAAACAACGCAGTCCGGCTCCTCTTCCTGAAACCCTCCTGGACCTTGTCATCGGAACGCAAACGCGTCGGATTAAGAGTGACACGGGAGGGGGGGGGCGGAGCCGGGCAGGGTCAACGCCGCGTGCCTGTTGACATGGCGAGGCGATCATTAACCGGAGCGGCCTCGCCAGAAGGATCTGTGAACCTTCTCAGGAGTGCAGGGGACTTCTTTATCGTCGTTCTCTCTATTGTTACGCGTTATTTAGCTTCTTCTGGGGATACACCAGCCTCCGTTATGACGGTTCATTAATAAAAAAAAGTCTGGAACACTTTATTACTTCATCGGAGTGACAGAACGCAATATTGAAGCCTCATCACTTCCTCCTCGGCCGTCGGTCCCTCTGCACCTCAACTGTGAACACGAAGGCTTCCCCACTTGGTTCTTGTCTGTGAGACGTCGGCTTAACTTCAATATTTTTCTACTCGACAAAGTCCATCTCATGTGCGGGAGAGCAGATGTGCCTGGAGTGCATGAGGTAACAGGTGGAGTATTCATGGTGTGAGTCACAGTACTTCACCATCAGAGAGCGGAGTGGGAGTGCAGAGCGATGGCGGCTTTGTTTTTTGGAGCTCGGGGCTTTTTCCTGGATTCCTATTCCCTGATTTTCTCTCTCTCTCTCTCTCTCTCTCTCTCTCTATCTTCGCCATGAGCCGGCTGACCCTGCCCACTGGTCCGAGGTATGAGTCACTCATCAGCTACCCCCCCCCCCCCCCCCCAGTGCAGACCACCCCGACCGCTCAAGCCTCCTGCTGCCGGTGCACCAACACTAGAAATAAACGTTTTTAAAACCTCAAGGTTTTAGTTTTGCTGACCACGACATCATCAGGACCTGAAGCCACAGTGTGAAAGGATTTAAGTTGAGATAAATGAACAGACACCTCCCAGACCAGACAACACAGTGGTAAGTGACCTGTCAATCACCTTGAAGCCCCGCCCCCTGGCCTAAAGCATAATCCGCTTTATGGTATATTCTACTCTAAATGGAGCATAGTTTACTAAATAAACATCGTCATGAGATTGAGACATGAACTCATGTTGACAAGGTTTACTGAGGGAATAAATCAAGTCTTATAGACTTCTATACAATCAGCCGTTTATTTGCAGCCAGGAGTCCCCCTGCTGGCCATTAGAGAGAAGGCAGGTTTAAGGCACTTCCACACTGAAGTTCACTTTGCATATATAATGCATAGCATGTTGTACATTGGTCTTAAACGTGTCCGTGATATGCTCGACAACACATAAATAACGAGTCATGGTGAATCAGGATTCGGGGGGGGGGGGGGGGGGGGGGGTTGGTCTCCGGCAGCCTTTAGAGGTTAGAGACTATTACAGCGTCAGACAGAAAACAGAGGTGTAGGCAGGGGGTCTGCTCTGCCCCCTGGGGAATGAGGATTGATGGTGCTCATTTAAGAGTGGGTCACATGGTGATAAATGTAATGATGTCACTACTACTGCGAGGTGGGGGGGTGTTGAGGGGGAACCAGAGACCTAATGGAAGACGACCGGCGAAATGTTATGCAATCTGTTTCAATCCAGTGTTTTTAAGAGAGCGGACAGAAGGATAATCAGCTCCACATCCACTACTTTCTCCCACGATTGTAATACTGCCTATTCATGAACTTCCATTCGTGTGCACAGGCAAAACCAATTTTGTGGTCCCGGTAAAGCTAAAACAAACATTCCTGACAAACCGGTTTGCTCACAGCATTCCGCTTTGAGAGAAAGACTTTAAACACCTCGGCTTATCTCACAATGAACACTTCCAAAATCAGACTCACTGAATCAACAGCTGTGGCAGAATGGAAATAAAAAAATTCTGGAGAAAGAAGAAAAAACAGTGGGCCAAGCATTGAGCCCTGACGGACGCCGCAGAATAAACCTATTAGAATCTAAACGGGTTAATATACAGAATTTTCCCCCCCGGTACAAAAAAAAGAAAGAAAACGCAATGAAAAGAAGAAGTGAACCAGAGTTTGGTTCCAGACGGGAAGTGGGGGGAGTTGTGATGGCGTACCTGCAGGGCGCGTGGTAGAAGGGGTACCCATGGTGAGGTATGTGATTGCAGTATCCAGATTGATTCCACATGGTGCTTCTCTCAGTCCAACAGGATGACAGTTTGAA
The DNA here is from genome assembly GCA_036178185.1 of Liparis tanakae. Lineage (NCBI taxonomy): Eukaryota > Metazoa > Chordata > Actinopteri > Perciformes > Liparidae > Liparis > Liparis tanakae. Next base: position 11,308,209 of record CM070108.1, on the reverse strand, counting down.
AGCGCCGCCTCCTCCGCCGCCGCCGTTCTATTTCTAGTGCAGAGGAACCAGACTTGCTGGCAGAGTCACATTAATCAGCGTCTTGTCTCCCGCCTCTCGAGTGGCTCCATGGGGAGGGGGAACGAGAGGAGAGCGGGGGATTACTGAGAAGATGAGGTGGGGAAGCGAGCCGAGGGGCACCGTGCTCGTCCACGGGAGGGAGGAGGAGATGATGTCAGGTGAGTCAGGTCTGGTGTGGTTTACACACACCTGGACTTGGAAGTTTGCCTTCGCCGCAAACTGCTCAGCGGAGCCTCGGGCGACTGCCCCAGGTGCAGTCTGACGTCACGGGGCTGCTCCTGTAGTCCTGCCCGGAGCCAGTCATTTCCTCCCAGGTGTGGTCAGGTGGAGCAGGTGTCTTCGGGGTTAACCGCGTCGAGCTGTTAAATCATTGCGTGAGATCATCTCAATTTGCACTTCCAGGGTTTTTGTGCTACCCCCCCCCCACCCACTCTCCACCCCCGACTTCTCAGACGCCGATCTGCATCCGCCGGCGTCCGGTGGACGATGTAGATCCCAGAAACCCCCGTTCCTCCAGCCGTCCCCGACGCCGCGCAGCGTCTGTTGATGTTGTTTCACGCGCGCGGCACCATCCTCTCCCAAAGTTCACCGGCGGCACAAATCCATCCGGCAGGTTGAACGTCCAAACGCACCGCGGCGTCCCTCCGAGGCTGCCGGCTCACACGAGCGCTTATCTCCCCAATCACAGGCTCCCCACCGGCTCTCCACCCTTTTTACGAAACAACGACGCCGAATGACTGAGCACACTCGCAGAGAGAGAGAGAGAGAGAGAGAGAGAGAGAGCAGGAGAGAGATAGAGAGGGGGGGAGTTTTCAGAGAGAGAGAGAGAGAAGTGAATGGATCTGTAGTGAGAAGGCAGGAAAGCGAGGAAGAGGTAAACAGAGCGGAGCTGCATTCCTTTTCCCGCCTCGTGCTCATCTGGCAGGATACACACCGCTGGGAGGACGAGAGAGAGACAGTGTGTGTGTGTGTGTGTGTGTGTGTGTGTGTGTGTGTGTGTGTGTGTGTGTGTGTGTGTGTGCGTGTGTGTGTGCGTGTGTGTGTGTGAGAGAGAGAGCGAGAGGGGAGGGCGGTAAAGAGACAATGTGAGGCAAGAGGAAGAGACCGTGACGTGTTTACATGCACACAGTAAATGTGACTCCGGTGTAATTGAGGAGCTGTAGAGCCGCTCCGTCACCTGGTGGAGCCTCGGTGGAGGAGACGGAGGACGGAAACACCGAGGACCGGAGACGCTTCTGTCTGACCTGGAGGGATTTTAATCTATCTAATGACCTCAGGATAGGATTACAGGAGTGCGCCAATATTTTACCTGAGTTTCTGTACTTATTGTGTTGTTGTTTTTTTCAACGTCTTACTTTGAAGATCTTTTTTTGTTTGTAAATGTCAAAAATAAAAATCTGTGATATGTTTCTATAAATGTCAGTTGTGAAAAATTAAGAAATATCAAATGATAGGTAAATAAAACGATTATCTAACGAAACTTCTTTGACTAACTTAAAAATAACAAAAACTAGAAGTTTGATCTGATGAAATCCAATAATAAAGTTGCAATGAATAAATATTAGTTATAAGTAAATCTGCCAGTCATTGTTTTCCACTTAATGAATGAACCGATTTGTCTATAAAATGTCCAGAATTGGTGATTGATCGACTTCGCAGTCGGAGATGCAAACACATTTATTTTACCGTCGTTAAATACATTTGTACCTTTCACAATAAAAGCTCAAACCCACTCAGAGCATTAAACTAAAAGTACCTCTTAGCTCTCCAATAACCTGCCTCAGACAGACGCAGCAGGTGTTCCCGGCGTCTGAGCAACGCCTTTTCAAACCTTTCATTTACCTGGGGAGAATAGTTTTGACGCAAAATAGTATTTTGTGAGTATTTGTTTCCCTCCGGTGGTTAAAGGCCTAACAATTCAGAGTGTTAGCAAGCGTCTCATTATGGAGGCCGTCGGGAAGACTTTAAGACTAAACTCAGGCGAGAGAAAAGAAGGAATGAAGAGAAAGGTGGAGAGAAAGAGAGAGAGAGAGAGAGAGAGAGAGAGAGAGTTCCCACCAGGAGGTGTAACTCTCGTGGAGTATATTGGTTTTCACTCGGGCGATGCTGTGGAAGGTGTTATCTCACACGTGGGTTTTTCTAACTTTCTTCAACGGCTCACTGAAAATATGTTTTGATCAGCTTATTGACAACTAATTCTTTTACTTCTTTTGTCTCTCGCCGACGACTTTGCTGCTTTTCTAAGTCGCATTAGACGATAAACGTGATCAGAGGCTCTTGGAAATGTCACATTTCTTTATATTTTATATATATAAATATCTTTATGATAAGGATTCTGAAGAAATGGTTGCTTCTTAAAAGGTCATAACGTACACTTTTACTCTTTACTTTTGCGTTATACATCATAACCTGATGGACATTTTATTTTGAAACAAGAAGTTTGATAGGATCTAGTCGTTGATGAGCCATGTCGTGTAAATCAAAAGATGTTATTAACTGTTTGTAATATATTTGCTTTGCTGCTCGGAGCTTAATTCTCTCCACAATATCCATTTTAAATGTTCCCCCTCAATATCTCAGATCAATATCTTGTAAACAAGCCGAGTGATTATGTTGAATGTCAATTAAAACCAGCTTTCTATTTAGTTTAGTTTGATCGATTCTCATGATTATCTACGGGTCTTCCTCGCTGCCTGTGATCAGGATTACGTAAAAGAGGGAAAGATAAAACAACAAATAAGGGTTTAAATGATTGTGAAAATACATTAAAAAAGCTATTATCTCCGTTTTTCGGCGACTGGGTGCCCAGAGTGGGAGCCACCGGTTGGTCCACTGACCCGTCGGCCAATAGAAAGTCTTTGTGCGCGTTTACCCGATGGCATATTTTTTTCCTGAATATAAAAAAAATATATAAAAAGCAAGAGCCTGCCGTCTCCCGCTGTTTGTTTTTGTTGTGAAATTTAATTCCCAGACAATCTAATCAAGGAGAAGCCCAGGGGACCCTGAGCCTCCCTTTGCTCCATCCCTTTACTCCTCCTTTGCTCCATCTTTTTGCTCCTCTCTCTCCTCCCCCTTTTGTTCCATCCTTTACTCCTCCTTTGCTCCATCTTTTTTCTCCTCCCATTGCTCCTCCCTTTTCTCTATCCATTGCCTGTGTCTTTACTCCTCGTATGAGGATGCAGGTGGATAGGCTCCACCTTTGCTTGCCTGTCCTTCCCCGCACACACACAAACACACACACACACACACACACACACACACACACACAGCCTCACTGACACGGATAGTAAAAGAAAAGTACATATGAAATGATTTTTATGGACACATTCATGCATGTGCACACACACACACACACATAGTGATACACACACAGCCCGTGTTGTCTTGCAGACAGCTGACAGCTGTATTGAGTCCTCTGTCAGCGGGTGAGATGCAGGCTGTGATTCGGCCTGCGGTTTGGCTTATCAGGCGGTTACAGCCTGAGCCTCTCATAGCTGCTCGCTTTTAAATGCACATACACACAGACACACACAGACACACACACACACACACACACACAGGCACACACACACACAGGCGCACACACACACAGGCCCACACACACACATGCACACAACTTCCTAACACACTTCCGTCTGCTGTCAAGGTCACATCTGAGTTTGTATTGCTGAAAATCCTTCAGAGCTCCACCTGCACCCTTCCCTTTATTCCCGCTCTGCAAAATGACAAACAGCCGAACCTCGTGAGCTCCTGAGTTCCTCAGACGGGAAACTTCTAGAAATCTAATCCGTTCTGTTTATCTCACAAAAACCTCCAGGACGTTCACTGCTCAAGGGTGGCGCCGCATTTGTTTTTCCCGCCGGAAATCACAGAAAACGTTTTCTAAACCTATAATGTAGAAATATAGAGAACTATATCTGGATATAAATATATATATATATATATATATATATATATATATATATATATATATATACATTTAACTCACTACCACTCTCAGCAGCTAAGGATTGGACATGTTGCTTAACTCTGCAAGAATCTGGACTATTACGCTCACTAGCGCCTAAAACAACTTTAATTGTGGCTTTTTTGGCACTCACACACACACACACACACACACACACACACATACACACACACACTTTCTATGGTTCTAAAATTAGACACACACACAATCGCTAGCTTGCTCATTTCCTCCACCTCGCCCGTGTTCAGCCACGCCCTGGCAGGACTCCGTAGTAGTTTTCTAGAATTGTTGCCAGGACGACGGCAACAAAGATGGCCGCTAACAAAAACAATGCTGCTTGTATTTCCTGGACTCGGGCCATCGCACGTTTATCCACACAACTCCTCTGGTTGTATAGAAGTTTATGCTTCATGTGTTAAAGCTGCATTCTCTCTCCTGGCCACTAGAGGGCGACTCCTCTGGTTGTATAGAAGTGTATGCTTCATGTGTTAAAGCTGCATTCTCTCTCTTGACCACCAGGGGGAGACTCCTCTGGTTGTATAGAAGTCTATGCTTCATGTGTTAAAGCTGCATTCTCTCTCTTGACCACCAGGGGAATACTCCTCTGGTTGTATAGAAGTCTATGCTTCATGTGTTAAAGCTGCATTCTCTCTCTTGACCACCAGGGGGAGACTCCTCTGGTTGTATAGAAGTCTATGCTTCATGTGTTAAAGCTGCATTCTCTCACCTGACCACCAGGGGGAGACTCCTCTGGGAGCCCGAGCTCCTGGAGGAATAAAACCACCTGCGGCCGAGTCTGGAACCGCTTACTGGGGAAAGAAGATTACATTTCGTCTTCTGCGTGGCGCCCGAAAGGGAACGACTTCCCGACCTCCCGACCTCCCGCTCTGCCACGACACACTGGTCTCTGGATGAAAACAATAAACACGCCAGATGAAGCGCTGACCCACTGAGGGCGACGGATAAACTCCATCCTGTCGCCCAGCTCATGCAACACAAGAACGTGCTTGACTTACGCTGTCCCCTGTGTGTGTGTGTGCGTGCGTGCGTGCGTGCGTGTGTGTGTGTGTGTGTGTGTGTGTGTGTGTGTGTGTGTGTGTGTGTGAGCCCCAATATCCCAGGGGATCTTTTGATCCAGATACTTCAATCTTCAGTCACACACACACACACACACACACACACACACACACACACACACACACACACACACACACACACACACACACACACACACACACACACACACACACACACACACACACACACACACACAGCTCTTTCCTTTCATCCCGCCTCTCCATCACCCAAGCAAGAAAAATATGACACCACAATTAGGGGAAAACCTCCTTTTATGAGGCGGATCAGAACCAGACCGAGAGGGAGAGCATCAGAACCAGACCGGAGAGAGAGAGAGAGCATCAGAACCAGACCGAGAGGGAGAGCATCAGAACCAGACAGGAGAGAGAGAGAGAGCATCAGAACCAGACAGGAGAGGGAGAGCATCAGAACCAGACAGGAGAGAGAGAGCATCAGAACCAGACAGGAGAGAGAGAGCATCAGAACCAGACAGGAGAGGGAGAGCATCAGAACCAGACAGGAGAGGGAGAGCATCAGAACCAGACAGGAGAGAGAGAGCATCAGAACCAGACAGGAGAGGGAGAGGGCATCAGAACCAGACCGAGAGGGAGAGCATCAGAACCAGACAGGAGAGGGAGAGCATCAGAACCAGACAGGAGAGAGAGAGAGCATCAGAACCAGACAGGAGAGAGAGAGAGCATCAGAACCAGACAGGAGAGAGAGAGAGCATCAGAACCAGACCGGAGAGAGAGAGCATCAGAACCAGACCGAGAGGGAGAGCATCAGAACCAGACAGGAGAGAGAGAGAGCATCAGAACCAGACAGGAGAGGGAGAGCATCAGAACCAGACAGGAGAGGGAGAGAGAGCATCAGAACCAGACAGGAGAGGGAGAGAGCATCAGAACCAGACAGTAGAGGGAGAGCATCAGAACCAGACAGGAGAGGGAGAGAGAGCATCAGAACCAGACAGGAGAGGGAGAGCATCAGAACCAGACAGGAGAGAGAGAGAGCATCAGAACCAGACAGGAGAGGGAGAGCATCAGAACCAGACAGGAGAGGGAGAGAGAGCATCAGAACCAGACAGGAGAGGGAGAGCATCAGAACCAGACAGGAGAGAGAGAGCATCAGAACCAGACAGGAGAGGGAGCGCATCGCTCCAGAGCCCGACTGAGCGACACGGCCCGAGACTTGTCCATGCGTAATCAAATCAAAAGCTATTAAGAGGAAACAAGACAAAGACTTCTGGGCCGACTGCCCCTGAACACCACATGGACCCGGGTGAAGTACGAGTAAATATCTGTATTTATTTGCGTTTTTTTTAAATTCGATTTGTCATAGTTGTCTATAATCTGCACCTCCCGAAGGCCCTCCACAGCTTTTAGGTTCAAAGCTGACAATCCAACAAATATGCTATTAATACTCCTAATATATAATATGTGAATATAAAAAATTAAGGCAGCTTTTTGAAAATTACAATAGAATATTATAGTATATTCGATTGAGGGGTAAACAAGACGTGCACCGGCAGATCACACTGGAGACGTTCAACGGGTGAGTAGTACGTATATGTATATATATATATATATATATATATATATATATATATATATATATATATATATATATATATATATCCAAATAATGATATTTTGATGATGTACTGTATATAGCCAGCAGCAAGTCGTAATCTCAATGAGGAAGTATCGTTTACGTAACTCCTCGTCCCAGACGACGGGGTCAAAGGTCGTCTGACTAAAGTTCTGCGTCGCTCCCGGGAAGTTGGGATCTCTTCTTCTTTTTTTGGAACAAAAGACCAACCCGTAACCTTACAGTCAGCTTTCCTTAAATACAGATATTTTTCAGCTGTAGATTAAAAGGAGACGTAGCTTATGTATTTAGCTTGTTGAAGTTTGGAAGTCAGTTTTCTTTTTACGACAGGCCACACACACACACACACACACACACACACACACACACACACACACACACGCGTCACAATGAACCGGTTCTTTACTCAAGTGCAGGGAAAGGAAAGCAGCAGCAGCGTCTCGCTCCTCTTCTGTGACCCAAAGCACATCAGCTCCTTTCTCCCTCCGGTTCAACGCCGGGTAGTTTCTACAGCCACACACAAAAATGTGTTATACAAAGAAACTTGAGTAATGCAGAAAGGGGGGGGGGGGGGGGGAGGAGAGAGGAGAGGGGGGGAAAGGGGGGGGCGGTGATGAAAGGAGTTACCAAAGGCTCCTGAAGCTTTTCTACGTGTTCTTTTTTCTCCAACCGACTAGTGAAATGAAGCTCCCTGATCCCTCTCTAGCCCCCCCCCCCCAAACTCACACACACACACACACACACACACAAACCTGATGTCACCTGACATTTGACAACAAAGAACTTGATGAAAATTATAACAAACACGCACTCCATGTTGCAGTTTTCATCCATAAATCTCATCACTTTTATGATGTTATCCTGTTAAGACGAGCGCGTGGGCATAATCGGCCCGTGAACTCTTGGGTTTCGTGAGGTCACACTCACCTTCGACCCTCACATTCCAGATCAGCCCAAAATGTGAAGACGTGTGCACGAGGCGTTCCTGAACTCTCACATTCACAACAATGAGATGAGCGAGTGGACCTTTGACCTTTTGAACGTTGACCTTTGACCTTTAAAACCAATAAAACCTGAATGAGTCCAAAGTGAACGTCTGAGCCAGAAATGAAGGCGTGCCTGAGATATTGCGTTAAAAACAACAACAACAGCAAAAATGTAATGTTTTAAATGCAACTTATTGAATCCAAAAAGTTTTCCAGACCGGATTTGACAGATTTCCTTATTTTATTAAACTGATTACGTCATCACTCCAACTCCAACCCTCCACCCGGTGGCTACGAATAACCAATTTATTTGGGTTGTTTGGCAACGAAAAGCAGAATCTCATCTTTTCACAAACATGCTTTTTGGATGCTTTTAAAAGACGAATAAATTAATCAAAACAGCTAAAAAACTTGACGCTCTAACCGAGTAGAAACCTCGACTAGCGGTTTGATTTTGAGGCTTCGCTCCTGGCAGCTCGGCGCAGAACGAGATCAAAGTATAGATTTGGAGAGTTCATAAGCCTCGGGTGACAACAGGAGGGTTCGGGGGAGGGGGGGGGGGTCATCAACGAGGATCTGAAGGTACCAGATAACCCCCATCGGGGTGGTGCCCCCCCCCCTCCGGGGCGTATTGGGCTGCTCTGGACTTGTGATCCTGCAGTTCCTCTGAAGGCGGAGCAGCAGAATCACTTCCCATCTTCCTGAAATCTCCTCGAGCGCCTCACACACCTGAATTATTTCTCATTCCCCTAATGCCTCAAATGTTATCTCATATCCTGAAGGAAGAAGCACACTTATGCACCTATTTCTAAAAATGATTTTTTTTAACCAACACTTGGCTTGCATAGTCATTATAACCACACGGCCTACATTCAGCTCGTAATATCACTCACATTAAACTGAATCTTGTTCTACGGTCCTATGAGTGCCAGATAATAACTGGAATATTAAAAGAAACCTCCCATTATAAGGAGCAGACATTTAAAAATCTGTCTATTTAAAAATGACTAACTTCAGTGCTTCTCGCTCCTCTCACTTAAACCAGTGATTGCACAGTGATCCTCTGAAGGGCCGTGAAGGGAAGTAAACCAACACAAATCAAGATGCACGAGCTCTCGTTACGCTCATTGACTCCGCGCTGCGTTTCAGGAGAGCGTCTCAAATTGATATCAACTGCGATCCATTAGCTTAGCCTCTGAGCTGGTAGTAAGCATTGTGTATCGCTCTTCCTCTCGGGCCCTTCAACCACTGGATTCACTCGTATTCTGATTGAAATGGAAACAACCCTCAACCCCCCGACACACACACACACACACACACACACACACACACACACACACACACACACACACACACACACACACACAGGGGTGCCCCCTCCTTTTCCGTCGGCCTTCAAAGGCCGCCGACGGAGGAAGAGCTCGCTCGTCGGCGAGCGTCGCCGCGGGGAACCTGGAGGTCGCGCTTTGCTGTTCCCGCCTCGTCGAAGAGGCGTCGCTGGAAAGGTCGCCGACAGACGACAGACGGCTGATCTCGGGGCGAAGGATCGAGATAAAAAAAAAATGGAGCGCCCGGAGAAACAAATGGATGGAACAGTGGCATTAAAAAAGAAAAAGGAAAGGTTGTAATATGGTGAATGTTATATGTCTAGTATCTGTTATGTGATTGTGTGGAGTGCATGTTATAATCAGATAATTAGCCTCTTTTTGTAATGAGGTATTTAACCTTGCAGGGAGAGTCACGCCTGAACATGCAGTGAAGGTCAACAGCGGATGGAACGGGTAAGAAGTTGGTCCCTTGCTTGAAAAGACAAACACTAACATTTCATTTCATTTATTTATTTATTTATTTGTACAGGGACCGTACGCATTAATCAACCCAGGGAGTAAATGTGTTAACGTTAGCTAAGGCTAAATGTTGGTCCCTGTGGCCAGATGTTACAGCCTTCACTAAAGGAGTAAGAGGTTAACATAGCAACATAATAAAAAAGGCAGTAAACATACAGGTTACGATAAAATACTGGTTTAACGGACATATAAACAATTATTATTTACACAATCACTGAGGAGGGAGTCACAGTTCATGCTCACACATCTGACTGGTAAAAGCCAGTTCTTCAGGCCGTGTTTAAAAGAGTAAAAAGTTCTGCTAGTGCGCAAATTCAGAGGCAGGGCATTCCAGAGCTAGCCTGCTCTTACAGAAAAGACACACTTTAGTGCTTTCAGTGAAAAAAGACAAAAGCGTCTTTTCTTTTTTTTTGTCTGTTATATAGAAGAACAACAACATGCATCCTGCTCGTGTGCAGAACACAGGTGTCTTTGCATATATGACGTTTGTATTTTGCATTTTCCTCGCATGTGTGGCTATCCACCTCCTGTGTGTGTGTGTGTGTGTGTGTGTGTGTGTGTGTGTGTGTGTGTGTCTGGGGGGGGCAAATATCAAGCTGCTCCAATCAATCAGAGGACTGGGACGTTCGCTTCACGTCACATTTCTGCGTAGCATCAACAAATTAATTCGACGAACCAGCCACGTCGTCTACGACTTTACCCCCCCACAAAAATAACCTACTGTATTTGTCTTTTTCTCTCTTACTCCAGATATTAAATTTTAAGTGCTCCTCTTTGTGCAACAGAAATGTTAATAAGCATTTGTCCCCGAGCACCTTGCCTCTGTAATCATGTGTCTGCATGTGCAGCCGCAGTAGCCGGTTAGGCCGACGCATCACGTCTGGCCTCCAGCCCAGGATAGCCGTGTGAACGCAGCGCAGACTGTCAAGAAAAGTCGAGAGAAAACACACCTCACATGACTCTATAGGAAAAGTGATGACTCAGACGGACAGGTAAACGAGCACCTGAGGCCCAACCCAATGATTGATCAATTACTAATTAGTTTAAACACTAATAATAATAATAATAATAATAATATAATAATAATAATAATAATAATAATAATAATAATACTGACAAATAGATGCAACATTGTTTTTTTTAATTAGATGCCTGAAATCTTTTCTGTGGTTCACACGAGTTTAAGAGAATATGACGACCAGTCAGCCTTCAGCTCAGAGGTCGTGTGAAGTCATGTGATCAGCGGTTTTATTTCTGCCGATTGCGTTTACTCTTCAAAAATTATATAAAGGAGGAGGAGGGAGGGGGGGTAAAAAAATACCTCATCCCTGCAGCACTCTTGCAGTGCTACGATATGCTCAGGAATGTTAAGAACGAAAACTATTCTTCGAAACATCGTGTTCTCGATCTCGCGGTTGTGGTAGAAGAGAGTTAGGAAGGGGAAACAAAGCGGAGCGCTCTCGCTCTCCAGGGGCCGACGCTTTGACTTAGAGTTTCTACTGCTAACCTGATTCAGTCAAACACAAACACACAATCACCACCTGAATACCAAACGCCAATGAATAGAGAGCCTTTTAGACCGACCGATGAGTAGACAGCCTGTCAGGTCAGCCAATGAGTAGAAAGCAACCAAAGCCCCGCCTCCCTTTGTCAAGACCACAATCCTATTGAAACCTGCTCTGCAGCTAAATAGGAAACACTTGTAAAGTAATCTCCCGGTAAATTCTCCGGAAGTCATTTGAGCCTTGTGTTGCCGTCTCACTAACATCTGTTCTGAGGGGCTAAATATCTCAGACATCTCTCAATCCTTCAATAATAACATCTCGATGTAAGAATGGAATCAGATGGAAGCTCTAACAGCCACAACAAAGTCTGCAGTGATGAATGGAAGAAGGGTGTGTTTACTCTCTCTGAGGACAACTTATTAACTGAGACTTTGGTTAATGTGCGATCAACCGGATCGCTATCGACCCGGGTTCTGACCTCATGAAGAGGATCAGGTATCGGCTGTGACACGAGAAACGTGTCCTTCAAACTGTGTGTAATCTCTGGGTTCTCCATTATTTTAGTGTATCATGCTTAGTTGTGGTGATCATTTTTTACCTCTGGTAATGGTTTCATCCTGTCACCCCTTTGTCACTTTGTTTTGCCAGGAGAGTTAGAACATTAGTAGTTAGTATCGGTCGGCCGGACAACCCAAAAACACAAAGCCTCCGGCCGTGGCCGTCACCGGTGCAGATTACGTCTGAACACAACAGAGCGATTATCAGGACTCCACATTGGCGTCCATTGTGTCCGATTTAGTCCCGTTTCCTCCCGATTCTCTTCTGCATATGAATATATTTACTTGTGAAACACAAAGAGAGAAAAACGTTGCCTTTAAATTCAGATTACGCAAATAAATCCAGTACTTTTTTCAAAAAGTCGGAAAACTAAATGTACCTTATGAGCAATTAGAGGCTTGAAGTGGTCTCAACTATGCGACTCCAGCTGGGACTTCTTGTTCTGGGGAATGACTGCATAAACAAATCTTGACATCTGGCCAGGCTAAACCCATCAGGTGACAAGCGTCTTGACGATGTCCATATTAATAGCTCGGCTGAGTCAGCAGCTTCACAAAAGGGCACCGATGGGGTGGGGGTGGGGGGGGGGGGGGGGGGGGGGGGGGAAATGTAAAAGCGATGGAGAGGCTGATCCTTCCTGTTCGGATTGGATTTTTTAATCGGCGGGGTTACGTCCATATTCGACTGCGTCCCCGAACACGGTCCCCCTCCCGCTGGTTGACAGACGTTTAAAAGCCGGTAGGATTAAAGACGCCTCCGGAGAGCGACGGCAGGCGGATGTGCAACGTGTTTATACTCGTGCGCTATCGAGGAATGCTGAACCAGTCTGCGAGGCCAGGTGTGTCAGTGAGCCGAGCTGTGTTGGGTTTGTTGGGTGTCGATACAGTTTCTCTTTCAACGCCCGGGCGATCCCTCCCGTACGTTTCTTTCTGTAGGGTGCTACGTGTTCATCGGACGTACCGAGGCCGGTAAAACAACACAAGTACTTTATAATCTCGCCTCAGGCTTGGAGACCAACATGTGGGACTACAAAACTAAAACACAAGTCTAGATTTAAAGTGACGTAACGCTCTCGCAGCTGAAGTACATTACGACGGGAGCAACTGGAGGAAGTCAGGTGACGTGATCAGAGAAGAAAAGGTGTCTGAGATGGAAGCGGGAGGTCCGAGAGTCTCGATAGGTCGTCAGAAAGCGGGCAATATTTTTCGGGCCGTACCATCTGCTTATTGGCTGAGGGGTTGCTTTGCCGACGCCCAAAAGAGACCCGACACAGGTCAGAAAGAAACCTCTGTCCGTCGTTCCTCGGGGCACGGATGGACAAATCTTCTTCTGTCCGGTTTCATTTGGACGACTTGTTGAGGGGAGTCTACTTTTCCAGAAGCGAGTTTTGAAAACAGCAGACCCACGACGAACGGGAGCTGCAGTGAGCGGCGGCCCATAGCTTCTTTAGGCAAATCTGTCTTCCCCCGTGTCCTGAGCCTTCTCACAGCAGGAGGCCGGAGTCTGACCAGTAAAGCCGTCACACGCTCGATTCTCGAGCTGAATTGAGGATCCAAGGGTTGTGCTAATAGACCCCCCCACCCCCACCTCGTTGTTTATCTCTCTCGCGCCCCGTTACAATCCCATAAAAGCTGACACACTTCACTGCACACAACTTGTTTTATGGCGTGCCGGCGGGGGCGACGCACTGTAACGAAGGGAGCCGTGATTTTTCAGAAACTAACGGATCGTGATGCGCTTCACAAAAACCTCCGACTGCCATAAATAAGATCCCCGGCGCCGGGAACCGAACCGACGCCGCGCCGACGGGGGCTTACCTCGCGTCGCGCCTCAGGTCCCATGTGGAGAATTCATGATCGCCGACATAGGTGAGCGCCGTGGGCGCCGAGGGCCAGGAGGCCGTGTGGCGCTTGACGGTGACCAGCTCGTGGCCGCCCCCCCGGGTGGGGGCGCCGCTCCAGCAGGTTCCCATCCTCCCACCACGACGAAGACGAAGGGGCCTTTGAGACTTTTTATCTCAATCAAAGCTCACTCCATGCTGCGCCTTTTCCCGCAGACCTCCATCTCTTGAGAGTTTCTACTTACGGTGTCCTCCAACCTTGCACTGCTCTCTCTCTTTCTCTCTTTCAGCTGTGTTCCCTTCGCTCTCCCATTTTACTTTTAGAAGTCTTGATTAAAAAAGGACAAGGGCAAAACAGATCGCTGCAGAAATGAAGCACTTTCTCTTTCTCGGAGATTGAAACTTCTTTTTTCATCCTCAACTGTCCCAACAAGTATCATCCCATCTTCCCTCGTCCTCTTCGTCTCTCACGCACATGATCTCTCTCTCTCTCTCTCTCTCTCTCTCTTGCTCTCTCCCTCTCTCTCTCTCTCTCTCTCTGGCCTTCCTCCTCCTCCTCACACTGACAGAAGTGTCACTGTCTCCCACGAGCAGCCGGACTTTAAGAGCCACAACATTGTCTCGGCCATCTCGTCCGTTCTCTCTCTCTCTCTCTGTTTAGCATGTGTGTCCTTCAATCCCTCCTTTGTGTCCTCCCTCCTTTGCTCAGCGTGGAGCACAGATGGAACGTTCCCCTCCCAGAAGCTTTTCCTTCTGGCCGCGAGACGGTCGGGATGTGTGGGCTCGTCGTCACGTGGAGGAATTATGCCTCTGGCCCACGACTCTAGGCTCCGGATTTTACACTTTTTATGAAGTTAGCTGTGTTTTTAACGGAGTTACGCTCGTGACGAATTAAAACCGCCGCTATGCGCGGTGGACTTATGCCACGCTTTTTTAAGCCTGGGCTCTTCATCGAATTTCGGAATTCCGCTTCTTAATTAATTTGCCAACACGGCCCGTTTATCGCCCATGTTGTGGTTAAAAGAACGGATGCCTCTACGCTGGTTTCTCGTGGCGTTGACCTCGTCGCTCATGGCGTAACGTGTATTCATTCACGTTCTATTTTTAAGAGCTTGATAAAAGAGGTGTGTTGAAGAAGAAAAAAATCAAAGCAGAGATGAAATTCGGAGGATGCAAGTCAACGTTGTGCACGGGAACAGGTGGCATCAATCTCTCAGGCCGAGTAGACAAAGGACACTTGACTGGAGGGGGGGGGGGGGGGGGGGGGAATACAAAAAAACTCAGAGGATGAATTTCATGGCAAGTGATGAGACCCTCAAGAAAACCTCATCAACCTTCCAGAGGCCTTTCCTCTTCAAAGACAAAGTGATACTTCCTCCATAACAGAATAACACTCTCCTGGCAACACACACACAGACACAACACGTGTGTCGTGTGTGTCGCCGTAAGCCACAGCTTTAGTGGCAGGCCGAGGGAGAGAGAGAGAGAACGTCAAAACTGTAAAATATTTGGATTACGGAATTGCCGGGACACACTATTATCTTTTATCTTACTATAATTGGGAATATGAATCCTTATGAGTTATGGTTCAAATGTTCCTTGATCAGCAAATTACACTCATTGGGTCCAAGTGGACATCGGCGGCGGATTTGATTAAATTCTCTCGAGGCGTTGCATTCACAAGAACTAGACGGACGTGAGGAGACCTTGACCTTCAACTTTGACCCCCCTCAAGTCTAATTAGTTTGTCCTCGAGTCAAAGTGGATAATTGTGTCACATTGAAGATATTCCCTCGAGGCGAGTGGATAGAGAAAAGATCCAACTTCATACCAAACTGTACGAACTATGACGCATTTTATCGTATTCCTCTTTTGTTGATTTAAGCTTCACGGAGTGATGTATTGATCCCAGTGCATTGATTCATAGATCACTATCTGTTCAGACTCCCGTTGAACTTCACTTCCCATCAGCCATTGCCACCATCAGCTCGGGGGGGACAATCAAGAAGATGACTTAATAAAGTTTGTCCTAAAGCGCCCGATGCGCCCGACGTCGCGTCGAAGGGAACCGAGATTAAAAGAAGGAAGAATAAGAACAGAGGGTATGCTGTTGAGGCAGCTGTAACCATAGCAACCAGACAGGCAGGAGGGCAGGTGTGTAGATATATGTGTGTGTGTGTGTGTGTGTGTGTGTGTGTGTGTGTGTGTGTGTGTGTGTGCGTGTGAGGGGGGGGGGGGGGGTCAATTTGCAAAAAAGCATCCCTTCACCTCTTCAGATACCTTGTGCTTTGAACACTGACCTGTTTTCCAATGTTTCAATGAAAGAGCGCGGCGAGGGGTTCAGTGTTCTCCGAGAGGCGAGAGAACCGCTGGTGAAGAACGGCGAGCGACGTTCCCACAACGTCGAGGGGGGAACGTCGTCATGCACACAAATCAGGTTTTTTTTTTGTGCGTTTCTTTTTTCATACAATGCGGTTAACATTTTAATAGATGGAGAGTGAGAAACTCTGTGTGTGGGTGTGTGTGTGTGTGGGGGGGGTGTGTGTGTGTGTGTGTGTGTGTGTGTGTGTGTGTGTGTGTGTGTGTGTGTGTGTGCAGCAGTGACATTTAACCAAAGTACAATTTGTCACAGAAATTTGACATCCTGTAATATTTAAAGTGGCCCGTTTGTTTTTCTTTTTTTTTAAATGACAGGTAGAGGCCACTCAGCTTTTGAAGTATTGCGCAATGATTCCGACAAAGACAAGATTAACGGAGAAGGGAACAAAAGGACAGTAACAACGTGATCGACAAAACATCGATCGAGCTCGAAGTTCAAAAGACGACAAATACTTATTAACGAGTTGTCATTTCCAAACTGTTCACCTGAGTTTCCTTTTTTTTGGTCTTCTTTTATTTTGTGATCATCTTTTTGGATGCGAGTGGTTTGGCTGGTATCAAACTAATTCCTCCGTCTATTTGTTCATGAAAAATTAAACCTGCTTCGTCTCCACTTCAGATTCCCGCAGAGTATTTTTTGATAAAGCCGACAGATCCGCGTTGAGTCTGTTGATTAATATGCCGCAGCCTCGGGGGCCAGGTTAAATATTCAAGACATCCATTTTCAGACTTACTTCAAAAAAGGTGGTGCTGAACACACACACACACAGACACACACGCACTTTGTGTGTGATTGTCTGTGATTGTGTGTGATTGTGACAATCACACACAATCAAACACACACTGGTGCTGAAATGACACCAAAAAGATGATCATCTATTGCATCAGTCAGAGGAAATAAGTGATGAAGTCTTCAGGTACTCGCTGCTTCGTGTTCATCAGGTTCATCCGACAGTGACAACGAGCTCCGGGAGGCGGGTCAGCGAACGCCTCGTCGTTTCCACGACCGAGAGCCAAATATGAAACGTTTCAAAGGGAAAACATTTCCGACCGACAAAAGAGACGAGGCAGAGTAACTGAGCGGGCGAGACTTGAAGTACCTCGACACTCACAAAGCCGAGCAGCAGCTAATCAGGAGAGGAATCACCTGAGAGTGAAACCGGCAGCTCAACTTCAGGAGGGATGAGGCGCGTGAGGCAGAGAAAATGGGAAAATATTAAAAATAATAAATCAGAGCGATTTTATTTCCGTCACACCCTCTGAACCCCAGAAAACTGCCGGGTATTATTATTAATATTAGAACTACCCCATTTATCTTTGCCACGAGGCGTAGAAGCCGTCATTAGCGTCAGATGTTAATAATTCCGACGGTCCTCGAACTCTTCATGGAAAGCTCGTCCCGAAAGCTAAAAAAGCCTCATAAAACAATGCTTAAAATTGTGATATTGCATAAAATAAAAAAAATATTCTACACAAATAAAAGCAAATAATGAAATAAATAATAAAAAATCTGCGCTATTCAGCCACGATCGACTCGCCTGAATCCAACAATAAATAAATACCATTGTTTATTTAAGAAATTCAAGCAGCTGTCACGTAAAACTTATCACAAAGACTTTTTATTTTATTTTAATAATACCACTTGAAGAATAGCCACTAAAATATATTTCAAGTTGAGCCAAGAAAATCCTTGTCTGACCTGAATTTCAAGATGACTTATTACATTAAGCGCGGGGTTAATAAAAGAGATGTTAACGTGCCTCGGCGTTGCCTCGCATGGAGCCGGTAACAGAGACGCATTTAATGGCTCCGAGAGAATAAAAGAACCCCTCTGAAGCTTTTTCGCTTTTATCCGAGTTTGTCCGGTGTCATGAACCAATGAAACAGGAATGTGATAAAGCACACACGCACACACGCACACACACACCTACACACCCACACACACACACACACACACACACACACACACACACACACACACACACACACACACACACACACACACACACACACACACACACACACACACACACACACACACACACACACACACACTCTGAGCTATTGATAAATCATTAGCCGGTGGTGATGCAGACAGAGACCTGTGGGTATGAGTAGAGTGAGTCAGACATAACCGCTGACTCACTTCTCATACCTGGCGATACCTGCAGCCGCAGCTCACAGATTGAAATTCAAATTTTAGATCAGAATCTGTTTTTCCGAGCACCATGTCACTGCGAGGGTATTATTTGAGGATATTCTACTTTATATGTGCTTCATTATCAGATCGTCTGTAAATGCAGGGGTCTCAAACTAATTTTCACCGTGGGCCATCAGCGTCATGGCTGCCCTCTTAAAGGGCCGGTGTAACTGAAACACTCCCGAACATATTGTTAAATAACTCTCTATGCATTTGATTATTGTTTATTTTAGTGTAGAAATATTATACATAAGAAAATGTCTTTAATATTATAACAAATTAATTTAATGTGAAACCTTCAAAGTAAAAGCACTGGATATTTCTTTTGAAATGTCTTTTAGTAAAGGTGATCACGTGTCTTTTCAAGCCACGTAAAAGGGGCCACGTAAAATGATGCGGGCCAGATTCGGCCCGCAGGTCTTGTTTTTGACACCTGTGTGTTAACGTATCCTTTTAAATTATTAAATGAGGCTGTGCGTCATTCAAAGTCATTCACTACAACAATAAAAAGTGCTCATCCTCTTTAAAAAAAAAAGAAGAAAATCCTAATTTCTTTTACCTGCAGAGGCAAAACAAACAAAAGTAAAACATCAAGCATTCTCCCCCGAGTCGAGTGTTTGTCCTCTCAGCTTCACGCGGAGCAGAAACTCTCAAAACCACAGCGAGCTCTCAGAGCATCGGTACACATGCTGGGATTTTATAGATTTGCCAGAAACACCTGAAGACGTTGCAGCCGGTGCCAGAGCATGTTTAACTAAAGGCGTCGTCTCGTCACGCTGCTCCACAAGAAAAATCACAGAGCAAACCGACTACAGATACTAATTTACTCTCACAAAAGAGACACAACTAACAGGAAGTCAACGCTGATCAGGAGGAGGAGGAGGTGAACGCAGCTGATGGAGCGACTCACCAACGACCTCCAGCTCACAGTGAACTTCTAGAGCAAACACCTTCGACCAATGAAGAGGAGGAGGAGGAGGACAAGAAAAAGAAGAAGAAATAGGAGAAGGAGAAGATGGAAAAGAAAAAGAAAAAGGAGAAGAAGAACGAGGAGATGGAGGAGTAGAAGAAGAACAAGAAGAAGACGAACAAGAAGAACAACAACAATAACCAGAAAAAAGAAAGCTGTTGTTTCTCTTCCAGCTTTTGTATTTCTCCTCTGGGGGGAACTGTTGGTTCTTTGGGTTTTCTTTCACCGCGTTACAAAACAAAAGCCTCTTTTTTTTATTCTCTCCATCCGTGGACAAAGGTCCGTCAGACGGCACAAACAGCCCAGTGTGCATGAGCAGGTCCACATATGAGAGGAACAAAACGCTGCTTTTCTTATCTGGGAACCTTTCTGTTGCTATTGAATTGTGTTTAACAACATTACAGGACAAAGAAAAGGGGAAAAGGACAGCGGCGGTCTACTCATACTCTGTACATCAAACTCATCCAAAGACCTGTGCGTTTACCTCAGCGGGCACCATCTCTTTTGGGCATGCACGTGAGCTCTCAAATGATTCACTTATTTATTTCCCTCCATCGAACACACGCGTGGCGTCGTCACATCACGGGATACAAAGAGGACAAAAGTTTGACCCCATTAAAACGGATGAATTAAAAAGGCTCAGAACGGAGTTTTGCTCAGTTACCATGGAGATCGCTCAGGTGTCATCACGTGACCTCCAGCGTGTGACGACAACGACGACAGAGTGGTTGTGTATATCGCAACGTCTGTTACGATGAAGGCCATGAAATGTGGTAGGAAGAAATTAGTTTTCTGTAATTTTTTATATTCATTTTATACATTTTAAAGAAAGTAGTTTTTCGATCATTTATTTGATTTTTTTTAAAGAAAGTTGTTTTCTGTCATTTTTTTAATTTTTACCGCGTCTTTTGAAGACCTTTTAGTCCCACAGGTAAATACAGCAAATGGTTTACAGCTGTTCTAATGAGCACCTGTGTATTTGGCTTTTTGGCATCAACCTGAGACACATACACACACACACAC
Organism: Liparis tanakae; assembly: GCA_036178185.1. NCBI lineage: Eukaryota > Metazoa > Chordata > Actinopteri > Perciformes > Liparidae > Liparis > Liparis tanakae. The sequence goes on along the minus strand of CM070108.1, from coordinate 11,288,189 downwards.
ACACACGCTTCACAGCGTGTGTCATTCACGGGCATCTGGAAGCCCCTCGAGGGGGGTATTGTAGAAGCGAATCATACGTCACGTCTGTTTGCGAGTGGGCAAGTATAAGCGAGAACAAACACAAACATGACAACAAAAACAACGGAGGCTCAAACAGTGAGAGACAAACAGAGGCTGTGAGTAATAATACTCCTGAGGAGAGGGCTCAGCCCTGCGGAGGTGGAAGTCTTCAAAGTCATACTTACTTGTCCTCAGGAGGGGAGTTAAAAGAAAAGAGCTGCAGGAAGAATATGACAAACAAACTGTTGCCATGTCTAGACCGAGCTCGTCAACAGCTCCGAGTCACGGGAACGATGTTCACGAGGCAAAGGTGAGCTTGTCAGCAGCTCCGAGTCACGGAAACAATGTTCACGAGGCAAAGGTGAGCTTGTCAACAGCTCCGAGTCACGGAAAACGATGTCCACGAGCTGGTGGATGAAGGTGCAATGATTCAGACCACCGCACAGGGTTTGATTTAACCCTTCTAGGCGTTTAGAAGAGGTAAATAATCCCTCTCTGATCATCGTTGTTCAAGCGGGGGCGCAACCATTGCCATCGGTGACGTTCACTTTTTAGACAGATGAGTATGTTGGGACCATAAACCCCCAAAATGTATATAAATACACTACCAGTTTCTAAAAGTTTTAAAACACTGCCCCCTTTTTTCCATTTTGTATTGACATTGAAGCAGTTCGAAGGTCAGCTGCAAACTGCCAGAGGTTGAACAAAAAAGTTTAGGTGACCAAAAACTGAAAAATAATGTACATTTCAGAGTTATACAAAAAGGCCTTTTTTCAGGGAACAAGTAATGAGTTAACGACTTTCAGCTGCTTTTTAAAGTTGATGCTAACAATTCCTACAGGTGTCTCAACTTTAGTTGATTACTTACAAAGCAGTGTGGGAACAGACTGTTACTACACCCTCTCAATCATTATTTGGACAGTATTGTACTGCAGGAAATAGTATATTGCTCTTATAATGGCAAGAAAAGTGTAATTAACAAAAGGAAAACAGACCATTATAACCCTTAAAAGTGAAGGTCTTTCCTTTCGAGAAATGGAGGTGTTCTCAAACTTTTGACCGGTAGTGTCTGTATTTATTTTATTTATTTGTTCGTACAGGTGTCTGTTTTAACAGACAATTGGTTTAAGGAGGGTTAGAATACGACGTCATGAAAACAGAAGCGTTCCCGTTTCAGAAGAAGGAATCAAAGCTTCTGCTCTTTGCCAGGAGCTTCGGAAAGACAACGAAAAACATGCTGCTATAGTAATAAAAACATGAAAAACAGAAGAGGCTCCAGAACCGACAGCGGTGGAGCCCCGGGGCAGGGGGGGGGGGGGGGGGGGGGGGGGTGAAGAGTCCCCCCATTCGAAGTGAAAAGGATATTGGATTGCAAGGTTATTACTTCAACATATTATTTCTGGTGGAGAAATACCATTCCTTAGTCAATTAAAAGTTCTGGTGCGAGGGATGATAAATAAACAAGAGGTCCCACTCCAAAGGAAAAAAAGAGTCTTTTGTTTGAGTTACTTTAAGTCAAATTCCCCTCTCGTATTTCTTCATTCAGTCTCCTGTCGTTATTATATAATATACTCTAATATATGGAGTATATCATTGTAACCAGCACAAAAGATCACAATTAGCTCCTTTTCCATTAATCTTTCAAGTAAAACATTTTAAGTCATACGATAACCATTAGCTTGTTTTGCCCTTAAAATATATTAATAATTATTAATGATCCATATTTGTTACTTTTTATTCTTTGTTCATGCTTCCGCATTTGAGAATTTCCTTTTTTTTCTTTTTCTGGTTTTGGTGAGTTGGTCAGATAAAAACAAACCTTTAGAAGATGTCTTTTATGTAAGTATGTATGACAGTTTATGGACAAAACTATATATAAACTAATAAAAAGTGAAAATGATCATTATTTGTGGATCAAACCAAAAGAAACGTAATCTACGGAGACATCAAAACTGAAAAGAAAGCTTGAGTCTGTAAATGGCGTTTCTCTCAAATAAATTGATTTCTTGCATCACAGACAGTCCCTCCATCTTCCGAACGCCGAAGAGCAAGATTCATACATTTTGGGGACAACGCTTTATGTCTGAAACATCAACAGCCGCCTGTTCAGCTAATTAAAATACTGAGTTACGCAATCAGGCTCAACAAGAGAAAGTTTGGAATGAGTTAAAAGGTTTTTGATTTTCATCCGGAAATTCTGCTGAGAAAATAAATAAACAAACGCCCAGTAATTGCCAGTTTTATGTATTTTTCAATGACTTCATTCAGGATTTATTTTTTTGAGAGAGACACACACACACACACACACACACACACACACATGCACACACTCTGAGTCACACAGCAAACCACAACATCAGGAGCAATTAGAATAAAAAAATGTCGACAAGATATTTCGTAATAAGCCTGAATTCCGACATCATCTCCTCAAACTCTGAAACAGCTTTCACTCTCGTTTGAGCCAAAGTAATTACCCTCAGCGACGGCACCGCCAGTGACCTTTCACCTCTGCTAGTGGCAACGACACTCAAAGCCGTAAAAACACTTAAATCCCACCCAGGGCATTTCTTTCCTAAAAGGAGATTACGAGACGCTGAAACAACGGATTACAGGTCGACCGACTCGATTAATCTGACATTCAGAGCGTTAACTCTCCAGGTTTTTTCTTTTTTGTACAGACGCCGTCTGTGAATATTCAAAAGAAATCAATTATCCACCCGGGAGCCTAAGAAACACAACCCACTCACAGGAAGATAAGCATGAAAGGGCAAGAAGGAGAGAAGGTAATGCGGAGGCGTGGACTTCAAATTAGTGCTTTTTTTTCATACGTTTCTGATTTTAGTAGTGAACAGAGATGCCTGTTTAAAAAAGGTTAAAGATCCACCAAAAAACATGGAAAAGAGTAACTGCCCACTTAAAAGTCAAGAGTCTTGACCTAAGAGTCCAAAGTCATGGTGTAAAACTCAATTCCAAGTTGTAAAACGTGTGTTATATTGCTTGTCAACATGCGAGTCCACTTTGTAAACCACACAATTGTTTGGTGGTTTATTAAAATATGAATTATAGAAAAGCGAGGGCTTCGACAACGTGTATTCACAAACGCAGCTACAATGGAGGTGCATCATCATTTCCTCCACTTGAAATGAAACATTAACCATGAAAAACTTCAAGGTCAAAGAGAAAAGGATTTATTTATTTTTAAGTGCACTGAGGTTTTTTTTCTCTTCTGCTTACGTCTAGAAACTTTTATCACTTAGGAGACGGACGCCGGACCAGCATGCAATGCAGCACACCTATTAATGAGTTCAACCTTTTTATCTCCTGTATAAAAAATAACAGCACAGGTCGAGCATCAGTTGTTGTGGTTCGTGAAATGGTTGAAATGCACTTATTGTAAGTCGCTAAATGACATGTAATGTAATGTAATGTAAAATAGTTCCACGTTGTTGTTGTCACAGTCAAAACTCTCAAAAATGTATATATAGTACTCCATTAAATTTGCTGGACAGAAAAAACGACAAATTGGATCAATATTTGTCCAATTTGACCGATTGTAGATGTTCACCACATTTCCATCATAACATCACTAATGCAATAATTATGCTATAATCTTTTTTGAACTTAACTTTGACTGCTCTCGGCCAAGCTATGTAAACAAATATTAGATTTTGCGCAATTAATCTGGAAAAGAACAATCCTAAAATTTGAAAATTAAAAAGGGTTTTAGACAAATCCCCCTCTGGCACATACAACTGTTTTAATATGCAATAATTGTGGAGGAATAATAAAATGTATAAAATACTCAGGTCAAAATGGTTGCTAAGAAACAACAAATTGCCATAAAGACGTACTTGTCTGTTGGGAATCACAAGGAAACAAATTCACCTTCATAAATAATGTACACAAGCAAAAGAAATGTATCGCCATCTGATATGTGTAAATATCTAATATGTAAATTGTTATTATCTTTGCGATGAATATGGATACGGATACTAAACATTTGGTGGGTTAAAAAAATATTTTTAAAAAGTAGTCGCACCTCTTCCAGCCACAACATTAAAGTAATGTGTATCGATTATATTAATAATAAAACATTATAATATAAATATATATAATATATATATAATAAATATTTATTAATTATATTATTTATATCTTTCTCTATATATATATATACACATATATAAATAATATAACAATCCAATAAATGTACATATATATTATATATGATATAAATATATATATAAAATAAATAATATAATAATACAATATATATATATATATATATATATATATTAATATACATATATATTAGTATATATGTGTTTGTATATATATATATATATATATATCGATATATATAAATATATATATATTTATTGGATTCTTACATTACTTATATATACACTGTGGTATTAATACTTTTACTGGAGTACTTCTTCCACTTCATCTCAGTATCACACCTGCTCCCCGGCAGCGGGGTCATGACCCGGACCGCAGGTATAAGTCCCGGTCCCACCCCGAGGTAAATCCACTCTTGTCCCGGTAATCGCGAGCCGCCGCGCACGTGCGGTCGGTACCGGAGGCGCCGAGGTACTTACTTTATGAAGTAACTGGCCCCGTCGTTCGTGAAACCTTCCTCCCACCCACGCAGTAGGTCTGGAATTAAAATGTAATTACATTATTATTATTATTATTACTGTATGGACTTCGTTCGTGACACCTGAAAGTTTCCTTCTCCTCCTCCTCTTCCTCTTGTCGGACTGGGCCCAACACGAACACTGAAGTTAAACACAGGTGTATCAGCCCCCGCGCGAGGACGGGTTAGGGGTGTGTGTGTGTGAGGGGGACTAGTTCACGCCAGCTACCTGAGCGGATCATGTGTCCGGAGTTAACCGCTTCCCCGGAGCGCGGATGGAGCCAGGTGGTTGTCTGCGCCTCATCGCTGCCGCGCGAGCACATACACACACATAGAGAGAAAAGAGAAAAAAACACCTGTTACACCAACGGAAAGGAAACACCAGGAAACCGCCGCCAACTGCCGGTAAACACCGGGAGAGACGCTGCCGTAAAGCGCTCGTTACCAGCCCCCCACTCTGCGCGCGCTCACTTGATGAAGAAGACCCTGCCGTCGCCGCAGACGCCGTACGACCAGTGTTCAGGTAGGGCGTCCCGCCCGAGCGGCGCCGCCATGATCCGGTGTGAAGTCCTCTACTTCATCGCGCTCTCCATGGAGCTCCCGAGAGATCAGTGCTCGCCGCCAGGGCCCGGCGCCGCCTTCAGGCACCTTCTCCGAAGCCCGTAAATCTGAGCTCCAGCCAGCTACACCGCTGAAAGAAAAGGAAAAATAAAGAAAAAACACTGAGTCTGAGCTGCTGGAAATTGTAGGTTTTTTTATTATTATTGCTGACTGCATTGGTGCTTTTTTTGTTGTTAATTATAATGAGATAAAAATGAGTTCCTTTTTCAGCCGGAAACTAAAAATACATCTTTTCCCACTATATCTGGATTAAAACACAGATTAGCACTTCAGTGGCACTTACATGTCTCTCTTATAATACTACTCATGGTATTACTCATGGCATTACTCATGGTATCACTTATGGTACTTTTGTAGTTCGACTTTCTTGAAGAAATGTTACTTTCTGTATTCTTGTTGTTCTTAGTTTGTACTCTTGGTTGATGCACTTATTGTAAATCGCTTTGGATAAAATCATCTGCTGAATCAAAGATTCATACTAAATTGAATTGAATAAACTAATACTTGAAAAAGTTAACTTTACTTAATATGCAATCATGACTTTAATTATACCAAAAAAACATAGGAAATAATATTTATAAAAAGAAAGATGTACTTAAAATAAGGTTAAAAAACGTTTGTAAGACTTTGCTTGGAGTTTTTCTTTATAATCTTAATTGTGTCTTTAAGTTCATATTTATTAACTTAAGAGCAGTTGTTGATTTCAAGATGAATATTCAGTCGTGATTCATTTATTATCCGCAGCTTTATTTTCCATTTATGAATAATTGTTTAAATTGCCTGCAGACAAATGCGCCATATTTATAATAAAGGATTATCTTATTTTACCTTATCCAGTTGACTGGATGTCAAAAATAAATAATTGGAATTTATTTATTGAGATTCGAGTAATTTTCCCCTGTAATTACATCCGAATCCCGTAACTCTGTCCCTCAGGTCGGCCCCTCTGAGCGTCGTCACGGGGGCAGAAACAACCCCAAATTAAGAAATTAAGAAGTAAAGCGTCGCCTAAACATTCACATCCTGCCCTTCCCTCCGTCCTCACGCACGCCGATACTAACACGGCCGAGAAGCCGAAAACCAAACGATGATATCGGCCCGCCGGTGTGCGAGTCCGATGTTTACACGCAGCAAACACACCGTTGTGGTTAAATGAGTCCGTCAGCAAGTCTGAGCTCATCGAGTTACACACCAAACACACACACACACACACACATACAGGTGTGATGTTAAGTTCCCAGCCGACAGGAATGTCCCGGCCAAAATGTCCACCCCCTCCAAAATGGGCGGAGCTCCCCGGAGCGTGTTGCTTTAAGGTACAGACGTTATTCATGTTGAACTTCACATGACTTCTATAAAAAGAAATGTGTGTAGGGGGGGAGGTTCATTGGGCTCAATTGGACTGTTTATCCAACACACTCTTTTCCCAGAGGTGAGCAAACTTTCACCCATCGTGTGACTCTGCCCCCATTGTGTGACTCCGCCTTCTTTTGGTTTCATTTGGTTTCAGTTGGCAGCGAGGGTGAGTAGTGGTTGGCAAACACACACACACACACACACACACACACACACACACACACCGGGGATGTTAACTACCATTTTGACTCACACAGAAAGAACAATGGAGACTTTTTCCAGCCAAGTTCATATCACTGGCAGTCAATCAACGCATGCAGTGTGTGTGTGTGTGTGTGTGTGTGTTGCACTGCCATGTTTCTACAGAAGCCCAGAAGGGACAAACCACCGGCCCGACACACAAACAGGCCCGTTTGCGTTTGCCCATTAGTTGAGTCGGTTGCATTCTGACAGCTCACCACTAGATGTCACTCCACCACACCTTTAAGTGTGTCTCTTTAAATTGTCGGTGGGTAAACATGCCGACTCATACACATCGCTGCTGATGAATGAATATTATGCATTTTAACAACATCCGTTCAAACGAGTTTCTCTCTCTCTCTCTCTCTTTCTATCTCATCTCCGTCTTCAACCCTTCAGTCTCGTCCACTTTCACTCGTCAGCTGCCGACGTTAGTCACGCTGACATTTTGCTGTCGTCCTGGCGACACGTCAGCTGTGTGTGTCCTCCTCTCCTTGTCTCTTCTGACTTACTCTGAGCCGGGGAAAACAGCAGCTTGATTTCTTTTCTGTTTTTACTGATTAAAAACCACAGCACAAACGCCATATTCGTGTGTTTGTGTGTGTGTGCGTTTGTGTTTGTGTTTGTGTGTGTCACAAGAGAAAACAAAGAAAAAAGCAAACACCCACACACTGGAACACAGAGATGAGGAGGATTCATAACCCCAAGCGTCCTCTTTCTAAAGAACTCAGGGACATCATCATGGATCTGTCCTCGAGGCTGAAGGAGAAACTCTGGACCCAGAAGACAGGAGACAGGAGACAGAAGACAGAAGACAGGAAACATGAGAGAGGAAACAGGAGACAGAGCGTCACAGAGGAGGATACACTGATGTCTATGAGTATTTTCACAGAAACGAGTAAAGGCCGACGGGAACGGGAGTCTTCTTCATTAGGATGAGGTCGTCTGAGGTCGCTTGAGGTCGTCTGAGGTTGTTTGAGTTCGTCTGAGGTCGTTTGAGGTCGTCTGAGGTCGCTTGAGGTTGTTTGAGGTCGTCTGAGGTCGTTTGAGGTTGTCTGAGGTCGCTTGAGGTCGTCTGCGGCCGTCTGAGGTTGTTTGAAGTCGTCTGAGGTCGCTTGAGGTTGTCTGAGGTCGCTTGAGGTCGTCTGCGGCCGTCTGAGGTCGTCTGAGGTTGTTTGAAGTCGTCTGAGGTTGGTTGAGGTTGTTTGAGGTTGTCTGAGGTCGCTTGAGGTTGTTTGAGGTCGTCTCTGTGTTACACCGTGACCTTCTGGGTAATTCGGTGTTCACTGTCTGTTCCTGTTGTCTGTTACTCACCTCGTCTGTCGTTTCAGGCTCCTCCCCCCTGTGTGCCGCCCTCCTGTGTGATTGCAGACCCCGCCCCCTCATTGTTCCCGTGTCTTTAGTCTTCGACCTCTTGTTCTGGGTCGCTTTGTCTCTCTTGTTTTGCCGAGTAAAGACGTTGTTCTTTAATCCTACCTCGTCTCTGCAATCTGCTTCTGGGTCCTGCTCCCCGTGGCGCCCAGCCGGTCCCTAAACACTGGTCCATCTGAGGTCGCTCAGGTCGTCTGAGATCAACTAAGGTTGTCTGAGGGTTGTTTGATGTCGTCTCAAGTTGTCTGAGACATTTTGAGGCTAAACCAGTGCCTGAATAGAAAGGATCCTGCTGTTGCTGGTCTCACTGGTGTGGCAGCGACTGGTGGACGGTGAGTTCCTCCTCTGCAAAGAGACATTCAAATTCAACTTTTTTAAAGTGGAGTCCTGTTGGCAGGGAGGTGACGGAGGCCAGACATCATCTGCTGAATGAGGTCCACCTTTCAGGCCTCGTTTCAACTATATATGTATTTATGTTCTTCATTTTTTCGGTTAAATACTTTGAGGCAGACTTTTGAAGCCGTAAACTGAGAGGAACACGAGAGGCTGTCGGTTGATTAAATAAATACAAATGATTCACTTTTTTTTAATCAACTTCTTTAATGAACGTGATCGCCGACCTCTGAGTTAACACACAAGCTGGAAAAGCGAGCGGCACAAAACAATAATTATTTTTGAGCTAATTGTTATTTGTGGCTCTCTGGAGCGCAACAAGGTTCATCGTCATGGCGACGCTGGCGAGTTCAACTCTTTTATCCAAAATAATCTCCCATTCTTCTCACAGAAGGGGAAGAATACATAATACATATTTCAATCGTGACGCAGAACCATTACATCATCGTGAAGAATTTGTATTATTTTTGATTAATTCAAGGCTAATCCAACCACTGTTTGTTTAACAATGAGATAAAGCCTGGTTTGGGCAAGAGAGAGAGATAAAGAGAGAGAGAATATAAAGGTGACAGTCTGTATAATGACCTTGTGATGTTCGTCAAAAGAAGAGATGAGTCGATCATTCAGTCTTGACCTTGACGCCTCAAGGTTCATTTAAACTCGTTCTGGACCGTTCTGGGATTTTTGTTATCAAGCGGAATAAAAAATGTTCTCCTTTTAAATGTGACGATGAGACCCTGGGAAGTAATCAAAAGCTCCAGAAAAGACTTGTGAGTGTATTACTGGAACAATAACACACAGTTGGTTTAATAATACATTAAAAAAGATGCTTTTTAAACTGTATATTTGTAATTTTCTTTACTTTTGTTTATACGTCTGTTTCTATGTGAAAGATCATGAGACATGTTTTCCTCTGGCGCCCTCGGGCGGATACCAGGTGTCACTGCACCCTACAGTTGGTTTATGGTACACTGATTTAATTTGAATATCTTAATAAATAATCCAATGAAACGTCTACAAAACCTAAAAAGGCATTACAAATTTTGTTTTACTGCTGATGAAAATACATTTGTACAAGAATGCTGTTGCGTCAGATTGAGGTCCAGCTGTTCAGGACTGGACAACAGCGACAACTAACCAGGAAATACATCAAATACTTACCTGAATCATGGAAGAAAAGGAACGTTCTTTCACATGTTCTATATACTTTTATACTGTTATACTTTATGTAACGTAGGGAGGTCACAGAGAGAGGACTGAGGACTCAAGCTGGCAGGACTCCAATGCTGAAGGGCTTTGGACCTGCATTCTCTGTCGGCCAGCAGGGGGCGACTCCTCTGGTTCCACTAAGAAGTCTGAGATGAGAAAATGACTTCTCACATGATTTAAAGCGACACTATGTAACTTTTCCCCTGTAGCGCCCCCTTCAGGTATTTAACGTCTGGCTCTCGAGCCATATATGGGCCGTTTCTCAATTCAAAGTACACAACTGCAGACTTGTGTTCTTTTGGAGTCTGGTCTTGGGAGTCTGGTCTCGGGAGCCCAGACTCCGGAGGACGGGAGAACAGGAGGACGGTCTTTCTGCGATTGGAACGGCTGCTTATTTGATGACGTCACCACATCAGCTGTTCTTGCTCCTGAGTTTATTCTAATTATTCAGTGTAAATTATTTTTTTATAGTCGAATAAACAAAACAACCTAAAATGATATTCCGTGACTCAATAACAGTAGTATTTATAACAAGTCACCTGTCAGTTGTTTATTTTCTCCTCCGCTACTGTTTCCGGTTGCTGGTGAAATGCATTGTGGGATATCTGCTGGCCAGAGTACGCACAAGTCTCCTGTGATGCATCCTCTGGAAAGTGGGAGGATCAAGTCACATCCGGGCATTTTGACCGTGCTTTGCGAGAAGCGAACTTTGAATTGGAACATGTACCCGGGCTGAGACTGATGACGTTTCACGAGTCCACGAGGACACAAGTAGAGGAAAGGACGCACAAGTACGCATATTGAGAAACGGCCATGGCTCTTCAGGCTCCCCTCACAGCTGATCGAACAGCTGATCAATGCGCGCTACCGGCAGCGTCTCGGCAGCCGCAGCGAGCCGTTCAGCCGCGGCATGTTATTCTGTCTGTACTCGTCTCGTAGCGGAGCAAATAAAAAGTCACCTGCGAGCGTGAACTGGCACTATATGACGTTGGTAATCACTGCCAGACGGCAAGTTTAAGTACTTCCTGTTCCCCAACCGGAAGTACCGGGTCGTTACCAACCATCTTACACTCATCATTTTTCTGGCCACAGACCCCCGATGGCAGTGGCGGAGGCGCAAATCAACATTAAAAGTCATTGTAGCGGCACAATTTTTTTCAAGCTGTTATTTTAAGGTGAAAAAGTTACATAGTGGGGCTTTAAATTCAAAACTAGTTTCAAGGACAGCACAATGTTAATTTAGTAAATGACGGTCTCATATAGATAATTAATAATAAATGATGTAATAAAGTGCAACATCTCCCTCTCAGATGTAGTGTAGTACAACATATACAGTATTTTAATAGAACCCCCCGGAGTACTTGAGTTTCAGTACATGGTGACTATCTTGCTGGGCTGAGATACATCATCATCATCATCATCATCATCATCATCATCATCATCATCGTCATCATCATCTATCAGATGCAACACTATAACAACCCCACAAGATAAACTCCTGAACTCACGGCTCTATAAGGTTGTTTTTTTAAGGCTCAATGGATCATAAGTTTATAAACTTAAATATATAAATATGAGAAAATTGAAGCTCAGTTATAAACAATATAATATTGTGATTAGGACCTTATTTTAAAAGTGTTCCCCTTCAATAATCTACACGGAGAGTTTTTTTTAAAGTTTATTAAATATTTGGTGTCAAATCATATACAACAAATTATTCATCCAAACGCATCTCTGTTGCCAGGAAATATGTATCTAAAAAATATTTTGTAGAATATTTTCGTACCGTCTTAAAGCAGTGATTTTCAACCTTTTTTGAGCCGTGACACATATTTTACATTTACAAAATCCTGGGGCACACCACTAACCAAAATGACACAGTACATATACATATAGTTAATAATATAGTTTCTAAATGTATTTATACTTAGTGTGAAACCTGAGCCTGTTTCGATGAACACAACATGCATATCCTGGCAGTAATGGTAGAAAGACACACAAAGCTCTTCCTCACAGCTCTGTCTCTCTGTTTTTTGTTTTTATCGCAGTCAAGCTTGAGAAGCCCAGCTCACACAGACATGTGGTTGAAAACGGGAGAAATGTCAAAATAGCTTTGTAATCAATTATTCTGTTGATTTTTTTTCGAATTAATCGCATAAAAATAAAAAAACTGTCATTTTCAACCCTTTATTCAAAACAGGGTCCGTACGGTCATGGAAAACCTGGAAAAGTCATGGAGTTTCTAAATGGTTATTTCCAGGCCTAGAAAAGTAATTGAAAAGAATAAAATCCCAAAATGTTTGGAAAAGTAATGCAAATGTTTTTTTGTTTTTTTTCAAATGTTAATTTACACGTCATATATACGCTATGCTTTGGAATTCTCATTGTTAGTTTAAACACTACATCTTCTCACTTTGCCATGTCTCCACAGAGTTTTCACAAAATGTTTAATCATGGAAATGTGGTTTAAAGTCCTGGAAAGGTCCTTGAGATCCACTGTTCAGCAGGGACGTGAGCCTCACCTGTCATCATGACAGTAAAACAATAAATAATGATAACATCACATTCATATTAATATTGGTCCACCGATCTTTATGCATGACTTATTTAGAACATGTTCATAGTCAAAATCGCTGAATGTGCCTCTTTCCTGTTCAAACACAGATGAGACGAGAGTTGAGGCGACGAGTCGAGCCTCACCTCTGATTGCGCAATCCATCACAAGCCGGGTTGATGCATGCAGTTGGCCCGTGCGGGCTGCCGTATCTCTGCATGTCACCAATATAATGTTTACAGATACGTTTATTTGCCCTGATTTTCCAGTCTGGCTAAGTTATTTAACCATTACGTCACCAGGAGGCGCACACAGCTCCGTGAATGTCTCCGATTACGTAAATGACTTCCGCTTCCAGCGTCACGAGGGCAGCAGCAGCCAATTAGACTCATCAGCAGCGGAGCAGCTCCGCGCTGATTGGCTCTCACGACGCAGCGGTCCGTCCTCTCCCTCCGCTCCGCTTTCTGTTCACCGCTCTGCGCTCAACTCAACTTGTTTTTATACTCCACGATTTATTGAGCGCCGTAATAATCGCGCAACACAGCGAATCGATAATGAAATTCGTTGCCAACTATTTTAATTATGGATTCGTTGTTGCAGGCCTACCGACATTAGTTAATTAGAAGTGACGTGCGGTGAGGTTCATGGTTGGTGAGGTACTGACTCATTTAGTGTCAGATATACAAATATATAAACCCAAAAGGGGCGTATTCAATTGGTACTGGTTATCTCATGTCTCATCAGCATTCTTCACACAACACACACGCGCACACACGCAAACGGTACATATTACAGATACGTAAAGGTAAGTAAGAAAAAGTTTGAAGCAAACCTTTTACCTCCGGCGTTGGTCTACCTGTGTTAATCACGTCCACTTTTGACCGAAAGTCCAGTTTTGAGACATTTTTAAGCTTAGATATATAATCCTCTTCCATGTTAGCGGTCTTGCAGCAAACGGACTCGACTCGCCTGGTGCCTCCGCGTAGAAGAAGTAGCAACAAGTCCCCGTTGGCTCACTAGCACTCTCTTCAGTGAGGCAGAGTATTATGTGCCTCACCCTGCGCCTTTTCACTGCGGCTTATTTCACACCCTCTGGAGAGGGATCCTCCTCTGTTGCTCTCCTGAAGGTGTCTTTCCATTTTTCCCTGTGAAGCGTTATTTGGGAGTTTTTCCTGATCCGATGTGAGGTTTTGGGACAGGGATGTCAATGTGTACAGATTGTAAAGCTCTCTGAGACAAATCTGTAATTTGTGAAAATGGGCTATACAAATAAACTGAATTGAATATGACAACCGCTGCTGTGCCTTTAGTTAGTACTAACTACTTTACTACTCTTTAAATGGCAAATCTAAACAGTTTTAACCAAAATGACATACAATGACACACTATCGAGTCTTTGTTGTCTTTGCCCTCTCCCTCAGTGCCCAAGTGCCCCTGCCAGGTGGGCTCCAGGTCCCTGTGTGGCATGTCTCTGCCAAAACCCTTTTTTATTCTTAAAACATTTTAAATTTAAGGGTTCATTCTTTTTCAAAAGTGTGATAAGGGTGTATTGAGTTGCTTGTGTGCAAACTTTATAAAAAGGAGTCAGTGGGTGTCTTGGTTGGTAGTCTGCAGTCTTTCGCAGCTACTAATGTGAGTCAGTCTTGGTATTTACAGGAGAGAAATGTCCACAAGCGCCATCTATATATTAATGTTATGTTCGCTCACTTTGGCGGTGCTATATTCTGATAGTTACTAAGTGTAATAGTTCAAGAGAAGACATTTAAGGCTAGCGCAGTTTAGCGAGCGGTTGCTAGTCAACCTGGCCTGAGAATTCCATTACGTCACTGCGCTTTGATTGTGTGCTATGAGGTCACTATTGACGTCACGGAGCACCGAACCAGAGTCTATAAATAGCAGTGGTTTCCACTAGGCGGCAGCAATCTAGCTCCCCTTCGGGGAAACTGGCTGACACGGTGCGCTAGTGGTAATGCTGGCTGTGCGGCCCCTCAGGAAGATCGGGGTTCGAGGCGTGGCCGCGCATCGGACCTGATGATCTCCGGAGGGCTACGGAGTGACGTCTTCCTGTCAGATATCCACAGCCAAGAGCATTGGTCCTCAAACTAAGGCCTCCACATTTGGCCCTCTGAACCAGGGGCGGTTTTTCCTACAGGCGGTATAGGCGGCCGCCTAGGGCGGCATTTAGAGGGGGGCGTAAAAAAATTCACTCCCCTCTGAAAAGAAATATATAATTTTTCAGGTTTTGTTTTGCCAGTGCTGGGGCTTGAACCCAGACCTTGCATCCACCAAACACACACTTCTACTCACTAAGCCACAGCACCCAATAAGATTCTTTCACACTGCATCAAGTTCTGTTCTTTACCAAAAGTACGTGAGCTTGTGAGCGGCGCGGAGCATGTCGGCGCAAAAGTCTCACAAGAACTAAAATAAATGCCCCGTCGGATATCAAAACACATTTGGGGGGACTTGATGACTGAGAGAGTTACTTTTATTCTTAAACACTGATGAATGAAAAAAAAAAAGTGCCTCCTGAAAAAAGGGCACTTTACTCATCCGGGGCAAAAGGGGCTAGTGCTTGAGCACCACTAGGGCTCTATCTGTGCACGTGCCTGTAATATATATATATATATATATATATATATATATATATATATATATATATATATATTTAGGAGAAGCATAAACTAGGCTTATTTCTCATCAGCAAAATTAAATGTCACTTATATGTCACTTACAAAAATGTAACTGTTATGGTTAAGTAAAAAAATAAAATAATGATAACATCAAATATATATATTAATATTTGTCCACCGATCTTTATGTATGACTAATTTCGAACATATTATAGTCAAAATCGCTAAATGTGTCTATTTCATGTTCAATCACAGATGAAACGAGAGGTGAGGCAGCAGCGAGTCAAGCCTCACCTCTGATTGCGCATGCAATTGTCCCGTGCGGGTTGCCGTATCTCTGCATGTCGCCAATATAATGTTTGCAAGTATGTTTATTTGCCCTGATTTTCCACAATCTGGCTAAGGTCTTTAAAGAAAAAACTTGTTTTACTCATGACGACAACTGTCGTTGTCGGTGTTTCGCCACTAGAGGGCAGCAGAGCGACACACTTCAGGGTGGAGGCCGGCTTTACACTTTATTATACTACCGGAAGTCCATATATGGGCCTCTGGGTGTGGAGGGAAACTCCCAGCGGTTCACATACGCACTGTTACAGTAAATGAAGGTATTTCATTACCATGGCAACCTCATCATAATGCACCGACTGTATTCATCTCAAAACCCACCTTTATTAATCTTAATAAAACTATATGTATATTAAAGATGTAACGCAGTCACAGGCAGTATACAGAGTAAGCAACCATTGACATGATGCACACTCATACAAATAGAATATACATCAATATAAAATGTATATTTTGATCATGATACTAAAACGTCAATTTTTAAATACTTCTACGAACACTGATTTTAATTATACGTAGAGGCTTATAAGGACATTCTAAGGCGGTTATTTATACTTATTGACTGTTTAGATCTTAGACAGTGACACATGTTCCTGTTATAAATAATGATTATTGATGCGTCACGTAGGTCACGTACCAGTGTCCCCCCAGTGGCTCGAGGGGGACATTACACCTGATGCAAACCTACAGGCACCGAGCCACGTGGAGGAGCCCCGCGTGCTGCTGGTCATCCTTAGGTAAATAAGTGTGTTAATTCAATTCAATTCAGTTTATTTGTATAGCCCAGTTTCACAAATTACAAATTTGTCTCAGAGTGCTTTACAATCTGTACACATAGACATTCCTGCCCCAAAACCTCACATCGGACCAGGAAAAACTCCCAAATAACCCTTCAGGGGGGAAAAAGGGAAGAAACCTTCAGGAGAGCAACAGAGGAGGATCCCTCTCCAGGATGGACAGATGCAATAGATGTAATGTGTATAGAAGGACAGATTTAGAGTTAAAATACATTCAAGGAATTTGACCGAGTTTATCAATAGTTCATATTTAGGCATATTCCACGATGGAGAGATTGGAGACCTCCCGAGTGGAGGAGTGGGCGGAGTCCCAGCAGGGCAGTGGCACAGCTGGTGTCAGGAACTCACGATCCAACCATCGATGGTCCATCAGCAGATGGGATCTATGCCGTCTCATAGGGTCCGATGACCCCATGAGACGTGAAGTCAGAAGGACTCCGGGGAGAAAGCAGAGTTAGTCATGTGTGATGGAGAGATGAAGATTCATCCATAGGAGAAAGAAAAGAGGAGAGAGGTGCTCAGTGCATCCTAAAACGTGTTACAGTGTGTGTGTGTGCGTGTGTATGTGTATGTGTGTGTGTGTGTGTGTGTGTGTGTGTGCGCATATAGGGTTCACAAAACATGTTTCAAATGGTCTTAAAGTGAATCCTTCCCTATTTGGCCCTTGAATGCCTCACGAGGACCCCTTCAGGTCCACTCGTTGACCCTTGAGCCCGAGCAGGTGAATCTAAGTGAAAGCCCCCCCCCCCCCCCCCCAGGATACATGTTGGTAAAAAGTCACAAGGAGACACACAAGGAGACATACGTGTGTTCAGTGTCTTCTGCTTTCCTGTGTGTGTGTGTGTGTGTGTGTGTGTGTGTGTGTGTGAGAGAGACACAATCGCTGCTGCTAGATTGCATCATCAGCTAATTGTGACCCAGGAGATGCCCCCGCTCATGGCAGGCGAGTGTGAGGGGCAACCACAAGTGTGTGTGTGTGTGTGTGTGTGTGTGTGTGTGTGTGTGTGTGTGTGTGTGTGACTGGAAACCGTCTGCTGCCTCCGCCACCGCCGCCGCTGCTGCTGATGATTCTGCTGCTGCAATCACCTGCAATCCTTTCGATGCCTCGCCACTCCCGCCGGTTGCCTGGCGACGGGGTCGCCAAGGCCACAGAGGAGAGGAGGAGGAGGAGGATCGAGGATGGAGACAAAGATGTTTAGAGAGGAGTGGGTTTGAAAAGAAAGAAAAGTAAAGGAGAGGTAGAGGGAGGATGGGAGCGACGGCGAGGAACATCTTGTTGTGCCTTTGAGCAAGGCGTTAAATCCCAGGAACAAAGATACATTATTTACTTTGCACTCTCATCGATTCCTCGTTGTTGCATGGAAGTCTAAGTTATTTATGATGGCTGTATACAAAGTGATATATATATATATATATATATATATATATATATATATATATATATATATATATATATATATATATATATATAAAGCTCCAAGAGCATCAGTAGCTCTCGACCAATCAGAGGCATTAATAAACAACAACAATGAACTGGAGGTTCACTCACAGCTTATAGAGCGTATCGTGTACCATCTGTTTGTTGTTGTTGTTGTTGTTGTTGTTGTTGTGATATTTACAGCTACACTCCGTGTCCTGGACCTTGGGGCCGTTTGATTGGTCGAATGTGAGATTAAAAAGGATTCAGAGGTTTGTGAAGGAAAACCTGAAGAGCATCGAAAGGTTTCATGAAGAGACGATTCTCCTCTTGAAAGAACCTCCATTTATTGTGTGTGTGCAGGAGCTCAGTTACACACTGTGTGTGTGTGTGTGTGTGTGTGTGTGTGTGTGTGAGAGAGAGGGGGGTGGGAGACCTCCCGCTGGGTTGACACAGCAACAGTGTCAGCAATTGCTCACCTTTGCACCATGCTGTGTGTGTGTGTGTGTGTATGTGTGTGTGTTGCTAATTGATTTCATCCCTCTGGAAAGTCGTTTCATCATACTGGGTGTTTTTAACCCTTGTCTTACGACAGCCTTACAGCAGTTAGTCTGCTCTGAGACGCACGGCCTTCTGGGAAATCATCAGCTCCTGAGTGTCTCTCTATCTCTCCCTCACACACACACACACACACAAGGTACATGAAGAGGAAGAGAGGCAGGGCGGTGTTGTTAAAGCTAAAATGTGTTTTAATATTTTATACGTGCAGACGACTTTTAAACAAAAATAAAAATGAGGCGCTTCATGTGAAAACCAGAAGACTCGAGTCGAGTTTGTTGTCAAAACGTCTCACCTTTGTTTACCTGTTGTTTTAACAACATCTCACCTTTGTTTACCTGTTGTTTTAACAACGACTACATCTCTAATATTTAAAGCATTTAATTAAATAACATTTAATTTTAGAGTGGCAGAGTAATAATATTAATAATAATAATGCATTTAATTAATTTAGCGCTTTTCAAGATACTGAAAGACTTTAAATCATATAATTAAAGCATCCTAAAATAAAAAATAAAAATACAATAACAATATATATATAATAAAAGTAAGCATTAGGATATTAGTTCTTAATATTAAAGGGAAACCCTTTAATATTAAATCTTAAGAGAGCAACCGATGCTCAGGATGGAGAAGTGGAATAGTCGTCATGGACATTTCCCAAAAAAATCAAAGGTTCAAAGGTTACCAACTCGTGTTGTAGGTGCAGCACATTGTGCATCATCACCATCACTATGAAACCAGTAACCTTTGACACACACACACACACACGTGTCCGATAACCAGCTCCTTGGAATCCTCTGACTCACTGGGTAAGAGGTCAAACTGTTTTTTTTTTTTTCGGCTTACGGAGACATAAAAGGAGCGTTTGTTGTTGCTGGGCAGGATTTAACAAGTACATACACACACACACGCATAGAGAAACACAGACACAGTTTTGGTAACATCTTAAGATATGACATTTTAATTCAGTTTATCTCACCATCCCCTCAGAGGGAGTCCGTACAAAAAACACAGTTGACCCAGTGTGTGTGTGTGTGTGTGTGTGTGTGTGTGTATACATAGTCCTGGGGCTCGTTGTCCACTTCTCCTATTACACTCGAGGCAGGAAGCATCCGGCTCAGTATTTCCACACAACTAGAAACAGGAAGTGGCTCTGGGTTTACATTCAGGATTATATCCAGTAGAATAAATTAATAAATAATAACAACAACAACTCTGTCCGACCCGGCGACAGAACGACGATACAGCGGAACACAAAATCTTCGTCTTTTAACTGGAGCTTTGTTTTTTCGCACATATAAAAACACCAACAAAAAAACAACGGTAAAAAATAAACGACAAGCTCCGTGGGGCGTAGTGGGTCTACATTGCTAGGTCAGTATATAAGGCGTAACCACGCCAACGCTGAGGCGAGAGGGCAACATGGCGGTCAGTGCAGCGATCGCCCGACTTCAACATCCTAACTGGCCTAAAATAAAAAAATTAAGTTCTCGTCCAGGAAAAAAGAAGAGGGGGGGAGGGGGACATTCAGTGTTCGGGGGGTGGAGTTTTATTTAATTTCAAGGCACCGTCCAGATGCGCCCGCATCCTGTCCCTGTGGGGCGCGGCGAGGCAGCGGCCGATGGCGTCCTCGGCGTCGCGGATCCGCCTCCGGAAGCGGTCCCGGTCCCGCACCATTTCTTCCCAGAGTCCTTTGCGGGACGCCTGGCGGGCGAAGGGCCAGGTGCGCATCACGTGGACCTGGACCACAGGAGAGAACCGGACCTGAAACCCAAGAAGAGACGAAAAGATTTAAAACACGTTGATCACATGATGTTTGCTTTTTAGGGTTGAAACCCGGCAACCAGGGATGAAAGAAGGTTTAAAACTTTAAACTTTAAATAACCGTTCCTATCCGGCGGCTCTCGTTTCGCAGCTCCTGTTTTTCCGCCCGAGGCTCTGAGTTACGAGCCGCTCCTGAACTCACGCCGTGCGACTCGTCTCCGTGCGGAAGCTCCGGCTTCGTTGCCTCGCCGGGGAGTCACGTGATGCGGCGCTGCCATGGCGACCGGCGCCGTTGCTAACCGACCGCAAACAACAGCTCGTCTCTCGTCTCTCTAACCACGAGAGGCCGGCGGCGCTGCCGAGATCTAAACGTGCCGACTCGGTCAAACCCTCTAAACGTCCGTTTCGTCGCCGCGTTGTTGCGTAATCACCTGTTTGCGGGCGCCGCTCGTCGTCGTCTTCTTCTCCTCCGGCCGCCGGGTTCCTCCGCTTCTCCTCCAGGGCACCATGGTCGTGTCCGGGTGCGAGTGACGCTTTGACTTCCTGTCTGGCAGCGAGGGCTTGGCGGTGGCGGGTTTCTGGGACTCTGGTTCACATTTCTCCGGTGGGTTTCGTACGTGTCCTCCAGGCCGCCGCGGCGGCGTTGTCGGAGAGCTCTGGAGGCACGCCTGGAAGTTGAGCGGGTGGTACGGGTCGTGCTTTTGGCCGAGAGACGTCCACAGCTGCTCTTCGTCGTCCTCGGACGACGGCGAGCAGCTGCTCTCCTTCTCCTCCTCTTCCTCAGTGTCCAACTTGAAGGCGGGCGCAGGAAGAGCGGCCCGTGGCTTGGCGGCGGCGGCCTGAGGCGGTTTGGTGCGCGCCGTGAAGCACATGGGGTTGTAGGGGTCGTCGGCTCGGCTGAAGAACTCCAGGAGCCGCTCGCCCTCCTCGTCGGGGCCCGAGCCCTCGGAGCCGGCCCAGCTGCTCCAGCTGCTCTCGCTGTCGGAGCGGCCGGTCCAGACGCCGCGGGGCGCCGGCGCCGCCTCCTCCTCGACGGCTTTGCCCGCCTCCGCAAGGTCGCCGTCGCTCTCTGCCGCGTCGCTTTTACTCCGGCCCGTATTTGCGTTTGTCGAGATGCAGGCGGAGAAGAAGAACGGGTTGTACGGGTCGCTGGACCTGGACAGCGACTCCCAGAGCGCTTCGCTCTCCTCGTTGTCGAACTCCACGCCGCTCTGGTCTTCTTCGCCGCTCCAGCGGAAACTCTTCTCGTCTTCGGTCTTGCGGACGCCGTCGTTGGAGCTGTCGCTGCTCGACAGGAAGATGTTCCAGTCGGGGAAGCCCATCTTCCAGCCGGACTGGTGGCCCAGGAAGATGGCGTCGTCTTTGCCGGACACAAAGTCGTCCACCAGGCCGCAGCAGAGGTCGTCGGCGCGCAGCGTGGACAGCAGCGCCTCGGCGGGGGACTTGCCGGCGAAGGCGTCGCCCAAGTTGGAGAGGGGGTTGGCGCCGCCGACCATCACGCTGCCGTCGCCGTCGAACAGGGAGGAGAACAGGAAGGAGTCGCTGGGGTTGGCCGCCGTGGTCATGTGCTGGATGTGTTGACCTGTCTCGTCCGTGATCCTCACGTGGACCTCGAACCGGAACATCTGGAAAACTAAAACCAGAGAAGAAGAAGAAAACGACGTTAGAGTGGATTTAAATATAAATACCAGAATTAAGCCGAACACGTTTGATTCTTCTCTACCGTTTAATAAAAAAATAAAAAAATGTATATAAATATATGTTATGAAGGTGTAAAAAAACAAATTACAGAAAGGTTTTGAAAATGTTTAAATAATTAAATTTATTGAGTGCAGGGAGTGAAGGAGTGGTCTTATTAATATTTTTAATGTTCATTTTGTTGAATTACGAATTATGATCTCATAATTATGAAAAAAAGAACACGGCGAAACTAAATGTTGTTGGGTGTGTTTAACGGATTAAATAAATACAATTAAGATTAATTAAAGCATAATAACAGGCTTTTTTTATTATTACAATTTGAAAAAGGTAAAGCAGTTTGACAGATTTACGTTTCATTAAGAAAATAATGCTATAAGAACTCACTGTACTACTACGTGGATTTGACATTTATTAATACTGCCTTACATGGGAAGTACAATAGCTCGATTCGGATGTAAAACACACTCCTCCACGGGCCCTATAACCACTAGGTAAATAGTATTTATTTAATGTAAATGACTCCACGTCGAGTCTTACCTGACACGAAGGTGTAGTAGATGACCTGAACCAGCAGTCGCAGCTGCTCCCACAGCACGGTGAGCATCTGTTTAGTCCAGGGGAGCAGCGCCTTCCCCCCGCTGCCGAACCTCTCCATCGCCGTCCTCTCGGAGCCTACAACCGCGGCCATGTTTCCTCCTTTTTCAAACGGCTGGAAACCAACGGCTGTTTTTGTCAACTGAAAAAAAAAATCCTCACGTATTCTGATATTCCTCGTCGAAAACCAACAGATTTCTCGTTTTTGTCTGAGACAGATATGGATCGATTTGTTGTCGCTTCATCGTCAGCCAAGTGGGCGCCATCGTTTCCGGGGTGGAGGATTGTTCCTGCCGTCAAATCCTGTCGTGTATTTTCTTCTCCATGTTTCTCGGTGCGTGTGTCGTGTTCGTGGTTGTAGTTGGGAGAGTAGTGACTGGAGGTTGACACACCGTCCCCCTTTAAACACAACAAGCATGACGTAGGGCGAGGCTGTGATTGGCGGCCGTGGCTGTCACTCAACAGATGCCCCGCCCCTGGCTGAATGTAACCGCTCCTTCGGGTTACGTAACGCAGCGAGTGACTCGGAGAAACCGCCAGTACTTTCCCCACAAGACGCCTGAACTCCCGTTAACGGCCTCTGACGGTCATGAAAGGAAAACTGGGCGTAACTGGAATTTTGGGGTAGTTTCAATTTCTTTGTCTGAAAATGTGTTTGATTTTCATTCCTATATACAGAAAATGTATTATCACAAGACTATTTACAAAATGTATTATCACAAGACTATTTACAAACATTTCTATAATTAAAGGTCTGTAAAACAATGGACAATTTAAAGAAAGACAACAGATCATTTTCCAATTTAAATCTTTTATTAATCCAAAAAATTGAAGCGTTTATGCCACCAGAGCAGAAGCTGTAGAGGACTCGCTGTAGGCAAAGAGAAAACATACCGTTAGAGGGAGCACTATGTTTAATACATGCAACATGTAGAACTAGTTTACATTGAAAATAAAAAGAGTTTAAATATCTAGTGTCAGTTTAAAAAAAATAGTTTAGGCATAACAAAAAGACATTTGTTATATTGACTGCCTCCAAAACATGTAATACAGGTAGGTTAGCCAAATTTACATTTTTAGAAAATAACTAACAAAATATTGAATTTAATTGTTCAAAGGTGACTGGCAGATATGGCACAAAATAGCCATACCTGTTAATTTTCCTCCAATTTTTCTAGCACAACAGAAATATCACTACTCTCAATAGAGTAAAGAGCAGGACAATGATTTGTGCATCTTGTTATAGCGGTTAAGGATGAGTTAGTACCAAGTCTATGATGGTTTAATTTTAGCCATTTTTAATAAACACCTAAATGGAATCGGAAAAATTTAAAAAAACAAGGAAAGCTTCCCAAAGCAGAAGCACAACGTACTACTTCCAGTTGGGGGCCAGTACTCTCTTGGTCTTGTAGTAACGGGCCAGCCTGTGGATCCTGCTTTCAGTGAGAATCAGGCGGAACTTGGCATCCCTGTCCTGCAAGTAGAGTTATAAAAAACATTTAGGGGCTTGAAGTGTAACAAATGTAGTACAGAATATGTGCATTCACCCATAAAAACACCAATAACTATGTTTATTCATACCACATTCACATTCTTTACTTCTAAACATCTCAGGGTTATATAGAGAAATGAAACAATGACTTTCTAAAGCTTCAGATAAGTAAACTACCTTCAATGGTCTATATTTTGGAGTCTTTGTTTACCTTTCTGTTTCTTTCCAGATGCTTCCTGACTGCGACAGCCTTCTTGATGAGGTGGTACAGATCCTCAGGCAGATCAGGGGCCAGACCCTTGGTCTTCAGGATCCTCAGGATCTTGTTGCCAGTGACGAAACGAACTTGAGCCACACCATGGGAATCCCTCAGAATCACACCTGGACAAGTAGATAAACAATTAAAATCAGGACGGTATATTTATTCATAAAATAAAAAAAGGGAATGGGCCATAAAATAGTAAACTAATGGCAGGGTCAAAAGCCAAAAGTGTATTTACTTCCAACATAAAAGTTAGAATATTTCAAACGCAAAGGGGATTTCTCAAAGGATTGTCATGGATGATGTTTAACTAGATTAGAAACATCTTAAACCCAAAGATAAATGTTCAAGAACTTCTAACGTGGGACTTTCCGTTCTAGTGCCAGTAAATCTGCCAACAAGTCAACGCATATCTGATAGTATAGGATAAGAATTTAAATGGCATTTTACACCGTTTATACATTATTGCACGACATGTTCTCATCTTGTTTGCGCCGTATTTGCAGTCTGAACGCTTCACTCCCTCTGAATGTTGCATCATTTGTTCTTTCACCAGGGAACAGATTAAAAAAAAGTGTTCAACATGATGAACTGTATACAGGCACGAGTCTCCATGCCCTCTTGAAATCAATGGCATAACATAGAAAATAAAACAGCCAAGTAAGCATTTATTTAAATTGTGCATTTACACAAAGAAAAAGTTGTAATCGTTCTATATATTTTGACATTTGATTAATGACCCTCCAAAATGAAATGTACTACAGGAAAGCAGTTAGATTTACATTTTTAGAAAATTCCCACTCACAAAATGTTTATTTTGATTGTGCGAAGGTGACTGGCAGGTGTGGCACCAAATAGCCATAACTGTTAATTTTCCTCCAGTTTTTCTAGCACAACAGAAATATCACTACTCTCAATAGAGTTAAGAGCAGGATAATGATTTGTGCATCTTTTAATGTATATAGCCGTTGTGGAGGGGTCAGCAGCACGCCTATGACATCATCAAGTTAAACTTTGGAGCCATTTAAAGTCACCAACACAATGGAAATGAAAACAAAAAGGTAAGCATCCCCCAACTGGAAGTAGTATGTAAAAACAAAACCTAACAATCATATCCTTTAGTGTAAACTGATGAGCATGCATGTTTAACAGCTTCTAAAGTGTGACTTTCCATTCTAGATGTGCCAGTAAAGCTGCCAATAAGGTAACACATTTAATAGCATAAGGCAAGAATGATATATTACATCAACACCGTTTTAAATATTGCAATACATGTTCTCATCTGGTTTGTGTATGTGCGGTCTGAATGCTTCACTCCATGAATGTTCTTTTTGTTTCTGTGCTCTCTTGAAATCAATGTCAACATGTCTAGATCTATTAAGAACTGACCTACATGTTCCTGATAAGGGGATAAAAAGGTGTACCGCGAAGTATGTAATGGATGGGAGAAAAATTGTACACCCCAAAGGTCATACTATGCTAGATCTATTTAGACAGAGGGCATCTTTAAACAGACATGGTTGATGCGTTCTCAGACATTAAATAGCTTGCCTCTGGTAACATTTAAACTACAGCTTCTGTGAAACAATGCCCCCATTTGGTGAATGTTTGTAAATGTGCCAGCTGAAGGCAGATATAGAGCAATGCACAAATGTAGGGAAAACTGTTTAAAGAAACCCGTTTTTAAATCTGAACGATTTTGTTAAAAGAAAAAACACTAGTGAAATTATGTTGCACATTTAATTACCGTGTTTTAAAAAAACATTGTTTTGCAGAACACAAACATACTAGTAAGTTTCTAGACCGAAAATCTCAGAAACACTCACCGATCTGAGAGGGGGTCAGGCCTTTCTTGGCCAGCTTGAAGATCTGATCTTTGACATCATCAGATGTGAGCTTCAGCCACTGCAAATGAACTCGAAATGATTAGCTCACTAATGAAATCAATTAATTGATATATATATATATATATATATATATATATAAATTAATATAAAACACATTTGATCAGTTACTTACAGTGGGGACACTGCGCCTGTAAGGCAGAGCCGACTGGGACAAGCCCTTACTGTGGGAAAGACACAAAAAGGTGTAGTTAGACACGTGAAAGCAAAGTAAAAAGAGAACAAAAAAGGCACGTTTAGCTTCTAGTTGGCTTATCGGAAACCCTCTAATGGAGGTGCTGGCTGGGCTACGGTTTAAGTCTAGCTAGGTACTCGTGTACGGGCCTGTTGTGTCGATTTAAACATGCAGTTGTTTCGTTAGGCACAGGCTCAACTTGTCAAACGCACACAAAAAAATGTGTTTCTGCTGTGAATGTGTGACGTATTTCGGTCTAAAATGTGAAGACAAAGTCGAGCAGCAGACTCGCGGTGAGCCGTTAGCTCATGAGCTAGCTAGCCCGAGGTGGACGTCGATGCGCGGCTCGGTATTCTCGAGTTATTTTATGGTTTATAAAACCGGATTAAAGGTCTCAAAATGTTCCTCAGACGTCCATAAGACGTTTACAAGAGATTTCGTCGAGCCGAAAACAGTCTGTATGCACTATATTCTAACTTTAAATCACGAAAAGAGCGCTCACCCGGGAGCGTGCATGCGACCCATGATGGCGGTGGAGGAAGAGAGGCCGCACACGCGACAGAAAATGCTATTTTGCGCCTGCGCCGGAAGTGACGTAATGACGCAGAGAAACGCGTCAAGACGGCGTCCAACGGCTTCACGAGCATCGTGAACGCTGTCAACTCGGAGCCGGAAAGACACGAAGAAAAGACATAATTCACGCTAATATATTTTAATGTTTTGTCCTAACTTTTTTACGTAAGTCAAGCAATTATATCTTAATTTTTCGTTACACGTATTTAGTGAAAGTCACCCAAATATATTGCAACGTTTTGTTCCACATTGTTTACGTAAGTCACGCAAATATATTTTAATGGTTTGTTCCACCTTTTTTACGTAAATCACGCAAATATATTTTAATGGTTTGTTCCGCCTTTTTTTACGTAATTCACGCAAATATATTTTCATGTTAGTTCCACATTTTGTACGTCTCACGCAAATATAATTTCATGTTTTGTTCCATATTTCTTATGTTTTGTTATACATTTTTTAACGTAATTCACGCCAATATATGTTCATGTTTTGTTACATCTATTTAACGAGTCACCCTTATATATTGTTATATTTTTTTCGACATTTGTTATGCAAGTCACGCAAATATATTGTAATGTTTTGTTACACCTATTTAACGTGTTGTAATGTTTTGTTACATATGTTTAACTTAAATATACATAAAAAAGATTCAACTCAATAGTCATCAATATCCTCTTTGTATTCCTTCTCAGTCTTTGCTTAATTGTACTTTTATCAGGTTGTTCTGACTCGATTAAACAAAGTTTTTCTACCGCATTAAATAATTAAATCAATTAATGTATTGCTGATATAAAAGCTAGAACACTGACTGCTTTATAGAATAGTTTTTAATGTGTGTCAGCATCATATCAATTCAAATATGTCATGTGTAACATATTTTCCTAAAGCCTCAATTAGTTATGCCAACTGTAAAATGGTGCTTGGTGTCTGTAATGCATTACCCAATGTGTCTACACATGTCGCATCTCAAACAACAGAAACAAAGAGTCTCATTTGATCCACACACATTTAATTTGCTTTAGGAAAGAGGGATTACAGGTCACACTGATCCAGTCGGGTTACAGGTCACCAATTAAGAGCAAATAACTGGCCATGTTAATACAAACTCTGCTTGCTTTCTCTGTACAGTCACTAATATTCATAGTGTGAATGCTCTCAGATGATAACTGTATTGTAGAATCTTCTTTAAAAACAAAACATTCTTTATTAAACATTAATAACTTTAGATGTATAGTGAGCGAGGGGGAGAGGAAAGAAGCTAATGCTGATAATCTTGTTCCCTTTATTTTCGTGAAGACGTTTAAGTTATAGTTGCCCCCTTTTCTTTTCTCAGCGCTGATCCAAGTTCAGTTTCTCTCTTTAAATATCATAAAAACTCGTCTGGACCTGGACTTCACTGGCAGTTTGAAGCTCTTGCTGAATCATCAGCTGCTCATCGCGGCGTCGCCACTCGGCTGGTGTTGCTGCCTCACGTCCAGACTCCAGTTTCAACTCCAGTCTGAACTATGGTTTTGAAGGACTTGTGATCGGCGTTATCGGTTCATCCATAGCGTGTTACAAAGCTTATGATTCAAATTCACCTTTAAAAAAGAAAGGAATAAAAGAGAGGGAGAGAGACCTGGTAGTGTGCATTACAACTACTACTACTGATTTAGTTTTGAAGAATATATAATAAAGATCATATCACATCATTTATATATATATATATATATATATATATATATATATATATATATATATATATATATATAACAATAAGGCCGAGTTGAGCGATAACAAAAGGCACCCTGTTCAGTGGTTTGATTTGCCGTCCGTCTCATTACTTTTGGCACTTTTTGGGGAATCATAAAGGTCACCGAGGATCTCCTGGAATTTGGTGTGACGGGACTACGCTACCCAGAAATGTCGGGAAAACCCTGATGCCTCCCATTTGTTTGTGTAGGAAAATAAACAAGGAAAATGTAAAAATGAACCCCCCCCATTTTATATTCCTTAAAAAATAAATGTGTCAATCTATATATACTCTTCTCGTAGTAAGCCGTTTTTGGTCCTCTAATATCAAAATGTACAAAACATTACAGCTCTTTGTTAGAGTTTAGAAAAAAGAAAAGAAAAAAGAAAAAGAGAGACAAAATAAGTGAAGATAGTTTGTGACAGTAACAATCTTGATTAGTTGAAGAGACAAACGACAGTCAGGAATGGAGAGCGGCTCCTTCTCCAGGGTTTGAGTATCGAGAAGAAGTTTTTAAGTCTGCGTGAAGTCACACGATCGGCGGCGTTGGACCTCGTCTGAAGCCGCGATGAATACCGTCCTGAAATTCTGTAGAACCGGGTCGTTACCGACCTCCACACACATTGTACTTATTGACACGAGGTGTCCGTCCACGTCTTCAGAATATTCACAACATAACGAGTCATGTAAAAACAGACGGTCCGTTTGGTTTATTAGATTTAAAATGAAGAAGAAAAAAACCCCGCTCCATCCATCCATCTCCAGATCTCCTTCCCCCAAGTTTTAAATAAACAAATAAATGAAAACGATTCCCGGAATAGTATTTGCATGAAATGGAGAAAAAAATGCGGTGACCGGTGTTTTTCCAGTATGGCCGCCGTATGATTAGAACGCAGGTTCAGCCTCAGTGAGGCGGGGTCAGAAGTAGGGCACGGCCGTGAGCTTGTACCACTTGACCGTCTCCTTGCCGAGGTCAAAGTCTTTGAGCCGGAGCGTGAGGCCGCCCAGGAAGTAGTTCTCGCGCAGCGACTCGGCGCTGAGCACGCTCAGCTGAAGCTCCCGCAGGCCGAGCGTCTCCTTGCTGTAGCCGCTGTACACCAACTGTGGAGGAAGAGGAGGGGGAGGAGGGTAGGAGGAGGAGGAGGGTAGGAGGGGTCCGTCAGGGTTCATACGCGTGGGAGCCGATGGATTTCCACGACTTTAAACAACATTTCCAAGAGCAAGTATTTTGTGAAATCTCCGTGGACACGTGATGGTGGATTATCCCTGAGCTACTGTTGCTATGACCACCGGACGTTTCAGTTAAGGTGCGTTCACTTGCTGCCGCGAAAAGAAGAACAAAAAAGTGCAGCGAGTATTTTAAAATCAGCGTAAATGAATATAACAACATTTCTATTACTTTGCCACATTTTTTGGTATTCAATTTTTTTAAAGGATTTTACCAGGCCTGGAAATAACCGTTTTAAAATTCCATGATTTTCCATGACCGTACGAACCCTGGTCCATGACGTTGTTATTTGGGTTCAGGTTTACGTTATTTTTGTCTGTCCTCACCATCTCATTGAAAGTCGGGTTCCTGGTTTTCCTCGAGATCTTGGTCTTGCGTTTGGAAGTCTTGTGTGGATCTGGAAGCAGGTAGGTCTTCACATATGGATTGGGATCCGTTCCTTCTTCAGAAACCTGGAGGAGGAGGAGATGGATTCATAATGTCACGACAGAAAGATAAACAGAGAGAGGAAACCGCATCATCTCACGTTATATGTATTCAAATCATGGCCGCTCACCAGGTCCCTGATGTGCATGACCATGATGAAGAGGTTGCTGTTCCTGTAGGAGACGGACAGCTTCACCTCCCCCTCCACCCGGCCGGAGGTGGGGCTCAGTGGCGGCTCTGCAACAAGAACACGATCGGCACCGTTGTAGTCGGCTTCAGAGAGGACGTGTGCGTGCGGAGGGAACGCCGAGCGGCGGTTGTGCTTACCCGGCGCTCTGGGCGTGGCGTCGACGCCCTCCGTCTTGTCATCCCGTGCGATCGGATGGAAGAAGGTGTAGACGAGGTCGCACTAGAAACACAAGGGGAGTTCTTCGTTGGCTGCGGCCGCGTACTGAGGCGCAGTGCACCGATGGTGTTTGCGTGCGTACCTGCGTGACCTCGGTGGAGCTCCTCATCAGGTTGTGGGCGTAGTTGTTGAGCTCCAGCTTCCTCCTGGCGGCCACCTCCTTGATGTGGGTGCGACCGAGCACCATCTTGTTGGGGAAACTAGAGACGAGGAGGGGATGAAAATTATAATTTACTTTCCCCACAGAATCAGATTTCCCTGAACGATAAAACCTCACGAGGATAAGGTTTTGTGGGCTATGATTCCAAAACACACCAAGTACCTCACGAGTTACACCGTCTTAAATGCTGACGTGGCAATAAACTGAAGTATTGCATCACAGTTTATTAAAAGGATATTTGGTTGTATGAGGTCCTCCACAGTCAGTGTGTTATCTACACTCGTTAAAACTGCTCAAGAGCAGAGCAGTGTACAGCTGTGGAGGGGGCAGCAGATAAATGTATTTTAGACACCTAAACAAAATTATTTGAAGTTCAAGCTGACGCTATATTTAGAATATTTTCCGATGGGGGAATTAAAGCCATTACATCCATCTGCGCTCTCTTTAGAAGGCCACTTGGCTCCAGTGACAAAATCTGTGATTTTCGCAGAACTCTGGAAGTTGTTCCTCGACCGGACTCTGGTGAATCAGAACTACCGCAATGCTTTTAAAAAAAACAATCAAAGACACACAAGTGATCCGTGAAGGCGGCGATCGTCGGGGTCAGAATGAGCGAACGCGAAGAGGTTTGTCCCGCGGGTTTGATGCCGGATCCCCTTCGGAGCAGAGTGACAGACTTTCATTTGTGTTGATTTGGTCGCGCTCCTCCGGGGGGAATGTTCAGTCGAGGCCTTCGGGGTTTCTGTCGCTGCGAAAAGGAGGGCTGCGTTCTTGGTTTCAAGATGGACCGAGTTGTCCCGCTTTCCTCAAACGTCGAAAACCCACGTACGAAAAATCGATACGACATCTTACTTGAGTTAACAAAAAAAAAAAAAAAAAAATCACGTTGAGCAGAGCCGTGTTGGTTCAAAGGGACGTTTCTTATTTTGAGACTCTTTTTGGCCTCACCCCACATTTGCCGACATCCCTGTTCTCATACAGGGTTCTTACACATTTTGAACGATGGATTTCCAGGACTTTTCCAGGACTTTAAACCAAATGTCCATGACCAAACTGAAATCTCAGTATGAACATGAAAAATGTAGAACTTTTGCCGTATTGAGGCCGTAAGCCGGCTTATATTTTGAGCATCTTTCTTTAAAAAAAACATTAATTATTTCCAACGCGGTGTAAATGAACACGTGATTATAACACATTTCCATGACTTTTCCAAAACTTTTATGATTTAAGTTTTTTCCATGACTTTTCCAGGCCTCATCTTAAAATTCCATGACTTTTCCAGGTTTTCCATGACCGTACGAACCCCGTTCTCATTATTGCCCACAGCAGCGAGCTCGTCACCACCGCGTACCCTCTTAATGTGCGGCCCCGTCGTGGCTTTGAGAAGCACAGATGAACACAACTACGTTGGTCTCCGATCCGATGGGAGGTAAGCGACGTCTTACCTCGGCAGCTTCCAGAGCGGGAAGAGGATGGTGAGTTTGTTGTGGAGCTCTTGAAACTCGTCGAAAGTGCGGAAGACGAAGTGCGGCTCGTTCTGGCCTTCCCTCAGGAGCCTCACCACGTACGTCTGCACAGAGGGGACAGAGCGCCGCGTGATCAGGGGCTCGGGCTTCTTTTTAACAGTTTACGCGGCCGGGAAAACTCACGTAGTGCTTGTCGGGGTTGTATCTCTTCTGGAAGGAGAAGATGGAGGCGTGGAGGATGCGGCCCTCCTGCTTCAGCGTGTACGTCTTTGGGGAGAACGACAGGATGGGCTCGTCGTTGGCCGGCAGGCCGGAAAAGCGGAGCTGGGCGAGGTTGTGGATGAAGAAGTTAAACTTGGTGGCGACGCTGCCCAGACTGGACTCTATCAGCCTGGAGAGGAGGAGGAGGAGGAGGAGGAGGAGGAGGAGGAGGAGGAGGGCGGGTGAAAGAAGGAAACATGGAGGTTTTTTCAAAAGGCTCAATAAATGGAGTTGTAACCTAACCCGACTGGTTTTAACCCTCCTGTTACCTTCAAATGTACTAACATCTTTTACCCTTCTTGACCCCAGCAATTAAAACCTCCAGAAAATGATGAAAATTAATATTGTTTCCCAAGTTTAAGTGTGAGGTACTTTATGTTTGTTTGTTGAAAAGCAGCCTGGTGTCAAATTGACCCCAAAGAACACCGATGGGTACAAGTTGTGTCCAGGACAGTGAAAACATATCATCATGTGAATTTTATGTTTTCCCAGTTGTCCCCAATAAATTAGGAAAATTAATGAAATATGAAGAAAAATAAATAATGTTAATATTTCTTTTAGAGACGTCAAACATTGAATGGGGTCAGATTGACCCCAAAGGTAACAGGAGGGTTAAGAGAACAAAGTCGACATGAAACCGTTTCTTGTGTCAGGAGTTTCTGTAACTTGAGACAGCAGCTATTGTTTTCCTTCCTATGCTTGTATACTGCCACCTGCTGGACGGTCAGTTTGTAGCACCAAAATAAAAAGAGAACAAATAAATAAACAGAAATGTCCTTGAAATCAACTCAAAATAACAAAATAACAGCTGTGCAAATGGGATCATTTTAAAATAAGACAACAAAGAAGAGTTACTTCTCTTTTTTTCAGATGTTTCTATCCAAGAGTTTGAGAAATTACATTTAACACATTTTCCACCTGCCAATTTATGTTAACTATAAAATAGGAGTCAATGCATGTCCCGCCCAGCCCCTAAAGTACCTGGTGAAGAAGATGGTCGCCTCGGCGTCCGTGTTGTGAGGCTGCAGAGCATCGAACACGTACTTCAGGTCCTGAGAGCCGGTGAGCTCGGGGAGGCCGGAGGACGTCATCTACGACACAGTCATTACCCATCAGTGTTACCACGATATTAAATAGTCTTTATCATATTAATCATATTTATTTAATTAAGCTAATTAATAGCAATAAACAGCAAGATGATGACAGAACATAACTTACATCATATTTTGTTTTTGCTCTTATAGAAGACAACGTGAGAATAGTTTCCTCCCTGACTTCTACGTTTTGTTTTAATGTTATTATTCTTTAGTAGAGGATATTCTATAATTGGACAACAGTGAATAACTGATTCATTATGAAGGCAAAAATCCTCTTTGTTTGCATATCTCAGTATTCTGGCTGCTGCAGGTTAAATAATGAGGATGCCTTACAACAACGAAAAGGAGTTGGAGGGAGAAAAGATGCAAGACGTAAGGTCTACAATCTAGAAGTAGAGCTGCATGTTGAGCTTAATAATCAATTAGTTGATTGACATCAAAATCCATCGACAGCTATTTTGTCCATTGATTAATCGCCTCAGTAACACGTAACTCATGCTCCCCGGTTCTAGCTTCTTATGTGAAGATTTGCTGCTTCTCTCTATCTTTTTATGTTCTGAATCTAAATATTTGGGGATTTTAAATGTCGCCATCGACTCGAGGAAATTTAATATTTGTGTGTTTTTCTGAAACAATTCATCCACTTATTTAGTTAATATTATAATATGCAGATTAGTCTCTCGTGAAAATGTTGATTTAATGCGTGCACCTGCTGCCTGTGACAGACTGCAGATGTGTGTGTGTGTGTGTGTGTGTGTGTGTGTCTCACCAGGGACAGCAGGTTGAGGAAGAGCCCGGAGTGCTTGCGGATGAGGTTGTAGGCCTGGCAGCACAAGTCGACGAACAGCTGGAAGCGGCTGGTGGGCCGTTCGCCGCCGTTGATGACGTACGCCATGTCGGAGGTCAGGACGAACGGGGCGCGGTCCCTGATGGGGAGGAAGACGTGAAGCGGGTTACTCAAAGACTAAACCCGTGGACTACAGGGACGACCCGAAAGCGAGTTACTACAAAGCCTCGAAATGTTTCAGTGGAGACGCTCGGAGGCTATAAATAGCGCGGCCGCGGGGCGCAGCGTGTAAGCTCTGAACCGTCGTGCCTGAAGATGCGTTCACGGAGCGGAAATCCAGGAGACGCTGTTAGAGACAGACGTAATGACCACGGCACCGTATACCTCTACACCTGGGGAACGCGGCGTGAACCGCTTCAGGGCGCGGGTTGAAGATCACGTCGCTCGAACCTTCAGGGCGTCGGATTTAGTCTCTTGATTCCTCGCTGCGGCGTTTTGGTCGGGTCGTAAATCGAAGAGTTGGGGGGCCGAGCGCGTTTTGGTTCGATTGGTCGATTGCGCAATCACCAAGAAAACGCCGGAACACACGCAAGAGCGCCATGACGGCCGAGTCCGGCTGGAAGCAGCCATGAGGTGTGAGATGGAGAGTCGTAACCACGGTGTGGCCTCACACCCGGAGGACTAACTGACCAGTACATCCTGAACTTTCCACCCCCGATTGGGTGTTTTTTAATCTTTCTTGACCGCGGCCGACGTGGCGTCAGACGTTCACCTCTTGAAGCCACCGAACATCTGGGCGTGGCCCAGGAACTTGCCGAAGTCGATGTGGAACATGTGGCCGGTGGAGCGCAGCATGATGTTGTCGTTGTGCCGGTCGCAGATGCCGAGCACGTAGGTCGCCACGCAGCAGCCCGCGCACGAGTAGATGAAGTTCTCCGAGGCCTGAGAGGGAGGGAGGGAGAGAGGGGGAGAGAGAGAGAGAGAGGGAGACAGAACGAGAGAGAGTACAAGAGAGAGAACAAGATAAAGGGATAAGAGAGAGAGAATGAGAAAAAGACAGAACGAGAGAACAAGAGAGACAGAGAGAGAGAGAATGAGAGAACGAGATAGAGAGAGAATGAGAGATAGAACGAGACAGAGCGAGAGAGAGAATGAGACGTGAATGTGAGCGTGTGCTCTACGCATGCTCTACATGTGTTCTACATGTGCTCTACGCATGCTCTACATGTGTTCTACATGTGCTCTACGCATGCTCTACATGTGTTCTACATGTGCTCTACGCATGCTCTACATGTGTTCTACGTGTGCTCTACGCATGCTCTACATGTGCTCTACGTGTGCTCTACGCATGCTCTCCGCACGCTCACCTTCTCGTACTCGTCCTCGGCCGGGTTGTACTTGCGGAGCCACTCGTCCAGCGGCTTGTCCTTGAAGGAGCCGGTGACGCCGTACTCCACCTGGATCTTCCTCAGGGTGTCGGAGGACGGCACCAGCTCCACCATGCCTGGACCAATCACATCACAGCGCAAGATCAGAATGTGCGTCATATGGCGCCGCTGTCATAAGGAGGCCGTTACGTACGAGTCATAACGAGCTGATGCAAGTCAAGTCTGTTTCGGTTGATTGACGGAGGATTGCATGTGCATCATTTCGGCGGGCTACTCCCACCTTCATTGTTGGTCATTTCACAAAGAAAAGTTAAATTTCCTTTCTCAATAATGAAGCAACTAAACCACTAAAATGTGCACACAAGTTATTCTTCTTCTAGGTGCATTCCTGTTAAAAACTAATTTAAAGTGTCTTTAGTGTTTTTAAAGTGTCTGTCATTCGTGTGTGTGGATCATGACGGGCCGGTCGGTGTCACCTTTGTCCTTGCCGGTCGAGATGCACTTGAAGTTGACAATGCGGAGGTCCAGCCCCTCTTGCTGCCAGATGCGGTCCATGATGCGGATCATCTGCAGAGCCAGCATGTCCTGCCTCAGGTCTTCTCCCACCTGACACACACAGAGACACACACAGAGACACACGTCACTCTCCTGTGGTCACCGGTTTTGTTTCACTCCTACGGCCACCAGGGGGCGCAGTGATCAGATGAAAAGCACGTCAACAGCAGTTGGATTAAAACAAGTTTTTGATGCCAACTCCCTGGTTTACTCTGGTGGTGTGTGGGAGTTACACAATAACCTGTTCTCAGGTGAGTTGATGGCTGGTCACATGCTTCATGTTCACCCACGCACCTTGAACATAACGTTGATCTCTTCTCCCAGCGGGTCGGCGTTGACCAGGGCCAGTTTGAGGGGGACGGCGTTGGAGTTGAAGAAGGAGCAGGCCTACACACACACACACACACACACACACACACACACACACACACACACACACACACACTAATCAGTATAAATTCCATGACTTTTCTAGGTTTTCCATGACCGCATGAACCCTGCTAATATGTGTTAATTTGACAACTTCTCATTATTCATTGCCTTGCCGTGTGAGTGTGTGTGTGTGTGTGTGTGTGTGTGTGTGTGTGTGTGTATTACCTTAATGTTTAACTCCTTCGCCACCAGACTGGGGCTGAGGGGCAGCCGGCAGCTGTTCCTCTGAAAAAAGTTTTGGACGTTTTCGAGGCCCTCCTGCAGCGCCAGCTGAGCACACAGAAAACACCGAAACACACACAGATGTTAGAACTCACATATGAGACAGAGTGATCTGTTTCCTATCTCACACACAACATATTAAAAGTCATTGTAGCGGCACAATTTTTTTCAAGCTGTTATTTTAAAGGTGGAAAAGTTACATAGTGGGGCTGTAAAGCTGTGAAGAGTCAATAGTTTAATATTTCATTACGGTTTAGTTTTCAGTCTCACTTGTACCAACAATAACAATTATACACTGCAGAAAAACATGTTGCAATATATAGAGAAAACGATTGTTTATCTCATTAATTTTGACACACACACACACACACACACACACACACACACACACACACACACACACACACACACACACACACACACACACACACACACACCTGCCGCACGGACCCCCCGGCCTGTCGGACCCTCTCGGCCACGGCTCCCAGCAACGTGACCAGGTGAGTCTGCTTCTCCAGCTCGGCCCTCAGCTTGACCCCACACAGACACAGCAGGGCGCCCAGCACCCGCTCGTAGCGCCGCCCCCAGGCCGGGTCCTGCACGGCGTCCTTCAGCAGCCTGCAGCCATCACACACACACACTCGAAGTTTGACGTGCTCATGATCAAAGTGCTTAAGGTTTGATGTAGACACCGTTATGGTTTCTAATTGGTTCCCTAAGATCCTCACTTTGACTTTGTAGTACCGGGTACGATCTCGCCGGGGAAAAAGATGAAGGTTTGATTTACGGCACACACAAAAAAGGGAGCGCGGCAACCATTGCGCAACCAAAACATGAGAAGGCAGAGCTTTGGCTTCCCCGGGTTGCGGCACACGAGATGAAGAGCGCTCTGGGAGCCCAGGGGGTTGCAAACAGACGGTCGGTTGGCGCCGAGTCATCGGCGTCACATGGTTGTTGTGAGTCCGTTATGTTGTTGTGATATTTATTTTAACTGCTGGCCATCCTGGGAGAGGGATCCCTCTGTCGCTTGCCCGAAGGAAATTAATGAAAATCTTCCTACTTTTAAGTCAGTAAGTAACAGAATATGACAATTGAGTAACACCACCGGGTTATAAGACTGTGTTTATGTTCATTCATACAAACCACTTGTGGTAATGTGTGTTTAAAAAATATATCTATTTAAATATATATATATATATAAATAAGTCGATACATATTAAAATAAATACATAAATGTATAAATAAATCAATATATATATATATATATATATATATATATATATATATATATATATATAAATGAACCCATACATAAATAAATTAATATATAAAAAAATATATATAAATAAATATACATATGAATATATAAAGAAATATATCTATATGAAAATATAAATTAATATATATTTAAAAAATATATAAAAATAAATATATATAAAGAAATAAATTTATATATGAATGAATACATATTTAAATAAATACATATAAATATAAACGCAAAGTTCTCATGGCATCTCCACTTCTTCTGCCTGTTTGTTCACTTCAGCATCATTTCCCAAAGTTTGTTTGAAATCAGTTGTGAAAGCTGGTCTCTGCTTCAGTGCTGCTGTGGACTCACCAGTATAGGTAGTGTGCAATGTTGATGTTGCCTTGTGCTCTGGACAGCAGGACCATGACGAGGCCGTTCTTAAGGTGACACTCAAATTTTAGAGCCTGTGCAGAGACGGAAGAGAAGAGTGACTTAAAAAATGGTGGATGGAAGAATTGTGAGTGAACTGAATACATGAAACTTTAAGTAAGGAGTGAATGGGGGACATAGGAGAGTTTCAGATTATTTTGTAAGTGCACAAAGTATTTATGCTGTACCTGAACCAACTGTGGGAGGTAGTCGGTCAGCTCGTCGTCACTGCTCTTCTCAATCCAGCTCACGGCCACATTTCTTACTTCTGTATCGGCAAACCTACAAACACACACAGCAATGAGACACAGGACATACAACAAACAAAGATCCTTAAGAGTTAAAAAAGAAGAGAAAACCACCGGCAGGCAAAAATAAAAACAATTCATCCCAAACACTAAAGTCAAAGTTAAACAAAGTTATCATTTGATGGTAAAAGAGAGCAAGCAATGTAAAAAAACATAATGTTTGTATATTTTTAGAGAAGCAAACTAACAGTATACTGTATTTTTAAATAATGAACACGTGTGTAAAGCTACTATGAGTAACTGCCAGAGTCGTTTTAGAAAGCCTCTCATTTTAGGTCATTACGACATTAAGAATAACTATATAGAAATAGACAATATTATCTATTCTAATTTATCCGTGTAGGTCACATAGAGGCATCCTGCGTTACTTTGATTCGAGCAGCTCCAGCGCGGTGACGGGGGGCAGGGGGGGCCAGTGGTGCAGCAGGGAGTGGATGTGAGCCATGCTGGCCCAGTCCCAGCTGGGCACGCTGGCCAGCACCTTGGGGAGGCTACTGGGGTGGTCCTTCCGACAGTGGAGACGATGGTCCCACAGGAGCTGGTGGTCGGCCCTCTTCAGCCTGCAGACGGAGGGGGGAGATGGATGAGACGGGGTCTACAGAATAATACAATCGAGATTTGTAATAAATTACATCCACGCGTTTGTTTATTTATCTTTTTTCCTGAGATTCCTCAGTCGGATTGTTGTCTTTCAGGGTTTCAAAAACTACTTCTGGGTTTCAACATTGGAAAAATAAAATAATAAAATTACTCCAAATGAGGATTTCAATATAATAATTATAATAATAATAATAACGTTTTGAAAAAAAACAACGACAGATTAACACAAGAACCTTAGAGCATGTGAGAAACTCTTCAGAGGGTTAGAGTTATATATATATATATATATATATATATATATATATATATATATATATATATATATATATATATATAAATAATTTTGTAAGCAATCATAGGTTAGGGCATTTATATATATATATATATATATATATATATATATATATATATATATATATATATATATATATATATAATTTTGTAAGCAATCATAGGTTAGGGCATTTATAAGCTAGATAGTTTCAGCAGCCACATGTATCTTTCTTCTTCTTGTGGTGGATGTATATTTTGCAGATCGAAAAAAAAACCAACTCAAATACACTCAAACGATCGCTTCATTAGACTCGAGTCACGCGACGAGGAAACTAACTTTTCTTTGACAACATTGTTCAACAAATTGACTCGAGTCCCGTTCTTCGGTGGAAATCACCAGGTCCCTTTTTAAAGCAGTTGCTTTACCTTTTGTTAAACTAATTTTAAAAATCCAAACAGGTCGTCCACACGAGTAACGAAATATTTTCATAAGAGATGTGAAGAATAAAATAAAAAAATCTAACTTCTCTTATCAGCTTTAGGGCTCTTTACACTTGTGCTTTAGGACAAATGTGCCTCATTATATAGAGAGATGAGGATATTTGATGTAAAACACATGGGTGGGTGTCATATGCAAAGGGCCTATAAAAGGTGATCTAACGAAATTGTGTAAAATCGAGAAAACGACCCCAGAGGGTGACGCAACTGGTCGGTACCTCGACCCTAACCTCCCCGTAGCAATACAAATCCTTCACGGCTTGGTGGAATATCACAAGCGCTGTGGCGGTGAAAGGTCCCAAAAGGCCGGAGCGATGAATGGGCCGGACAGACGGCGGGCGGCGGGGAGTCGCTGAGAGAGCGCTCTGTGCTTAGAGAGCCGAGGGAGTCTCGCGGATGTTGGCAGCGTGGAGGCGACTCGGCTGGCAGGCCGAGCAGAGAGCGGCGAGCCGAGCCCGGAGCGGCTGGAAGCCAACAGACGCGCCGCTGGAGCGGTGAACACACGGGCGTTTTATTAGGGAGCCGCGAGCTGGCAAAGTCAGGGGTATCTTTAAAAAGAAAAAAACATCTCTTCATAAATCCGGTAAGTCTAATGGTTGTCGGGTGGTCTGAGAGGCAGCCAAAGAGCCGCTGGCGAGGGGGGAGGGATCTAACCAGAAATACTGTTTCTGTGCGTGCTTCTGATGTTCTACTTCAGAATAAAACCACTTTTTAAAAGTGTGCATTTGATTCACCTGAGGTGTATTTTTGCTCTTTAAACATATACTACTGTTAAAAAGTCACTTAGAAGGAAAAATAATAATTAGATATGTCCTTATTTTTAAAGTAATGGACTGTTTTTCTCCATAAAGTTAACATTTAATGACTCATAAATACACTCTATACATAGTTAATGTGTAATGACTATTCTCTGGTGTTTAAGGAAGTCTCTACAGAGGTGTGTAGAGGCCCATCTCCAGTGTTCTAGTGGTACATTGTGTTATCGCCTTAGAAGACTAGCGGAGGGGTAGAAAACCCTTGAAAACCCTTTTTATGTGAGCGCAGCTGAAAACAGTTATGCTGCTGAGAGAAGCTATAAAACTGGACTTCCTTTGAGCAACAAGTTTGAAAAACAACATTCATATTTACAATAAAAATCATTATTTCTAACCTTCAATGTCTTGATTATATTTTCTATTCATTTTGCAATTCATGTGATGAATAAAAGTGAGTTTTCGTGGAAAACACCAAATTGTCTCTGGACCTTAAACTCTTGAACGCTAGTGTACGCAGCCAAAATGTATTCCTCATGTAAAATAAAAATACATCCTTCCACATGGTGGTACGTTGCGAATGTTGTCGTTTTAGGACTTTTTAAATAAAAGATTGAGAAGTAATTACACCGTCGAGCTGCTGCTGCTGCTTCCGAGTCTGTTTTGCACATCAACATTAAGCCCACCTCTCCAGAGGAAGGAAACGATGCCTGAGCTTTTATTTTGAAACCACTCCCGCAAATCAAAAATGTCACTGAAGTGATGGAAAACAGCAGAAAGAGCTGCAACAGTAATTGTTAGAGTTATTGACGAGATCTCCCCTCAGATTCTACTTCCCCCAAGCTGTGAGAACACGGAGGGAGAGGCTTTTACCCAAAATTGGACGCGCGGCTGCAGATCTTCTCCAGCTTGCGTCTCAGGTCGGGGTCCAGCTCCTCCACGGTGCTGAGCTCCGGGCTGGGCTCCTCCTTCGGCTCCACGTACAGAACCTCCAACGGGGAGTCGGGGAAGTCGACCTGACGGCAACAAGAACACTCAAAGGTTGGTCCTTTAAGAACACGACAGAGCAGAACAACCAACATGTTACACAAGAACTGATGGCATACTAATACTACTTCACATCTACTACTACTACTTCTTGACTACTATTACTACTACACTAACACCTCTGTTTACTACCACTACAACAACAACTACCTCTGTCTACTACTACCTCTGTCTACTACGACTACCTCTGTCTACTATAACAACTACCTATGTCTACTACTACTACTACTACTACTACCTTTGTCTACTACTACTACCTCTGTCTACTACTACAATTGTACCACGACTCCGACAGCGATACTCTCTCAATTAACTCTAGCTCCTCGCAGTACTCAGACCACTAGAAGTACTAGATGCTAGTAGCAGCTACCTGCAGTACTATCCTCTCTGCTGGCATCCTCTTGCGGCCGCCTGCTGAGCCGGAGGCGGCGGCAGCTCCCTGGGCTGATGTCCACAGGCACAACAACCGGCTGCCCTTGGCGAGCACCCTGCATAAACAACAACAACAACAACAACAATCAGGGTAAACTGAGGGCTGTACTCGTTGAGCTAAATGATCACGGCTCGGATTACTTACTTTTAATAGTATGTATTACTTACTTTTAATGGCTTTATAATTTTCTTTTAATGGTTTTCATGACTTTATTTTAATGCTTTTTATTACTTACTTTTAATGTGCTGTATTGTAGCTTCTCATTGTGTGTATTGCGTGTTCTTCTTACCACATACACTGTTTGTTATTGTTTTATGTTTGTTATTGTTTTATGTTTGTTATGGGACTACAGATGCAACTTAGCTGTGTAGCTACAATCTGGTGTATCACATGGCGACATTTATGTGTTGACTGTACATGTTCCTTTTAAATAAAGATTATAATATTAATGATAATTAAAACATCTAATAAACAGATGTCCTAATTCTGTGGCAAGGATGTTAACCTTACAGAGCTTTTATTCACTGTGCTTTAAATTACAAGAATGTATAAAAAAACAAGTGTTTTAATCCTGCTGACAATGTGCATGGCTCAATTCAATGACATCATTCTCATCAGCAACAACAACAACAACAACAACACGTGTGCCATCCAGTCAGAGCGACCTGCCCTCTCTGCTCACCGCCTGAAGTCAAAGAGCGGCATGGACACTTTGCCCAGCAGCTCCGGAGCTTTCCTCTGGCGGTTGGAGTCCGGCGAGCCGCCGGCGTTCTGGTTCAGCACCGCGAACAGAGTCAGGCTCAGGATGGACTCCAGAGGGAGGACCGCCACCGCGATGGGGAAGTGGATCCTGGGAGGGACGAGGACAGAGTCAGCAACAGAGGGAGAGGAAGGAAAGGAGAGGAGGAGAGGAGAGCAACATGGAGGAGAGGAATATAAGGGAAAGTGAAGGATAGTGCAAGTAGCATGTTGTGGTTGTTGTGGACATGTCATGAGGGGAAGAAAGGGAAGGAGAGGAGAAGAAAGGGGAGGATAGGAGGAGAAGAAAAAGGAGGAGGGGAGAAGAAAATAAAGAGGAGAGAAGAAAGGGAAGGAGAGGGAGTACTGGTGATGAGAAGAAAGGGAAGAAAAGTAAAATAAAGGGAAGAAAAGGGAGGAGAGGTGATGAGAAGAAAGGGAAAATGAGGAAAAAAAATGGAAGGAGAGGGAGGAGCGGTGATGAGAAGAAATGGAAGGAGAGGAGAAGAAAGCGAAGGAGAGGAGAGGAGAAGAAAGGGAAGGAGAGGAGAGGGGAAGAGAAGGAAGGAGAGTGCAACCCATGTGTTGTTGTTATTATGCATAAGCCAGAGAAGCGTGGCGATGAGAGGAAAGGAAATAAGATGAGAAGAAAGGAGGAGGAGAGGAAAAGGAATGAAAAAGATAGGTGAGGAATATAAAAAGGAAAGAAACGGAGAGAAGAGGAGATAAAAAAGAGGAAAGGAAAGAGGCCAAGACAATCACTCACAGTTCATCCCATTTGATGTGGTAGAAGAAGCTCTTGTAGGTGCCAACTCTCTTGGACTGGACCGGTTTGAACAGGTTCTTCCCGTTGTGGGTGAGCGAGCACATCAGGAAGTACTTCTCATAACTGAAACACGAGAAGAGAAGAGTGTCACTACGGCGCCCACGCGTCTGGAAGTAAACACCATGTGGCCGATCAGAGATATAAGCAAAAATCTCTAACACCGTAAAGTTGAGGATGCATGTAACATCAATGCTCATTAGTTGCTAGGATACAGGCATTGAAAAAGCTTCAGTGCGTCTTTAAACTCAAAAAACACGATGACGCTGCCTCAAATTCAAAGTTTACGTGTAACTTCAAAGTATACGTGTAAGTCCTGATTGCCTTGCTCAAGGGAAACAGATGAAGAACTGACCTTGTGAACAGTTTCATTTGATCTTACATGTTGATTGTTTTGGATTGTTGTTGTATTGTTTGTGTGTCTATTGTG
This sequence comes from Liparis tanakae, assembly GCA_036178185.1. NCBI lineage: Eukaryota > Metazoa > Chordata > Actinopteri > Perciformes > Liparidae > Liparis > Liparis tanakae. Next base: position 11,243,788 of record CM070108.1, on the reverse strand, counting down.
TACACACAAGCCGCCAAGTCAAATTCGTTGCGTGTCTCACACACATCACAAATAAATGTTTCTGATTCCTGGGATGAGTAAGGAAGCAGGAAGCGTCGCTCGTATGTTCCCCGGACAGATATCCCCCCCATCGGTTTGAACCAGGAGACACCGATTGTAGAGCTCGTATAATGAGACACCCACATGGGTCCCTTTCAGCTATTCTGATTAGACCTAAACTCTTTTCACATGGATTCATCCAGGGAGGCGTCTCTCATCCCACACAGGTGGGATACACACACGTCACACACACCCCTGTCTTCAAGACCACCGAGTATCTCAACCCTCCTCTACGGTCACACAGGTGCACATGGAGCTGCACGGTGGAACCGTATTAAAGTGCTGCCTCGACAATTTTCTCCATGCCCAAGTCCCAGTGAGGCAACGAGTCATCCATCATAAACAACACACGCTTAAAAAGAGCCATTATTAATCGCACTTGTTTCGATACGTCAACCCCCACCGAGAGTTGACATAAGTGAAAACTCCTGTGTGTGTGTGTGTGTGTGTGTGTGTGTGTGTGTGTGTGTGTGCGTGTGCATGTGCGTGTGGGCCGTGGCAGCGAGGAGGCGTTAAGAGTAGAACATTAAACAGCTATTTATTATCCGGATTCTTTATGCGTTCAGGATTTGAAAAGAACAAAAAACAAAACAAATAATTGCGTTTTGCAGAATGTGGCGTGCTCAGTTTCGCCGAACGGACGCAAAGGTTTTTTATATTCCCATGCAATAAAACTAATCAGCCACATCCAGCTGCACTGAGTGCGGTCGCTCAACCACACGTTCAAAAAACAACCCCGGGGTTTATAATTTTTTATTAGAGATACTTATGCGAGTGGAGAAAGGGGAAAATCAAAATCACTCTCGCTTCGCTACTTTGGGGCTCGACCCCGCTGCTCGCCGCCATCTGCTCGCCGGTCACGGCGGCTCAATATGTGGCGTGCAGCGAGGCTCCAGATGGAGGACGCCCGAGCCACAACGGCGGCAGGCGCTCGGACCCCATTAGGGGAGCGTTACCGTGACGCCGCTTATCAGATACCGCTCCGCCGGGCTGGGAAATACTGGGCGGGCCTCGGGGGTTTCGACGGGCTAAATATTGGCGGCGTCTTTGGAATGACTGTCGCCGCAGCAATGTTCGGTGGCGGCTTAAAATAGCTGCAGGAAGAGGCGGTGCCGGAGTAAATAGACCCGTTTGTGAAGAAGTTCCTCGCCGGACCACCAGGAAGACACCGTGGAAACATTTAAAAAAACGCCTCCACCCTAGTCAGGGGAACAGCGCCGTAATCTTTAAAGATGAGGACGATCCTTTGTGACGAAAATAGGTGAAATTGCCTTTTTTTTTTGTCACGCAGACTTCCTGTGCAAATTCAAAGCAAGGGTAACAAAGCCAATCCACCCACATCTCTAGAGCCAACACACCTGTGCAGCTGTGGAAGGAAAAAAGAAAAGAAAACAGAAAAGAGGCACTGATCCTGGTCCCCGATGCGTGAGAGCCAGACTCTGTGGGGCCGGACGGCGTGCAGGAGATAACGCCGGCGTGGAACTGGACACCGGCATGGAAAGAATAAGAGGTTTGGGGGGGGAGAGCAACACCGGAGCCGTTTGTTTAGGAGCAGAAAAACAACACGGCCCGTGAGAGTGTGCCCTAATGTGGTCATAAATAACCAACTCCTCGGACCGCTCCGAAAAGACAAAACCACGTCTTTCTCTCGTTCTTTTTTTATACCATCTTGCTGTCGGCTGCTGGCAAATTCAAGCCGCTGTTGCACTAATTGTATGCACTTATCTTTTCATCTTCAACCCCATCTCGTGTGGCAGTAATAATACAGAAGAAGCGGGAGATCATGCATGGATAACAGGCGTTATCATCCCACAGCAAAAGAAAGAACTCCGACTAATAACCCATTGAATGATCCCAAAAGACCGTGATGACATATTGTCGTGTAGCAGATCGTCAGCTACAGAGTCTCTAGCGCCGCGAGACGTATTATAAATAATAAAGACTGCTTCGTCCTCGGCCTCGTTACCTGCTGACCCAGTTGGCCGGGATGCCGTGCAGCGCGAACAGCGTGAACTGGAGGTGCTCCGCGGTGCCGGACGCCTCTTTGCCGCTCCGGCCCTCGGCTCGCTCTGCGCCCGCGGCCCGGCACGACGCGGGGCGGCCGAAGGAGGCGGCCGGCGCGCAAAAGGAGCGCAGGTAGAGCTTGGCCAGGCCGTAGACGGCCTGCGTCAGCAGGGCCATGCCCTCCTCCAGGGGGCCGGAGTGACCTGTCGAGAGGGGTCACGGGAGGGTCAATTGTCAGAACAGCAAACGCAGTCATTAGAAGACCACTTAGGTTTTAACACAGTTTTTATGACTTAAGACTTTATGAAATGAAGTGAGGTCCTGAGGAGTCCGTACATGTCGTGTGTGACCGTGTGCAGAACTCACCATTAGACGGTTGACACGCCGACCCCATCTGCAAAGCAAAACACGTCGGTGTTAGGGCGACATCTTTACATGCAAACAATGCCGCGCCGTGAGGCGTGTGTTAGGCGTGTGTTAGGCGTGTGTGAGGGGTGCGTGAGGCGTGTGTGAGGCGTGTGTGAGGCGCGTGTGAGGGGTGCGTGAGGCGTGCGTGAGGCGTGTGAGGCGTGTGTGAGGCGTGTGTGAGGGGTGCGTGAGGCGTGCGTGAGGCGTGTGTGAGGCGTGCGTGAGGCGTGTGTGAGGGGTGCGTGAGGCGTGTGAGGGCGTGGGGTGTGGCGTGTGAGGGGTGCGTGAGGCGTGCGTGAGGCGTGTGTGAGGGGTGCGTGAGGCGTGCGTGAGGCGTGCGTGAGGCGTGTGTGAGGGGTGCGTGAGGCGTGCGTGAAGCGTGTGTGAGGCGTGTGTGAGGTGCGTGGCGTGTGAGGGCGTGTGGCGTGCGTGAGCGTGTGAGGGGTGAGCGTGGAGGCGTGTGTGAGGTGCGTGGAGGCGTGGTGTGTGAGGGGTGCGTGAGCGTGGCGTGGTGGAGGCGTGTGAGGGGTGCGTGAGGGCGTGGGAGGTGGCGTGAGGGGTGTGAGGCGTGCGTGAGGCGTGAGGCGTGAGCGTGTGTGAGGGTGTGTGAGGCGTGGCGTGGAGGCGTGTGTGAGGCGTCGTGGCGTGTGTGAGGCGTGCGTGAGGCGCGTGTGAGGTGCGTGAGTGGCGTGTGTGGGGTGGGTGCGTGAGGGGTGCGTGAGGCGTGCGTGAGGTGTGCGTGAGGCGTGTGTGAGGGGTGCGTGAGGCGTGCGTGAGGCGTGTGTGAGGCGTGGCGTGGGGGGGCGTGTGAGTGGCGTGGTGTGAGGCGTGTGTGAGGCGTGCGTGAGGCGTGCGTGAGGCGTGCGTGAGGCGTGCGTGAGGCGTGCGTGAGGCGTGCGTGAGGCGTGCGTGAGGCGTGCGTGAGGCGTGCGTGAGGCGTGCGTGAGGGGTGCGTGAGGCGCCTGCCCACCTTGGGTGAGCGTGTCCTGGGTAAGTTGACGGCGTGCCGCAGCCGTTTGATGGCCTCTGTGATGGCCTGGGTCTCCACCTCGTCCAGAGCACAGCACAGGTTCTTCAAAGTCTGCGACACCCGGTCCACGGTCTTGTACTGGGTACTCTGAACACACACACACACACACACACACACACACACACACACACACACACACACACACACACACACACACACACACACACACACACACACACACACACACACACACACACACACACACACACACACACACACACACACACACACACACACACACACACACACACACACACACACACACAGAGAGAGAGAGAGAGAGACAGACAGAGACAGAGAGCGAGAGAGAGCATCAATCTTCACATACTCGAACCAGCTCGTTACCCCATTGTTTAGCACCAGAACACATCATGTGGAGGTTTCTGTGAGGCCAACTATCCATCATGTGTGTGCACCTTTGTGCACATGTCACCCGTATGCGTGCTCCATCACTAAGTCACATGCTTTGGTTTTTGTCGAGGCACGCTTAAATAAATCTTGACATCATTATCAGGTCGGGTTGAGGGCGGAGCGTTTAGTTTAGGTCTGCATTCAATTACTCTCCCCACACCGGCTGAAAAACAGATGTGCAGTTTCTAGAAAGCCAGCTGCCATCCAGGAATGTCCTATGCTTCCACGTGTGTGTGCGATTCCATTATAAAATAATCAATACCTTTCCACACACACACACACACACACACACACACACACACACACACACACACACACACACACACACACACACACACACACACACACACACACACACACACACACACACACACACACACACACACACACACACACACACACACACACACACACACACACACACACACACACTTATTTTGAAGGGCTAGACAGGGGACGCCGTGTACCTCATTTTGAAGGCAGATGTTGACTTGATTGTGATAACCTTCTAAATAATCAGCGAGGCCTTGTCTGCAAGACAACACACAGGGAGAGAGAGAGAGAGAAGCGAGGGATGAGAAATGAGAGAACGTAGATGTTATACCACTCATTGTTTGGGTTAATCAGAATGTAGAAATGTACTCTAGTTCACTGAAAGACAGCCATAAGGAATTTCAAATATGTTAGTGTTATAGAAATTACAAAAAGAATACACATGCCATTATACACAACGTATTATATATTTCATACTGTATAACTAGAGAGGTTACTTCCAGAAGCCTCCTTGTTAAGTAAGTTACACTATAACTAGAAAGACTACTTGGAGAAGCCTCCCTGTTCATTTATTCCGCAGCAAACTAAACAGAAGCTGCACATTTAACTCCAACCAGGTGACGAGTCTGAAGTCAATCACATTTCTTCATCATGAATAAACATCAGTTCAGCAGAGGGCCCTCGTACCTGGTGACGTTCTCCTTGAACGGCCGGTCCACTTGGCCTAGGTGCTTCTCTAAATTCACCGGAGAGTCGTCATCTTCCGCCTGAACAAAAACAAAATGACTTAGATCATGGTTTCATTCAAAAAGGAGGAGAATCGTGACGTAGGTAACGGGTCCAACATGAACTGTATGACGTCACAGTTCAGTAAAAGCCCTCCTGTGACGCTGACGGGAGGTGGACTCACGCTGCGGGCCAAGTCTCTCCTCATGGTGGCGTGAGAGAGGAGTTGTAACGAGATCTCGTTCTCCCACTTCCTGCAGTTCTGGACGTACTCATGGCTGCCCAGGCTGTGTTTACTGTGGCGGGGACAGAGGCGCGGGGTTAGAGCATCCTGCCCCGTACGTCGAGGATAACAATGAGAAATTATGTAATTAAAAAAGGGAAAACACAGAATAATAAACGCCTTCAGTGACGTGGAATGAGGTTATGTTATCGTAGATTATCCCTCGTACACCATGGAACTGTCCTATGAAATCTAATAATAGCTTAGTCCATATTTCTTGGGGGAACACAACCATTTACATTGTGTCAGTTTTATTGTTGTCAATGAGGTGTTCAAGATACTTGGTAAAAGCATCTTGGCTCTATATACATGTATATAAATATATATATATACATGTATATAAATATATATATATATATATAAATATATATATAAATATAATTCAGATCCCTCATCCAGACATAATCAAATGTTTTCTTGATGCTATAATACAGATATAATATCTATAATAATAACCAATGTGTCCTAATTTAGGTCCCATTCTTCTTACCTACAAAAATCTTATATGCCAAGAACATCTCTACACAGTCCAAAGTATGTTGAAAATAATTGTATGAATGTCTTTATCTGGTGATACATTGAAGAGATTGCCGGAGTTTAGATGTGTTGCGTCACCTGTGCAAAGTTGGCTTTAAAAAGGCAGCCAATCAGAAACCTCGGATCATAGTCAAGGAGAAGCTGGCGTCAAATAATCCGTAACCATCCTCATTTACACTTTATACAATGGCGCCCAACGGTTCTCCTCAAAACGGAAATCTCTAACCGTCTCCAAGGTTAAAAAATAACCCTTAAATAAATATGGGATGAATAATGATTCATGGGTATTTTGGTTCCAGTATATCTTATATGAAGTCCCCACAGATTAATGATGTAACTTTAAAGCACTTGAGTGTACTGGGCCTTGAAGACCTGGTTTGGGAGCAGCCGTTCCCACGTATCCAAATTTAGAGGGAGGGGAGGATGAAGATGTTGACGGAGGTCAGCTCGGGCCAAGATGGGGGAACATCCCCCAGTGGAAGGCCAGAGAAGAGTAACAGAGGGAGCCGACTGCATGAATAACAAAACTGCCAAGTCGTTCGTTTCTCCCGATTCTCTAAAATGTGAAACGCTTTTTGGGGGGGATGCACACATTACTCACTTCTGCAGCACCTCCTCCCGGCCACAGACTTTGAGCAGGTAGCTGGAGAAGTCCACCTGGTCCAGGTCATCGTGGACCCAGCAGAGAGTCTGACTGATCAGCAACTCCACCGGAGAGCTCACTGAGGACGGAGGAAAGGGGAGGAGGAAAGGGAGCAGAGAAGAGAAGACGTGAGGAGAGTGTGACGCAGCTCTTTATACCTCAAGACGTTCGGCTTTGTGGTGGGTGACCGGTCAGGTAAAAGAAATGAGGAATTTTGTTTCCCTCGAGGGGATCAGAGGCTAAGTGAACATTACATCCGTGATATCATAAAATGTTTTACTAGCCTCGTTCTACATAGACACCCATTCATTTGCCGCTGTGGGAACTGAACTCCCGACCTCGCCGTGCATCGACATTTTTCTCTCCAACCTCAAAGTGTTCCTGGCGCGCTTTGACCGGCTCACGTCCATCGAGAGGAATCAAAGCCATACGAACTGAACTGGGAGTCGGGCTCTAGCGGTTTGTGTGTGTTTGGGTATCTGATGCGGCTGGCAGGAGGAAGGCCAGGTGAGAGAGCGTAACTCGACACACGGAAAGTTATCCCGCCGCTTAGCGACTCTCAGGCGCGGCTCCAGCACATTCTTAACCTTGGAGATACACAAACAGACACACCTTAAACACGGACACACACACACCTTAAAAACATTGCTATAGACACACGGGGAGGCAGACCACCCGCGGCTCTTTTAACCGCAGCAGCTTCTACGCGGTGGCGTTGCTCGCCAGGGTTTTTGCACGTGTTGCGAACGAAGCAATTAAGGCGGGCGACGCCTCGGTTTGCGAGCGCTGCGAGGTGGCGAGGGGATTTCCCGGCTGGGCGTTCCAAACAAATGATATTCAACACTTGTAAAAAGAGGAGAGAATTCATACTTTGCATGCTGCTGGACCGTTTCACACATGGTTGGGGAATGATGGTGGGGGGAAGAGGGGGGGGGCACACCCAGTGATAACTGTCCAATAAGTAGCATGAGTAACATATGGAGCAGGCTTCTGGTCCAATCAGAGCCGTGTGGGTCGGGTCCACGAGTCGCTCAGCAATCGTTAAATCTACAGCACCGATGTATTTGGGATCTAACTCCTACACGACGAAGAGCCAACCAGAGCTCAGAGAACCGCCGTTCAGACTGGAAAGCACGTCAACTCACGGTTCTGGCCGACCGCTGTAGACTTCGGGGTTAGGGTCTTCTCCGTGACGCTAAGCGCTCATCTCACGTGTCAAACACCACGGGGACATCTCGTGCTGTGGCGGACGTTTTACCCGGTTGGATTGGTCGTCGTGGCTTTTGAGTCACTCGGCCTTTAAGCGTACGCTCCGGTGCCGCTTTGTTAGGCACGGAGAGTTCTCGCCTTCACGTCGGAAACGAGGAACACGATGGTCTTCCCTCCTCTTCCTTGTAACTCCCACCGTTACAACATTCACTTTCCTTCCCTCATTATTCCTCTCTGCTCAGACTCTCCCTTCTCTCTACGTTTTTCCTCTCTTTTTTTAATACATTTCTATCTTTCTTCTCTCAGCCACAGCGTGTCAGGAATCCCCAGAATCCAAGCAGTTTATGTCCGAGCCCTGGAAGGATCGACTTGTTTTTCCTTGGGCCTGCTCTCTAGAAAAAGGGTAAAGAGCAAAAGATGCGACGCCAGAATGCCGCTAGAAGACCACACGTTGGTTCCTGAGGAGCCGTGACGAGGCTCAGGAAGACAGCCAGAGGAAAACAATGGGCAACGAGGTGTCTGTTGGCGGAGGCGAGGGCGGCGAGCCCACCGTCACGCCCTTAATTATGTAGAACTTAAAGCCTCATATAATTCAAACAGGCGAGTTATATATATAGTAACCCCAGCAAAAAGGAAATTAACCAGAGAGAACAAAACGTTTTTTCTTTTCTTCACCAGGCTGTAAACATGTTTGCTTCCACTCCAAGTATGGGCGTCATAACATGGAGGTCTATGGGGAGTGACTCAAGTGGCCATCTGAAGAACTGCAGGTTACCACCTGGTAGTAACAGATATTATATCCTCATCTCCTTTTAATTTAGCAGATAGAAGTCAGAAATAAAAACAGAAATAAGTGCAGAGTAAGGAAGGTTCAAATAATTGAAGATAGGAGAATATAAAGTGTGAGGGAGGAGAAGTAAGAAAAGAAGTAGAGGGGAGTGACACATCTTGTGTTCATCTGTTGAGTGAGGACACGTTGAGGAGACTTAAGGGGAGGCTAGGAAACAATGGTGGAGCAGATTGTCACGTGAGGGAAGGGAGGAGCGGGATATTGAAAGATAAACAGGAAAGTAGGAAGTGTCAGAATGGAGAGATGAAACGGAAAGAGGGAAGGAGAACAGCGAGAGACAAAACTAAAGTGCTCTCTTCCTGTCCTCCATCGCTCCCCATCTTTCTATCCACGCTTTGAGGAGAACTGAGGGCTTTTGTTTTTCCTCAGAGAAAATTCCAGCAATGTCTAACCGGAGGAATCCAAACGCCAACAATGCGGGTCAACAAGCCGCCGCCGCCAACGCTGGAAGTCAACCAGGAAACAACGAACGAGGCAGCGTCACACGAGGAAAGAAGGCATCGAGGAAGTGGCTGACAGGAGGTAAACCAGGAGTCAACGGCGCACACAGCGAGGGAAGTACCTATACGTTGCTGCTGTTGAACTGGGCTATTATTAATATATATATATATATATATATATATTTATATATATATATATATATAAATAAAACATACATATATTTATTTAATTTGTGTATTTATATATTTTATGTGTATATATGTTGTATGTGTTTATATAAATGTATACATATAAATATATATATATAAAGACATAAATATATATAAATATAAATAAATGTATACATATATAAATAAATATATATAAATACATAAATATAAATAAATATATATATACAAATAAATATACATCCATAATTATATACAGGACTGTCTCAGAAAATTTTAATATTGTGATAAAGTTCTTTATTTTCTGTAATGCAATTAAAAAAACTAAATTTATTCTGGATTCATTACAAATCAACTGAAATATTGCAAGCCTTTTATTATTTTAATATTGCTGATTATGGCTTACAGCTTAAGAAAACTCAAATATCCTATCTCTAAATATTAGAATATTTCCTCAGATCAAGTAAAAAAAAAGATTTATAACAGCAAAACAAAATCAAACATTTGGAAATGTCCATTAATGCACTCAGTACTTGGTCGGGAATCCTTTTGCACGGATTACTGCATCAATGCGGCGTGGCATGGAGGCAATCAGCCTGTGGCATTGCTGAGGTGTTATGGATGCCCAGGATGCTTCAATAGCGCCTTTAGCTTATTTGCATTGTTGGGTCTGGTGTCTTTCAGCTTCCTCTTCACAATACCCCACACATTCTCCATGGGGTTCATGTCAGGGGAATTGGCAGGCCAATGGAGGACAGTAATGCCATGGTCAGTACACCAGTTACTGGTGGTTCTGGCACTGTGGGCAGGTGCCAGATCATGCTGGAAAATGAAATCCTCATCTCCATAGAGCTTTTCAGCAGACGGAAGCATGTAGTGCTCTAAAATCTCTTGGTACACAGCTGCATTTACTCTGGACTTGATGAAACACAGTGGACCAACACCAGCAGCTGACATGGCTCCCCAAACCATCACTGACTGTGGGAACTTCACACTGGATTTCAAGCAACTTGGATTTTGCTCCTCTCCAGCCTTTCTCCAGACTCTGGCGCCTTGACTTCCAAATGAAATACAACACTTGCTTTCGTCTGAAAAGAGGACTTTGGACCACTCTGCAACTGTCCGGTGCAGGAAAGGCTCAGGAAACCCTTGCAGGTGTTTCGAGTAAATTAGACGATTCAAGTGATTAGTTGAATACCCTACTAGTATACTTTTTCATGATATTCTAATATTTAGAGTTTGAGTTTTCTTAAGCTGTAAGCCATAATCAGCAATATTAAAAGAATAAAAGGCTTGCAATATTTCAGTTGATTTGTAATAAATCCGGAATGCATGAAATTTGTACTTATTTATTGCATTACAGAAAATAAAGAACTTTATCACAGTATTCTAATTTTCTGAGACAGTCCTGTATATACACACACACCCACCCACCCACACACACACACACACACTTAGTGGCCTAATGTTGATCCTCGGGGAGCCACTTGGAGAACATGGGTCACACAGTTGGGATAATATGCCGAACAAAAAAGCCCAGTGGACCGGCTGGCAGCCTCCAGCGGGCTTGGCTTCGGACGGAAAACGACACATCAATCACGGCGGTTGAAGTTCTGTGCGAGTAAAAAGAGGAGTTAGCCAATAACGGCTTCCCCAAAATAGCCGTGGAAGGACTCCAAAGCGCTTGAAAAAGAAAGAAAAAAGGTCAACATGCCCAACATGGTTACTTCACGGTGAGGGGACAAACCATTATTTGTGTGGAAAAGGGAACGTGGTGTACTTCCCACGACAGAAAAAAAAGAAAGAGCGAGGTGGGGGTGAAGCGTTTGGCAGCTGCCGACGTTGTTTCCTCATTCGGAGCTCTCATATCCGCAATCTGAGCTGCTCCCTCTTTAAAGAGGCAAAGTGGGCACAAGCGTTTCCCTTCTGACTTCAAAGTGATGGAGTATCGCCTGTATAGTGAGACTGTACACTACCCAACACGGGGCCCTCCTCACCATCAACTGTGTCTATACTAGAAAGAAAAGATGGCGAACGAGGGCGAGAAGAAGGAGGCGTGACATCGGCCGCGTGCTCTTCTGTTCCCGGCTCATGAGTGACGGCGTCCCCGGGTGCTTACCGTCACAGGTGAAGGTCACCGGCTGCTGAGATTCGGAGATTTCAATAGAAACCTTGACGGAGCAGCTATTGTCCCCGCCGCCGCCTCTCTGGGCCATGACGGGGCTCAGGACGAAGCCGGGGTTGGTGGACACGTCCCCGTGAGGGAACTTAGAGCGCAGGCTGGTGGAGGGAGGCAAACAACGTTTACTTTCAATACAAATCCTTTGTGACTCATTTGGCTTGATTTTGAGCGGGATAATATGACCCTGAACAGCACATGCACATACATACACACACATATATATATATATATAAATATATATATATATATATATATATATATATATATATATATATATATAAAGAAATTACAAAATGCTAATACAATTTAGGAGTAAATACATGTTATGGTAGACAAATGCAATTTACATCTAGATTATTCCAATGTACCTAAACAATTGTTTGAACATGTGTTTTTTATTAAAACAAGTGAGTGCTCCTGATTGAACTCTGATTCATGGAGGGGTGAATAACTCCATTCCACAAAAAAATTTAAGGAATTCTTAGTAATGACATTTGACACTTGCCTTTTTCCTCCTGAAGGGTTATTTGGGAGTTTTTCCTGGTCCGATGTGAGGTTTTGGGACAGGGATGTCTATGTGTACAGATTGTAAAGCACTCCGAGACTAATATGTAATTTGTGAAATTGGGCTATACAAAAAAACTGAATTGAAAATTTGTGATGAGGTACAAACTATAGTTATTAGGATTTTTTGGTTTCTAAAAACTTTTGGATGATTCAACATTAACCGGGTCAAATGGACCCGGGACCATCATGGCTGTAAGAAACGAACATAACAGGAGGGTTCAGATGGGACACTCTTTTGTGTGTGTGTGTGTGTGTGTGTGGAATATGTCTCAGCATGCATTTACAATCGCAAAAAAAAGAAGCATTTTTTTAGCTGTAATACTTCAGACATGTCAACCTGCAGCGCTGCTACGTGACAGTTTGTGCATACGTCATGATTAATGTCAAAAAAATCCCCAAAAAAGAAAAGTCGGTCAAGAATCCCGCCGACGGGAGAGGAGAGGGGTCTTACGCTGCTACGTCTTCACAGAAGGCGACAACCTCCAGGTTTTGAGCGTCCTGTTCTTCCAGCGCGGCATTCTTCACCAAGCCTTTTCCTTTGTCCTGAAGGACACACACACACACACACACACACACACACACACACACACACACACACACACACACACACACACACACACACACACACACACACACACACACACACACACACACACACACACACACACACACACACACACACACACACACACACACACACACACACACACACACACACACACACACACACACACACACACACACACACACAGCATCAGGGAGCTTGAAGAACACATGAGAGCGACACGCTCCGCTCACACACGTCCAACAGAAGTAGGCCAGGTGGAGACGGGCCAGACTCGGTGATGGCTGTGTGTGTCCAACACATATGAACTCATTGTATCAGTTTAACTGGACGAGGGAAAGCTTTCTTAAAAAACCCTCGGAGTTGAGAATCCTCCAGAGTGAGTAAACATGTGAGTAAACAAAGAGGTCTCCGGCTCTTTTGTGTCTTCATCTCTTAAAGCTGTGAAGAGTCAATAGTTTAATATTTCATTATGGTTTAGTTTTCAGTCTCACTTGTACCAACAATAACAATTATACACTGCAGAAAAACGTGTTGCAATATATCGAGAAAACAATTGTTTATCTCATTAATTTTGACACACACACACACACACACACACACACTGGCCTGTTTTGTTTCGTCTTACTGTCAGCGCCTAAGGAATGCACTTCCTGTGACACAGGAAATGAGAAGTGAAAGGCCCCGCCCCTTCCTGTGCCAGACTGCCTGCAGAAAGTGCTCCGTCACAGGAAACCTGTGCCTCTGACATCACCCGGGAAAGAAAAGGGGAGCGAGGCTAAAAGGGAATGTTTGGAATGTCATAATAATAGTTTAAAAGTCCTTTGAGAGAGTTTCAACAGAGTTTCTTTAAAAAATAAATTAATTAATAAGCGCGCCTGAGTGGACCTGTTGGCCAAGTGGATTCATCCCCTATAACTACAAATCCCTTTCTCTCCCCAACATTTCCTGTGAGCTAAAAGGCGAAATGCCCCCCTGAAATAAATCTTCAAATGAAAATAAAAAGAGTGCCAACCCTAAAGACCAAAACCACAACATCCAGAGATATTGTTGAGACCATAACTGTGCAGCCACAGGAGCTTTGTTCAAAGTACTGACCTGGCATAACTCTCAGCGTGGCGCTCTGAAAGGAGGCCGAGCCTGAAACCACCTGAATCTCCCAGAGAGAGGAGAGAGGAAAGGAGAGAGGAGGCCAGACTGGGATCCCAGCCCGCACAATGTCGCTCTCAAAACGTCGATATTTTTCAGACGACACCGTTCAATACGACAATTATGACCAACGAACACAGGGAAATCAATAAACAGAGGGAGGCAATGTAGAGGGCGATGATGGGAACACAACAGAGGGCGAGAGATTCAATAACACAGGGTCAAAGAGGAAGAGGAGGGGGAGAGAGAGGGAGAGAAAGTGATGATAATAGAGAGACTAAGGGAAAACATTAGAGAGACGAGACGGTGTTTATGTTAACAAACCACGGGAGGCGAGACCCTTTGTTTTTTCACTCCATCGATTTTTTTATCGACGGTGACGGAGAGGCTCCCGGAGTCTGAAGTCGTGGGAACTCTAATGCCCCGAGAACTCGCCCGTATGAGATCGTGTCGTGTCGTGTCGTTCCCCCCCCCCCGATGGCGGCCGCTCATGCGCAGTGAGCGGTGCAATACGACCGGGAGTCTGAGACCCTTTCAACATCATCGTGATGGATTCCATTGGTGGATTTTTTTTTGTTGACACCTTCTGCTCCTGATGAGACATAAATCAATTATTGAAACAAGCGACTCCAAAAAGTCCACGGCGTAATACCATTCAAGCGTTTTATTCTCGGGTAACTCAACCTCACGGTTCACTGAGGAGAAGCGCTGCGCCACATTTTAGACTAATTGAACGAGGCCGTTTTCTTATGATTTGTTTTTCCATACAAATGGATGTTTACATGTGAGACACGGTGTCGCTCTGCCTGCCAGAGCAGCAGGAAAAGGCATAAACATGTTGTTTCTCTCCAACTACCAGTAGCGCTGTGGAGCAAGGTCGCTGTGGCTTCCTGTTTGGCTCGTTCTGGTGCATGCAAACACGGACACACACGCAGGCACACGCAAAATAATAAATCACAAGCCCAGTGGAGAAGGACTTCGCTCCGAGAATGGAAACCTGCGAGGAAGCCTGCAGAGCGTTTTTTTCTTCATGTGTCAAGTTTAGCAACTTTCATAGGAACGAATGATCTTAGAATATTAAGTTGACTTTCACGTGTAAATGTGCTTTTGTACGGTTATATATGTGTTATTACAACGCAAAGTGCTCCTACATGAGTAGAATTCATTTAAAATATAGTGCAGAGCTAAAAAGGAAATATGGATCCATCTCATAGACAGGGTTCTTACACATTTTGATCAATGGATTTCCAGGACTTTAAACCAAATTTCCATGACCAGACTGAAATCTCGGTATAAACATGAAAACTGTAGAAAATGTTGCGTATTGAGAGCATACACCAGCTTATATTTTGAGCGTCTTTCTTTAAAAAACATATTAATTATTTCAAACTCGGCGTAAATGAACATGTGATTTTAACAAATTTCCATGACTTATCCCAAACTTTTATGATTACATTTTTTTCCACGACTTTTCGAGGCCTGGAAATGACCATTGCGCCTGACCATTGCGCCTGATGGACGGCGGTGATCCGCCGTCCATCAGGCGCGCCTGTGGTCGTTTGGAGCCTTTCGGTTCCGCTCCTGTCAGTATTGAGTTACACGACACCTCCAGACATTAGATACCTCCCCGCCGCTCCGTGCCAGCCTAATGGAAACCACCCCGGACCGTGCAGAGGAAACCTCATTGCGAGTATCGGGCCGGAATCTCGAAGCAACCTAATGGGAAGTTAACTGAGACATATTTTAGTTTGACAGGTGCTCAAACTTCCATGAATGTTTTAACAGGAGCTTAAAGTCACAAGGTTGTGTAGGATGTATTTGCCATTTATCTGACGCGATCTAAAATGACCCAGAAGTCTGAACGGATGTTCTGCGTCCGCCTCAGGCGTGTGGGAGAAATGCTGAGTGATGCTGTCGTGCCGATTCAGCGCTTGTGATCTATTTTAATGGGTTGTGAATCTACCTGGCACCCCCATCATTTTTCAGGTGTTTATTTTGGGCGCTTCCGCTTGAATGCAGCTTCGTCGATTGCTGCCTGTGAGACGCCCCGGAGGGTTCTCTTTATTACATCAGAGGAACCAGCTGCTTAGAAGAAGAAAAAAAAAACACCACTTGACTTCTTCTTTCGATTCGGAAGCCACACACACACACACACACACACACACACACACACACACACACACACACACACACACACACACACACACACACACACACACACACACACACACACACACACACACACACACACACACACACACACACACACACACACACACTGGGCATTGAATTATGAACATTTTGGCATTAGTTGCATGCCAATTGGATAGAAATTGGTAAGAAATATGGTAAAAAGAAGATGTTGACCTTTTTATGACCTTGACTCGATCAATCCCAAAATCTAATCAAATGGTCCCTGGATAATAAACAATCATCCCACCAAATTTTATGCGATTCGGTTTAATACTTTTTTACTTATGCGAATAACACGCATACAAATACACAGCGATCAAAACATTACCTTCCGCATTTTCAATGCAAAGGTAATTAATTCACCATTTTGTGATTTGGAGAAGCGTTAAAGACGTGTTTTATTAAACAACCACGTCACACGAAATCAACTGGGATCCGTGCGACGACCCGGAGCCACGCAGCATCTTCTAAACATGCAGTGTGACAGGTGGGACGACGCGTCGCATGCTCGGTGCTGAAGCTGTAATTGAGATGATAATTTAAAAAAAGAAAGAAAACGGGCCAGCATCTGGAGTGGGATGCCGGAAAGGAGAGATCGGAATCCGGTCGGCAAAAAAACAGGAATGTGCAGCGCACGCTGGCGTCCTGTAGGGCGGTTCAGCTTCACACAGACTGAATGACAGCTTGTGTTCAGATAAAAGAAATGTGCCAGTTCAGACAGAAAATCTGCCCGCGGGGTCGTTTGGAAGGAGGAGGAACAGGCTCGGACACGCTCAATCGGCCCGCCACGAAACCACGAGAGAAATACCTTCGACAGCGTTGTGAGAGGCTGAATCTCTAATCAGCCGAGGCTCATTACATATTCATAATCTCCATTAACCAGTCATCAGTTGGTCTTAAAAACAACAACATGTACGTCCTTCTCCACCTCCGATCTCCGACTGTGGGTCAGCGGTCTGTCTTTCATCCAGGGGGTTGGCGGTTCGATCCCCGCCCTGGTCGCCGTGTCCTTGAGCAACACACTTACCCCTGCACGGCTCCCTGTAGCTGTGTCTACGGTGTGTGGACGTCACATGCTTGTAAATCGCTTTGGATGAAAGCGTCAGCTAAATGACGTGTAATTAAAAGGTCTTACCATTTCTTCTCTGGATTTCAAGACCAACTGCACAGACTCCCCCCTTCTTGAAACAATGGTGAAGATAAGTATTATGAAGCCAGACGCATTAACTCCAGTCCCAAGCGGTTGGCCGTCGTGCCGTGAGGCGTGACTACAGATAGAGATATTTGCTCGGCTGCTGATTATCGTAAATGTACAAGCTTCATATCCAAAACGGGTCAGAAGCGAGGGATGAATGGCAGGAAGGAGACATGGAGGGGAGAAGAATAGCAGACAGAGGTGAAGAAACCAACACAAAAGGAAGAGATGGGAAATACAGAAAGAGGAGTGAGAGAGTAGGAGATGGAGAGAACCAGAGACAAATGGACATTAAAGAGCGAGACACAGTAGAGTTGGTGTGACTCTACGGTAGATGACTTAAATCTCTAAGTTCAACCTCGTTGGTTTCCTCTCTCTGGCCACCCCAGCACATACCACACGGCAGTCTTACCAACTAAATCAAGGCGTCTT
The DNA here is from genome assembly GCA_036178185.1 of Liparis tanakae. Taxonomy (NCBI): domain Eukaryota; kingdom Metazoa; phylum Chordata; class Actinopteri; order Perciformes; family Liparidae; genus Liparis; species Liparis tanakae. The sequence continues at coordinate 11,226,424 of CM070108.1, read as the reverse complement.
ACTGCCATCTTGGTAAATAATGGTATTTTGGGAGAGGGGAATAAAACTACAAATGTCTACGGATAAATAATTACAATCGTTGCTCGGACCACAGTGGACGACCTGTGATTATGTCATGCGGCGATTCGTCGGCTTCCCTCGGGCCACGTCAGACTCGGGTGGAGTCAGAGTACATGACGTCACATCCGTCAAGGTCGGAGCAGCGTTTGTTTTCCCCAACTTGAAAAACTGTTTTGGTTTTCTTTTTCATTTACGCTGACGGGAGATGTAGTAAAGTATGAAGTTTATAGCTTTAAATAAACGTCTCGGTTTGCACTCGCAAACCCGTATGATGACTCACGCCAGCGTGCGGCGAGGCCGTGGAGCGCTTCACCGGGCTAGTGGAGGGCGAGGGGGTGTGGCCTGTAACAGCAAGGTCTCTGAGGCGGTGGAAGATCAGGACCCTTGTCGTGTCGTGTGAACCCGGCGTCACCGATTAGTGAACAGTGACACAGCGTTTTAGTTATTTGTGTCGTAAAAACATAAAGTGGTTGTTTACGAGGCGTCACTGACACCGATTGATAAGAAGTTCAATAAAAATAGGTAAAAATAGCGCAATAAAGCAATTACTCGCTAATAAGCTGATATTTTTTTTTATGTATTTCCTGTCCACCAGTCAGCTTCACATTAATATTAATAATGTGTCCCAACACAATGCTCTCAGGTCACTCACTGTCTGAATGGATATAATGTTTCTGTGTAACAGGATTGTGTATTTATGCACCGCAACACATTCACATCACGCACAACGAAGGTTCCCACACAATGTTAAGAATAACATTTAACCAACGAGTTCAAGCAAGTTTCTATTTCACACCGTGAAATGAACCCCAAACCAGAGACGCTCTGAAATGCTCGGGAGAAAAAACACACGACAATCCAACAAAAATGCACGCTTTGAAATTGTTTTCTTGCGGCAATATCAAAGCACAAGAGAGCAGAAACTATTTTAGGGGACTGAAATATCTTTGTCCTTATTGGAGAGCGAGGCCAGACCTCGATAGAGCTGTGTCATCGCTGTAAACCGGCTGGCTCAACGAGTGCTGGTCCACGCCGTCAAAATAAGAGAACGCAAGATTAAAAATAAATAAATAAAAAGTGCTCCTGTCTTTACAGTGTCTGTGGTTCCACTGCTGCGGCCCGGTTCTCACGGCCCTCTGGTCGGCCTCGGTGTGTTCTGGTAATGCAAACTCAACATAAAAAAGAAAGAAGCTTTCTACACACAAACTACTATAAATGACGTATCGTGAGGCCCATGCTGTCGTCTCATCACAGGATCTCATCGCCAAGCCTGCCGCATGTAATCCTACTTTATTTTGAAAAATCAAATCGTCTTTTATCCCGTCGTACGGGGTGATCTCCGGAGGCGACTCTGGTGCAGGCGTGTACGGGCGTGTTCGTGTTTACAACAACGTGGGCGCCGACTGCGACGCGAGCTGACGGGACGACACGGGCGCACGGGTTGCAGTCGTGATGGATGCAGGTTCAAAGTGCTTCGGGATATATGCGGAAACATGGCGAGCTAAAAATAAAAGGCCTTAACTTACACAACATGTTGGTCTGGACGTGACGTATAGGAAGGTGTAAACAAACGCTGTTTCATCCTTCCAAAAAGGGGAGGAGACATTCCTGAACCCCACAGCTATTTGTATAGACTGGACGAGAGGCTAATTATAGGTCTGTGAAGTCCGTCCCACACACACACAGGAACAGCCCATTGAAACTGCCCTTGACTGGTCCCGTTGAACGTCTAGGTTTTCCTCAACCGTGTGGCATTTGTGAATAAGGCCCTTTTACAGCGCTGTAAGGTTAATCATCACCCTGGTGTGTGAAACACGCCACAGACAAATTGTTTGGTCGTGACGACACGAAGAAACTCAATGAGCAAGTTAAAAAAAGAAAAGCATGTCCAGATCTAAAAGTATTCTGTTAAGATTTGAACCACCAAGTATATATATTAGAGATGCACCGATCAGGTTTTTTGGGCCGATCACCGATCACTGAAATCAGTGTCAGCCGATCACCGATAATACCGATCACCGATCACTGAAATAGTATCTGCCGATCCCATAATACCGATCACAATGTCGATTGAAGCATTCTATTTATTGTGTAGCATTATTGCCTAGAACTATGAGGAAATACAGATATAAAGCACCTCAAATATTAAAGAAGTTACAGATATGTTAGTGTATGATTTGTCGACATCTTATTTCGAAAAACGGATGTTGTTTCACGTGGCTCTTTCCGCTAACTTTGCAAAACCGGATGTTGTGGCGCTAACAGTTAGCATTCGATCAGGAGCGCGCGAGGGTTTTGATAAAGTTATCGGCTAACCCTCGCGCGCTCCAGATCGAATGCGTGTACCGTGAGCATCAGTCTGTAGGAGCTCAGACATGCGAGTGTCGGTGAGTTGACCCAGAGATTCAGCTCGGGGGACGGGGTGCCGCTCCGTGCGGGAGGATCCCCGCGGGGACCTCTCACTCTGCACTCGCCGGCGCATCGTCTCCGTTGCTGCGCGCGGAGATTGAAACGTCTCTGATAGTATTTCTCGCAGATGTGACGTCATCTGATCGATCGGTTTGAGTGATCGCTTTGATCGGCCGTTTTGAGAACGCCGATCAAAACCGATAATGGCAATATCAGATCGGTGCATCCCTAATATATATATATATATATATATATATATATATATATATATATATATATATATATATATATATATATACGTAACGTCAATCTGAAGAGGACGTAACATCCTTTCCTCATTGATTTCCCCACAGAAGATGTACAACTCCCAGTTAATCTGACTCTTAAATACTGAAGAAAGAGGAAGACGCATGGTGGCAAAGTCATGTTGGGCTGTGGGCGTTTTTTTTTTTACAGCTGACGAAGATGTTCATCTTCAAAAACCTACCAGCCAAATTACAGACGGTTGTTTAGTTTAGGGGGGGGGTCATTAGAGGAGACAACATCCCATGCCACTTGCCCACAGCACTGTGCAAAACGAACGCTCTGAATATTCATCACAAGAAATGAGATCGCTCGCTTGGCAACAATTTATCAAAGTGCGGTCGAGAGGAAGTAGAGGGGCGCTGACCGCCGTGACGAAAACTAAATCACAGGAGGAAGATGAACAGAGGATGTTTTTGCTTGTGCTGGTAAATAGATGAGTATAGTTGCAGTTAAGTGAGAAAGAAGTCCATCATCATCATCATCACCATCACCTGTTCTGAATAAACTTCACTCCCCACTCGCTCACGTTGCGAGAGCGGTGTAGTTTCTGACTTTTCAGGGTGGTGCTGGACTCAAATTAGGAGTTGTTTACTCTACGTTATCACATAATCACCAGAATCTGCAACGGTTCGGAAAAACTAAAAATGTAAAGTAGGTTTTCTGTTGTGTTTTTTGTGTGAACATAATTTTCCTTTTATGACATTAAATTTCCCCGAAATCTTTTTTTCTTGGGTTTGTTTGATAAGGGACCGTCCACATAAAATAAAACATTTCTGTAAATGTAGCAAGAGGCTATTAGTCACATGTAGTCCCGTAAGGTAGACGTCATAAAACAAACCTAAATACATAAGATTACATGTACAATGTTTATACAATATGTACGCTTTCCAAATGGCTGCACAAAAAATGAATAGTGAGAATAGTGATTATACTCTGAGATGTTGTCAAGTACCAACAAGACGTGCAACAAGATTTTGACCTTTTCATGACCTTGACCTTTGACCCGAGCAATCCCAAAATATAATCAAATGGTCCCCGGATAATAACCAATCATCCCACCAAATGTCATGCGATTCGGTTTAATACTTTTTGAGTTATGCGAGTAACACGCATACAAACAAATAAATAAATACACGGCGGTCAAAACATAACCTTCCACATTTACAATGCAAAGGTAAAAAGGGAAGAAAGGATTTCCCCCAAATGATCGCCATTCGACTGCCGTCCTACCTGATGGTTTGGTTTGATGTTGAGCGAGTGACTCCTGCTGACGACCGCGCCCGCCGACGCTCTCCTGGGCTGCGAGCGAGCCGTCGCCGCCGCCTCCTCCGGTGTGGGAGGCGGCGGGCTGCTGCCGATCCCTTCGGTCTCCAGCACCGCATCCCAAGGATCCCCCGCGACCTCGGGCGCCGCTGGCGCGGCGGTGGCGGCGCCCAACGCCAGCGACGCGTCCTCGTTCTCGGCTTTGTGCTTTGTGAGCGGGTCCAGATCCAGCCAGTCGAAGCGGCTGATGCTCGCAGGTTCCGGCGCCGCCACCGGCGCCGGGTTGGGTGCCAAGGAAACCGCGCCCGCTTGAGAGGAATCCAAGCAGTCGGCGGCGGCGGCCGATTTGCCGTTCTTCAAGTACTCTGAGGTGCTGGCGATCTTGTCGAACAGCTTGGCCATCTCCGGGTCCACAGACGGCGGCGGGAACACCATGGCGGCGGCGGCGGCGGGCTGGATGGGAGCGAAGGACATGAAGGACGGCTGCGTCGCCGTCAGCGCCATGAAGGGCGGCATGAGCGGCGGGAAGCCGTTCTGAAACGCGCCCGGTTTGGGGAACGGTGCCGAGGGGAAGAGCGGGCCCGGCTGAGTGCTCGACGGCGTGGACAGAGCCGGCGTCCACTGGCCGCCGTGGAAAGGGGAGGAGCCTCCGGGGTGGCCTCCGGGGTAAGAGGCACTGAGGTTGAACCCCAGGAGCGCCGAGGGCCGGGACACTTTGATGTTCACCCCGAAGTTCTCGTCCAGCAGGAGCTTCTCGAGCTCCTCGTTGGTCAGCTTGTCCACGTCGATGTCTCTGAACTTGTCCGGCTCCGGCTGCCTCCCGGTCTCGGGGAAGACGATGAGGTCCCTCTCGGGTCTGTGGGTAGCGGCTAGCGGCTGAGGAGCGGCGGCGGCGGCGGCTTTAGACGGATTTAAAGAGGAAGACGAGGATGTCGTCACGGACAGGGTGGGTCTTTTACCCCTTTGCAGCTTTGCTAGAGCCTCTTCCTCCATGCGGAGGGCTTCCTCTTTACCCACAACCCCCTTGGGCTGCGGCACGACCGCCTTAAAGCCATTACCGCTCGAGATCTGGGCCATTGTGTCAACTGGGAGGTGCCATGAGTGGGACGGCGTGGAAGTCCGGGTGGCGTTAACGGGTCGCGTGGCAGCTCTTTAAACACCTACAAAAAAAAAGAAGGGGGAAAACATTTGAATTAACTAGAAGGGGCACTCGGTAGAGAGCATACCGTCACATATCACAAGATTGGGCATTGAATTATGAACATTTTGGCATTAGTTGCATGCCAATTCGATACAAATTGACCTTGACCTTTGACCCGATCGATCCCAAAATCTAATCAAATGGTCCCCGGATAATAACCAATCATCCCACCAAATTTCATGCGTTTTGGTTTAATACTTTTTGACTTATGCGAATAACACACATACAAATAAATAAATAAATACACAGCGATCAAAACATAACCTTCCGTATTTCCAATGTGACGGTAATGATGATAATCACGCGGTGGTCCAAGAGATTCAGAACAATGGTGATGTACTGCGTGATATGCATTTTAGCTTCAATAGGCAGGTTTCTTTTCGGCTTGCTGCTGTAACCCGGAATCGATCGGTTATCGATCGTCGTTCGTCACACAGGCGCAGCCGATAGTGGCGCGTGGTTGTTTTGGCGTGAAGGGCATCGCTCAGGTCACGCCGACCACCGGACCCGTCCGCTCACAATGGGCCCTGGCTACTCGGGAGCCTCTTTATTCTTCACCTTGACATTGTTTGACCGAGCAGCCGGGCGGACCGCATACCGACACGGTGCTTTTCCTTTTTTTAACTTAATCAAACAACAAGGCGGTGAGTGAGTGATTTATAACGAGGCGTGACATGTGACAAACACGGCTGTGTGTTTCTCCTCAGCACCACAGTGAACGACCACTTATCGATTACACTTTTTAAAACCCCCAAATGTGCAACTCCCATTATTCTTGATAATCCAAACGGTTTCTGGTCGTCCCACAACGGGCCGGAGCCGGGAGCGTCCCGCGGCTACGGCGCCCAGAGAGTCGTCTTGTGGCCCTAAAAAAAAAAAAAAATGACACGCCGCCGTCTCAAAGCGGCCATTCATTGGCCGATCAAAGCCCTTTGGGTTGAGTGAGTTCCTTCCCTCCCCAGGCGTCACCGGCCTCTCCTGAGCGTCCCTCCATTGTGGTGCAGAGGGCCGGCTGTGCCGGGGCTCGGGGCTAGCCTGTAGCACTATTGTGCAGCTGAGGAATTTGGCATGCTAATCAGCCCAATGGGGGGGGGGGGGGGTCTCTCTCACACACACACACACTCCCTCTTTCTCACACACACTTCCTCACTTTCACTCTCTCTCCGTTATGCATTATGTCTGGTCAGCTGTGCTAACAGCAACGGGCAGTGACAATGCGGCGGCATTCATTGGGCGCCCGGTGCCAACTTTGCCAAGAACAAAGTTTTGAGACACTAAATGCTTAAGAAAAGGTCTCCGTCTCTTTGGAAGAGGTCTCCATCTCTTTGGCGCCCGATGCCTTGAATCTGTCCAGAAATGTCTCAGACCAAAGCAGTTCATCCGCGTACGATTGGTTTGGCACAGTTAAAAAATACACCTCGGCAGATTGACGCGAGGCAGTTAAAGTCACAGTTTTATAAAAAAAGAGAAGGTCAGAGCACCTTGGCTGCCAAGTGTCAGGTTAACACACCGAGCCAGAGACTAAACAGTAGCGACTTCCTGATTCGGTATGTCAACAACAGTCAAAGACACCGCATCATGGCTTGTTTTGTTCACGTGTTTTATCCTGTAGATGATTGCAGCTTGGCCAGACAACCCAAGACACAGTTGCTCCAACTGAAGGACGACTGAGACCAACACAATGGGTGGGATGACGCTTAAATTATTTCTTGGGGGGGGGGGGGGTCACAATTACTTTTTGTACTGGAGATTTCCTACATAACTTTCTTTAGAGTTTGACAAAGCCATCCTCGTGTTATTTTAATCGCCTAAAAAGGAGTTTAATTTGCCCTTTAGGTAGCTTTAATATTGCAAAATGGTCTTACTGTGCCAGCCTTGCATGCATATATATATCAGCTTGTTCTAGATTTCCAATGACCAATGAAGCTGAATTATGTTTTACTATATTCAAACCATAGATTATATGTTTTTTTTAAAGGCAGCAGCATCCCATCAAATGTTTTGACGTATTTTGGCCCAATTTTATGAATGTTGTACCGAAGATTCACAACATATTTAGCATCATTACCTTTGCATTGAAAATTGCTGTGTATTTATTTATTTATTTATATGCGTGTTACTCGCATAACTCAAAAAGTATTAAACCAAAACGCATGAAATGTGGTGGGATGGTTGGTTATTATCCAGGGACCATTTGATTAGATTTGGGGATCGATCGGGTCAAAATCTTATTTCCATCCAATTGGCATGCAGCTAATGCCAAAATGTGGCTGCGGCGAAGGTATGCGCTCTACCGAGTGCCCGTTCAAGTTGGAAATGTTTGGAGTTCTATTATAATCAGAGATTAAAGAATATGTTTTTTTTCCAAATGTTCAACTCTGTTGAGGGGACAGCTTGGTGCCCATGTGAGCAATGCAACAGGTTGCCATTTCAATGTAAGTGACTTGGGACCCACTCCAGTCCATTTCCTGTAAAAAAACCTTATTTGTGCTATTCTCAAGGAAAAATTGCCCGGGAAAACAAAAGAGGGGGATTTACTTAGACTGCTTCAGATAAACCGGAAATACATTTACCCAGAGCGAGGACAGCGAGTTGTGTCCATATCTCTTCCTCTGAAAACAGATCACGAGGGGATCTTATACAGGGACCGTAGGGCGGCAGCTATCAAAACTAGCTTCAGTCTCCACATAGGCACCTTACTATTGTTTTAAGACACACTATTAAAATGTTTTTAATTGCTAACCTATTCTACCTTGACCTCATGAGACCGATTCTCCTTCCGAGAGCTGTGCAAAAGTGCAGATGTTAGCGTCACACTGTACGGCCGATCAAAGTCCAGCACTACATCTTTTAAAAAAGGAAAATAAGTAACCGGGACAAGTTTATAGATTAGTACAAATGTGTTCTGCGGTTGTCGGAATGGGACGGTTAACCCAACACTGGCTTATCCATTCCTGGTATTCTCCTGTGAAGAACATCGAGTCCATAAACAACAACAACAAACTGACACCACCCCTGAGCGAGTGACATCCACAGATCATGTCCACTTTGCCAGCTGCTGTTCAGTCAGACGACTGTTATATTTACAAAAGGTATGCAATCTCTCACACACCTCCAAGCGGTGTGTTTCAACCTACAGGACCTTTAACCGGACAGAGTAGCTTCCATACAACCAGCACTACACACACACAGCTCCTTGAACTACACATGTGTGTGAAGGGCAAAGTGTGTGAGGTGCTCTCTTTAGTTAAGTTAGTTGTCATCTAAAAGAGGACACGACGTTAGTTCTTGAATTTTAATAAGATGGAAATCTAAAAAAAAGTTCACTCTACTGACTTTTTTTTTTTTGGGGGGGGGGGGGGGGGGGTTAGCACTGGGGTTACTGTCTACCCGCATTCAATGGAAGACATTCAACCGGCTGAACGCCGGTGTTGTAACGAAGCAGCTAACGTCACACGACACGTATACTTTTTATAGCCGTCAAAAACACACAACGGTCGACCGACACATCGGTCTACGACCCTGTTAACCGGTGAAGTGTCAATAAGTCGCGAGCGTTTTGTTGTTCTTCCTCGCATCGTGACGTTACACGTCTTAAACTAGCAGCCGGCCGGTGTTACGGTTTAACAGGCGACCCCATTAACTGGCGACTATTCAGCGGAATAGCCTATATATAATACGAGAAAACAGGGATGTTAACGTAACCCCACCGCGCGCACACGCGTACACGCACACATACGCACACACTCAGTTATTTGGTACTTTCGATAGCCGTTGGTACTTTTAACTTTTTGTCGGGTGCGAAGTTTAGCCGTGAACCAAAAAAAACGTTACGCGAATGTAACGTTCACGGACCAACGTAAAACGAAGACGGCAACACGACGACAACGTACATAAGATTGCTCCGCACTTTGCAGGGCAATGATTTAATAATTTAAAAGTACCCCAAAGCAGACTGCTTTACTGCTGCCAACAACTGCCTCACAACAAGGAAGAAAAGCGGGGTTTTAGTCACGCTGGGAAACCGCCGGATACCCACGAAGTCCCAACCGTCGATTTCAGTCCTACAAACTTTAACACTCAGATGTTAACTGTACACAAAACGGGTAATTTATTACCTTTTAGCGGTGCGGTGTTTGGAGCCATTTTTCCTGCAGCTGCATTTTTTTCCATCCACTTGCGCCGAAGAGACGTCAGTTCCTGTTGAGGTGGTTGGACGCCGTAAGGAAAAAGCGTTCCTGCCTCGCAGATTAAACGGGGAAGCAGCGCCCCCTTGTGGCCGAAAGCAGCTGGTGTAGAAACAACCTGTTAAATGCAAAAAGAAGTTCAGAAGAAGTTCGTTGTAACACCACCAGTGATGGCGCTACTCGTTTTTTACTTGAATGAAAAGCTCAAGAAAAAGTATTGCATTCAAAATGTTACTGAAACAAATTGTAAAATAAAGTAAATTTACTTATTGTCATTAGTAATGCATTAAGGTGTGAGCTGGTAAAAATGTATACTTTATTTTAAATCCTTTTTATAGTAGCTTCACCTATAATAATAAAACATAGCATTTAAGTTGAATTATGTTTTCTAACTAATGTTTTTGAATGAATGTAGTGCATACTATTGTCATTGAAATGCAGTGGAGAAGAGATATAAAGGTGCATGACATGTAAATACATAAGTAAAGTAAAAGAACCTCGAAGTTGTACAAAAGTACAGCATTTGAATCAATGTACTTAGTTAAATCCCATAATTGAACACCACATTAAAATGCAGTTTAGTTTATGAGTGATTACAACCCCACAACATATACTGTAGATAAACATTCACAAGATATTTTATTTAAAATTTGCAACACTTATTTCAGTAAAATATTCGGAGCGTGAGGTGTTGTGTGTCAAGTTTAATTTATCAGCACTTTCTTCATCAGATAAATTCATTATGTGTGGCTTCTACAGTTTAAAGCTTTGATCCAATAATACTTTTCTAATTACTAAATTGTTTTTCTTTCCCTCTTTCTGACTCTTGTTTCACTAGAGCTCTTCACCCACCTGTCTACACGAGCTTTGCATCAGGGTAATGATGTAACCTGTCATCAGATTTTTTTCTGATAACTGTATCAATGTCTATAATATAGAAACATAATTAATTGAAATTTAGATTGATGTCCAATACGATGGATACAAAACATATTTTGTGTATTTTAAGGTACAATTAGATATGTATAATTATACTACATTACTCAAGAACTGTACTGTACTGTTTTGTCAAACATCTCAGAGGGACATTTTGTACTTTTTACTCTAACAGTGTATTAACTATTATATAATTATTTATGCCAAATCCAGTTTTACAAGACAATCACTAATGTCCCCCCCCCCCCCCCCCATCAAACCTTAACTCCGCCCTCGTTTGCGGTTGTCGTTTGCGGAGCGCCACGTACAGTTGGCTCACCGCACTTTAAGCCAGCGGGGTGATCCTTTTTTACCCCCCGGCTTTTTGATTGACAGGCCAAACGTCCATTCAGCTTTCAACGCGACTGTTCTACTAAGAAAGTGTACTTTTTCTGCCCAATCGGGAGCGGTCGTGGGCGGGGCGTTGCCATGGTGAGCGCAACCTATTTCCCTGTTCCCCCCCGCTCTGCAGGTTGTGGCCTTAGGCTCGTGCTGGTGGATGACAGCTGTAAACAAGCTCCATTGAAGCTCGCGCACTTCGAGGAACACCGACCGCGCAAGAGGAAAAGGAAGAGGAGCTCAAAGTAAGTCTATCTGAGCGAGTGCATATCATTTCACATAAACTGCGATTCATTCTAGCTATCTTGCGACATACATCTGTTTTGTTTCGCCGCGGGGTAATGAATTAATAACTAGCGACCGCGTCCACTTAACAACGTGTTCTTAGCGGTTAACGTAAAGTGATTCTGTTGTCGTGCTGCGTGGGAGTTGCAGGTTCACAACTCTCTTGTAAGATATCAGGCTTATGAGGAGAGGAATTGCCTTAAAGTGAGCTCGGAGGACACGTGCGTGTTTGTGTGTGCGTGTGTGTGCGTGCTCGTGGCAGAGTTGCTTCTGGGATTAAGACTAAATTGCATAACCCTCAAGCCATATTTGAGTAGTCTCTTTTTGTAAAGATAAAGCACCTGTGCCCCACACACTGGACACGTAATATAATATAATAATAAATAACACATCTCCATGAGATGTACCATGAACTTGTAACATCACAAAATGTTTATTTTATCAATTTAACTCCCATTTTTCTTAATTTATTTACCCAAACTAGATGGTGACGCGTAGTGCCGCGGCCCAGTGTGGGCTGTTTCTGCTGAGCATGTGGCTGTGTATCCAGTCGGTGCCGATCGGTGTGGACAAGACCAAAGAAGAGCCCCCGAAAGAGGAGCTGGCGCCGCCAGATAGTGGCGTGAGTCAATGTCATCATACACTGCAATATTGCATTTAAAGTCTTTAAAGAGTCTTACTGATAATTACACCAAATACCTCTGAGTCATGCCATCATTTTGGGCTTTCAGTCCCTCGGCACACTCCTGGGTGAAAGGTTGTCAAATAAAACTCAGATTATATGTGTATATAACATATATGTATGTATATACAACCAAACTGCAGTAGATCACTGGATATCCTGGCAAACTCAACACTTTACTCAGCACTTTACTTTGTTTTCCCCCTGTATAATTAGTATTAGTATTTAGTTTTTTTGTTTCATAATTATTTTTATTAATGCTCTGATCTGCACAGCTGCTGTGATTTTTGAAATGTCCCCACTGTGGGACGAATAAAGGTATATATCATATCATATATTCAACAATATCTGGTTGCATTAGGAGACGAGAGCGTTCCATGATGGCCCGAATTCCAGTTGGAACATTCAACGAGTGAAATTAAGATTTTTTTGTGTGTGGGTCCTCTGTCAACAAACGCCGCTGTGTGCTTTGGCTTACGCTTCAGGAGACCGGGCTGCACTACGACCGCTACCTCAGGGAAGTCATCGAGTACCTGGAGAAAGATGATCACTTCAAAGAGAAGCTCAAAAATACCAGCATGGCTGACATCAAGGTGCTCGCCCGCTAAAACGCACTGTCTCGGCTCCCCGCCGCTCCGCGTGTGTTGAACTGTGGCGTGTTGTCGATTCCCGCTGCTTGCAGAAGGGCAAACTTTCCAAAGAGCTGGACTTTGTCCACCACAACCTACGGACCAAGCTGGACGAGCTGAAGCGGGAGGAGATGGGCCGGCTGCGGATGCTCATCAAAGCCAAACATGACATCCAGGAGGGGAATGGTAAGCATGCGGCAGGTCTTTGTGAAACTTTTGCTTCTTTAACCCTCCTGTTACCTTTGGGGTCAATTTGACTCCATTCAATATTTGATGTCTCTAAAAAAATGATTGACTTTTTTTTTTGCTTCATATTTCATAACTTTTCCTAATTTATTGGGGACAACTGGGAAAACATAACATTCTCCTGATGATATGTTTTCAATGTCCTGAACACAACTTGTACCCATCGGTGTTCTTTCGGGTCGATTTGACCCCAGGCTGTTTTTCACTGTGTAAAACATATAATAAATATCACCATTTTTATATATTTAAAGGGCTATTTAGGTCGTCAACAAACAAACAAAAAGTACCTGACACCTCAACTTGGGAAACAATATGAATTCTAATAATTTTCTGGAGGTTTTTATTGCTTGGGTCAAGAAGGGTAAAAGATGTTAGTACATTTGAAGGTAAAAGGAGGGTTAAAAGTTGCAGCAGTCGTTTTAGTAACGCAGCCGGATGTGTTTCTTAAATACAGGAACATGATGTAATACAGTAGGTAACAGGCCAGTGTGGAAAGTTTTATATTTAATATAAAGCATCCTTTAAAAAACAGACGTACAGGGTCGAAGTCGCATTGTACGGTTGTAGAGAATGTGTGGAAACAGTTTAGAGGAGGTGTCATATTTAATCCAAACACAGAAACCCGTGCTTAGCAGAACAACATCTCCACTTATTGACTCTTTCTTTACTGTTTTTGTCGTGCACGTTTGAGCTGAAACCTAAGCAAACAAAGCCGGTGCTTACCGAGCTTAATGTGCCAGTTGTATGCAGAAGAACTACTAAAGCGGAACATGTCCTAGATAAGCACATGGCAGAGAGGAGGGGGGGGGGATTCATGACAGGATTCTTTTAAAAATGCCCAAAAAAGAAGACGAAGAAGAAGAAGAAGCTGTAACTGTGTTCCAGTGAAGTAAAATGTTTCCTGATCCCCTGGCAGGCCGGACGGTGGACCACCAGGCCCTGCTGAAGCAGTTCGAGCACCTCAGCCACCAGAATCCAAGCACCTTCGAGGTGGAGGACCTGAACAGCCTCATCCAATCGGTAAAGGGCATTCACTAAGGAGACTAAAGTCTGTTTTTTTTCTCTGCTTGCTGTCGTTGTGAATCCTCATTCATAGAAATCATCTTGGGTGAGATTTCAAATCCAGAACAACTTGACATGGCGATATATAAATGAGTACATTTAAGTGTTTTATTTGACATTGTTGGCATCAAGAGTGCACACACATCTGGTTCTTGATTTAAAACATTTTAAAAAACAGTTAACCAAATCATCTTTAAACTGTATTGGAAGCTCTCCAGCAGTTTAAATTATTGCGCAACATAGTGATCAAACGGAGATCTCCGTCGGGCGAAATACAGGAACAACCGATGTTGCCTCAGCACATCGACCACTCAGATAAGTTGTAACACGGCGGCATAAACACATGGAAGCCCCCCCCCCGCCCTCAGGTTTACATCCATTTAGCCACAGACCCTTAAAAGGACAATACTCTTTTTTTAAAGCTAATACTGAACCTGCTTCTACTGTACCTGCATCACAATCACAACTTTCAGTCACGCTAAAGAACAGATTATTACCATAACTGAGATTAATAAGTGAGCCGTGTACGCTCTTTAAGAAAGCAACACGTTTCCTGTGAACTAAGAATGAACCCAGGGGAGGCGGCTCACGGGGGTTTGTGTGTTTTTAGCAGTTTACAATCAACTTCCTGTCACTTCTGACAATGTTACGTGTCATTTGTTTGCAGCTCAGGTGAAAGGCGTACAATATTGATACATGTTTTTGCTTTGCTTGTGTTGACCTTTTATTTAATACTTGACTGTCAACCATATAAAGTGAGTAGTGGCCAGGATGTAGAATACAGATATATATATATATATATATATATATATATATATATTTAAAAAGTCAGTGAAAAATAATAGCTTTAGATTGGAAAAAAAGGCTCAAATTGTGTCATTTGCATCGCATGAGTTAACATGAGGAACATTTAATATCGTCCGCCGCGCAGGTCTGGGTGTGACCCTGCATACCTGTGTGTGAACCTGAATATGCATTTAGCCGAATAGTTTGGACAACAAAGTGAACCTACCCGTCTTTAAGAAGTTCCGGGTTGTAGATTCCCCCTCCTCACTTTTCTTTCTTTCTTTTTTCTTTCTCATTCGCAGGCGACCAAAGACCTGGAGAACTTCGACAAGGTCCGCCACGACGAGTTCAAGAGCTACGAGATGATGAAGGAGCACGAGAGGAAGGAGCGCATGGCCGCACTGAATGAGGAGCAGCGCCTGGTGGAGGAGCAGCGCCACGAGGAGATGAAGAAGAAACACGCCGAGCACCCCAAAGTGAACCACCCTGTAAGACCGAGGCCGGGGGTCACAGCTCACGGGCGGAGGAGGAAGAAGTAGTCTGACCCGTGTGCGTGTGCGTGTGCGTGTGCGTGTGTGTGTGTGTGTGTGTGTGTGTGTGTGTGTGTGTGCAGGGCAGTGAAGACCAGCTGAAGGAGGTGTGGCAAGAGATGGACGGTATGGACCCCGACCAGTTTGACCCCAAGACCTTCTTCCGACTGCACGGTAACCACAAAGAAAGAAAGATAATACGTTTACGTGTCTTTAAAAAAGCGCCCAGAGCGACACAGCGGCCATCGGATGCGACTCTGAGACGATCTCTGAGTTTTTTTTGGTTTGTCTTGCAGACAGCAACGGAGATGGCTACCTCGACGAAAACGAGCTTGAAGCTCTCTTCACTAAAGAGGTATTTAATGTCGCTCTGTAACCGGTTCTGAGCCATTTGGAGGAGAACTTGAAATTTGCCTCCGAGGTCGAATTTGCGTGTGTTTTTTTTTTTTTTTTTTTTTTTTTTTTTTAAAGCTGGAGAAGGTGTACAACCCCGAAAACGAAGAAGACGACATGTTAGAGATGGAGGAAGAGCGGCTGCGAATGAGACAGCACGTCATGAGCGAGGTGAGTGACGGATCTGGAGCCTCGTCATCGTCTCATCAGCACCAGCGACTGAACACGACCTGTTACGGCCTCTCGGTTAACTAGGGATGCACAGGCCGCAACATACAAAGAAGGGATACAGCTACGGGGGAAACAAAGGAGGCAAACTATAAAGTTAAATAAGTGAGCAAATAAGGAATATTTATTTCAGAGTTAATGTTTAACAAAGGGTAGAATGCAAGCCGGTAAAAAGATGGAAACGTGGCTCCAGGTGCATTCAAGCGCCACCTGAAATGTTTCAGTTGGGCCGCCCCGAAAACGACACTTTTCATCCGAGCGATGATGAAACCGTAACAGTCGCTTGTCAGATGTCCTCGATGGACACTAGTGTGACCAGTCGACCACAAGCTCGAGTCGGCGCTGTCGGGTTGTGCGGAAAAAATTACCATTTTCAATCGTGAAGAACATTGTGTTGACCCAGCTGTTGATGAAAGCTTGTGTTGCCGTTCAGGTGGACACCAACACGGACAGACTGGTGTCGCTGGGCGAGTTCATGGCTGCCACTCAGAACCAGGACTTCTTGGAAAAAGACGAGTGGGAGGTAAGAGCATTGATCAAAATGCACTTAGTGTCAGTCGGAGAGCGACTTGAAACTCTATACTTGTTTTTTATTTCATATTATTCGTGGCCTCCTCTTTAATTCCCCGCCCGACACCAGACTCTGGATCATAAACCCGCTTACACCGACGAGGAGCTGAGAGAGTACGAAAGCCACCTGGCCAACGAGGGGAACGACATCAACAGGAAGTCAGAGGAGCTGAAGAGGCAGAGGCAGGAGCTGGAGAGGCAGCAGGAGGAACTCAACGCTCAGAAGATCGGGCTGCAGCAGGTGAGCTCAGGAAGATTCGGGTGACAGGTGCAATAGATAGAGTAATATTCACATAGTGACCCAAACTTCAAATGATTACGGATGATTGCTGATTGATTATATGCATGATGTGTTGGGAAACACCCACATTTTACTGTAATCTGTGCACATACATATGACTCACTGCAGCCATGTTTATGACTCGGGTTAAAGCAGACAAAATAATATAACAATAGGGCACGTCAAACTGGAGCTCAATGTGCACATATTCTGTGGTTTCTATTTTACGTTTTTCCATCTTGTTTTTCTCTTCTCAGGCGGTAGAAGAAATGGAAAAGATCAAATCCACGGGTCAGGGTAGGTGTTGCATCGCAATGATTGTCGTGTGAACGATATTTAACCAAAGAGAGTTATTAACACCAAAATCAAAGCAGCAGAGGCGAAGAACACGCTGTGATTTAATTCATGGTACTCGTTAAACTCCAAAAATGCTTGACATTTTTGGGATTCCCAAAACTTTGGAAATCTCCCCCATAGCCACAGAAGGGATTAGTTTTCTTATTTAAATATTTTTATTTAAATGTATTTTTAAGTTATTAAATTAATTTATTTTATTTTATTCATTTTTATTTTATTTATTTTATTTTAATGTATTTATTTTTATTTATTGTTTTTTCTTACTGCATTGCAAAAACATTGCCCCCTGTCATACAGTGCATAAAATTAACATTTAATACTTTTTAATATTTCTTCTGCCTCTGCTTCTCCCCAAAGTAGTAGCACTCAAATAAAAACACCAAAAAAAAACACATCTGTCAAAATCGAGCAAATAGTCGTGACACAAAACTCACCAGCGATGCATCTCTGTTGCAGGGCCGGGCGCCGCTGTCCCCGCCGCAGGTCAACCACCAGCCACCGGTCAACAGCTGCATGAGGTGCCGGTGCCGGTGGCGGGAAACTCTTAGCGGACCCTCGGTGCTCCGTGTGAATGTCGGCGTGTACGTGTTTTTGACTTGTAATGATTCCCAATTTCACATTTCTTCATTCCGGATTGTTTTTGAAACGCTACTTGACAAAAAAAAAAAAAAGACTAAATATAAAAAAGGCACATATGAGAACAATCTCATTTTTTTCCAAAATGTGGAGGGTTCTTTTTATAAATAATCAACCCTTTTATATTTTTGTTATTTTTGGCCTCTCATCACAGCAAGGACTCTGGGGTGAAACCTTCGGGGAGGGGGGGGGGGCTGGCTGGCTGGTTGGCTGGCTGGCTGGTTGGCTGGCTGGCTGTTGGCCTGCAAAGTGAATGTTTTGTTTAGTGCACACTGTAGTTCATTGTCACTGATGTCTTAGGGAAATATGTATTTCATCCAATAAACTGAGCTGAATATTTCATAACTATGAGGCTGGGCCCCTGGTCGACAAATAATGAAATGGTCAGATTAACATTTTTATTTTTCCTGTAGAAAACATTCTGGATCCATAAAATGTTCTTTCTTTAATAACACCTCACGTGATCAAGGACTGTACATGCGTGTTGGTTTAAAACATGCTACGTGTTACATACAGTTATCCCTCCAGTTTCCACTGAACTTTTTTAATTTTCTTTGGTGGTTTACACATTTTATACTTCTATATCTTTAAGATAAGAATGATTGCATAACATTACGTTTACAGATAAAGTTACATCATTATTATAATAATAATATATATATATATATATATATATATATATATTATAATAATATAATTATATTATTGAAATAAACTGTATTATAATTGTGTTGGTGACACCAGGTTGGCTGTATGTGTGCAGAGAGTTTGTGTCTCATAATAGTCATTTATTTTAATTTATATTTATTTTCTACACCACTGTAAATCGAGACGGGGGAAAATGTAATGCCAACTTTAAAAAACGTGAATTTTTATATATATATATATATATATATATATATATATATAATTAATAAAAACACATCAGCGGTAGCGCAGGCTGATGTTCCTTTTCCTGTGACTCATGGAGCTGTTGTACAAGGTCTGAATGGACAATTAAATGAATGAACTTGCAAATTTGGAGGTGTGTGTCTCTTCTTTAAAAAAAACATTGTATGTAAAAACAACGTGGGATCCAAAGTTGATCATTTTGAAATATGCCTTAATGAATCAATGCAGATGGGCACGTGCACAGATAGAGCCCTAGTGGTGCTCAAGCACCAGCCCGTTGGCCCTGGATGAGAAAAGGCCCCTTTTTACTGGAGACCTTTTTTTATTCATTACATTACATTACATGTCATTTAGCAGACGCTTTTATCCAAAGCGACTTATAAGTGCATCCACCTAGAGTGCAGGTGACTTTTTATTTTCTTCGCGCTAATGCGCGCACACGCAGGCGGAGCTCAGCGGCGCGTGAGACGGCGAGCGGAGACGCGACACGTAGAGACAGAATGACATGCTGCTGTGGAGACGACCAATAAGTATAACATGCGTTTACTTTAATAAAGGAACAAAGACGTTTTTAAGAAAGGGACCTGACACACTGCTGCTGTAATCTGGCGCGATAGAGAAAGTTAGAGGGGGGCGGGCGGAGATTTCTTTTTTTTAAAACTCAAACTCAAAAGAGCCATATGCGTCACCAGAAGAGCCATATATGGCTCGCGAGCCATAGGTTCCCGACCCCTGCGCTAAACAAACACTTAAATCCACCGAGCCTCTTCATCCAGATAACAGGTCAGTGTTATTTTCAACTAAAGTGACCACGGCCCCATGACTACGACGTCCTCAGTTACACTTCCAGTCTCAGTCCAAAGGTGACTGCATCCCCCCCCCCTATGGCTGAAACCAGGTCACGTGACAGAGGGAGCAGTTCGCCGCCTGCATTGTATATATTGTATCGTGTCCAGGAACACGAAACATCTTGTTCAACTCCACATTTCAGTTTTAACTTTTTCTCCAAAATGAGCATCCCGGTGGTGGACTTTGGGGCGTGCAGCCTGAGCGAGGAAGAGGTGAGTGACGAGCAGATGATGCACGCGCTGGGCAAACAGCTGGAATCCGCTTTCACTGGAGTTGGATTTGTGTTTCTGAAGAACACCGGGATCACCCAGGAGGAGGTGAGAAGTCCGGACTGAAGGAACAAGATGGAGCATCAACAACGTTGTATTATTATCATGTGTGTGGATTAATATGTGTTGCATTTTACTGCTGTACAGAACAATTGACAGTCAATGAAACACTTAAAGAGTACATTTTAAGTTTAACACTTGTGGTGGATAAAATGTTTTAAATGGGGTATATAAATATACAAATGTGTGTATATATATATATATATATATATATATATATATATAGATATTCATATATATATATATAGCGAGTGTGTTAAACTTTTTTATAGTTTTATATTACGCTTAAATTACATCTACAAAATATCTCTATATATATATGTTTATAGAGAGAACATTTTATATATATATATATATATAGCGTGTTAAACTTTTTCATAGTTTTATATTGGCCTTAAATTACATCTACCAACATGATTTTGAGGGCACACACAGCTCTCTCCCTATTTGGGATGAAGATATCTACACAAAATGTTACAATTCTTTCATAAAAGTACTCACTCAAATAAACTCCCTAAGACGAGGTTCAATAACGGCCGACGTAGAGACACGGCGGCCCTATGTTGGTCCAGCATGAACGTTAGAGAGGCGACGGTGGAGCAACGGCCGGGATGCTCAGGCAAAATTAAGATTAGAGATTTACGTGTGTGTGTGTGTGTGTGTGTGTGTGTATGTGTGGGGGGGGGGGGGGACTATTGGTTATACATATATCTGTGTGAGGTGAACTCTAATCCAAACTGTGTCCTGTGGGGGATTACTGTGGTCAGTGTGTGAGTGTCCTGTGGACTCTTGCTCTACACAGGTGTCAAACACAAGGCCCGTGGGCCCTATCCGGCCCGCCATGTCGGGAGTAGATGTATAACTTCCTCTAACATGTGAGTACCGTGAGTGTTGCAGTGAAGTGTCTTGTTGCTGTGGACAGGTGAATGCTGTCATGGCCGTCTCCAAGACCTTCTTCCTGCAGCCGGAGGAGGAGAAGAAACCCTTCAGCAGGAAAAGCTTCACCGACAATCCCAACCACGGCTGGGTGGAGATGGAGACCGAGAGGTCCGGACGACGGAACATTAACCGAACACAAACACACGATTCGGCTCTACAGTTGTAGAATTAGATATCTGCTTTTTGTTTTGTTTTTCAGGTCTAATCCCGCTCGCCCTGGAGACCTGAAGGAGGCGTTCAACGTCTCTTTAATTAGTCCTGACATTGTAAACTTTTGACTGTTCAGTTTTTGACAAGCATTTGAGATTAAGCTCACTCATAGTCTGGAGCAGGGCTGCAACAACATATCTCTAAGAATCGATTAAAATAGTTTGCAGCGAATTACATTATCGATACGTTGTGTTGTGCGATCATTACGCCGATAAGTCGCGGAGATACACAGGCAGCCGGAGGTGATTGGACAACGGGGAACGAGACACAGGTGGACATAATGAGGGCGGGGCCACAATCACACAGAAGGAAACAATCAGGACCAGGGCAGACAATCACAGGGAGACAGATGACACAAGGACTTCAAAATAAGACACAAAACAAGACACAAACTCCAGATCATGACATTTTCATCACAGGGCGGAGGTTATTGTTCTAGATCAGATTCAGTGGTCCCCTAACTAAGGATACGGATACGAACCCGGATACGGCCCACCTCCACATTTGGTCCGGCCCCCTAAACAATACCAGAGACGCATGATGATTTTTTTTTTCAGTATGGCCACGCAAGTCCTAGACTAGCACCTGTCCAATTTCCTGACTTCTTTTTCTGTAAACATCCCGGAAAGCATTATTAATATTTGGTTATGTGTGGCTTTCTGGAAAACAATAAATGTTTACCTTTAGGCACCCTTGAGATCATCACACTTTGTCTGTTACAGACTGACCCCGGCCCCCATCAGAGAAGGGAAAGGTTATGTGGCCCTCACAGGAGAACGTTTGGGGACCCCTGTTCTAGATCCCTATCAAAGCTGCAGGTACACAAATCAATATTCTCTCCCTCTGTGTAGAAATGGCCGTCGGGCGCCATGGAAGGGTTCCAGGAGATCCAGACAACGTTCTTCCGCCGCTGTAAGGAGCTGAGTCTGCGGGTGCTGAGGCTGATGGCCCTCAGCCTGGGTCTGGACCCCCAGGTGTTCCTGGGCGCGCACCGAGGAGGTACGTACACTACAAGGACCATCGGTGCATCAGCGCATGAACCGATCTGTAGCCAATCAGATGTTGTCGTGCCTCATAGGGGCGGGGCTTATCTCCGTGGCTTGACTGCTGCGACTCTAGTCGCTCTGGAAGCGGCAATCTTTCATCTTTCATACCGACTTGATGAAAGTCACCGAGCTGTGATGGTATGTTAAAAATTACAAAATAAAATATATATATATATTTTATATATATTATTATTAACACGAGGACGTTAGCTGTTCCGACGTGTGCAACGTCATCAACAACTATGAAGCAGAACTAGTGGTTATTTCTTCCGTGGTGGATGAATGAAAAGTTAACATTTTCCACGGACTCAAGCGACGAAGATAAGCCCCGCCCCTCTAAGGTGGGACGACATCTAATTGGCTACAGATAGGTCCATGTTGAAAAAAATGCATTTACAAGTTGAACCACCAGGAGAGTCTCATTGTGTACATACATCTACTGATGCCTAATCTGGACAAATCTTCAGTGATGTTCCTGGGATCATTGGACGTTTCGGGTCTTTCAACATCATAGGCCCTCCTCCAGGTGACCCAGCCGGGGCTGATCAGACCCCAGCTTGTGTCCACATGGCTGACTAGCTACCATGACTCCATGGCTCCCCTCTTTTGAGCCACAGCCATCTTGAGGCTCTCTCTGCTGCATCGGTGGTACTGCGGATGACTCTCCTCTTTCTCTCACCCTCGATGCCTAAACTACTGAAGGCTCTGGCCAAGGAACGGGCTGCAAATCCTCTGCATCCAACCTCCACACGGAAACACCTTGCTCTCCAGCCAGCCTGCTGACAGTCACTGACCAGTCCTGCATACTTGGAGAGCTTCCTCTCAAAGGCTTCTTCCAAGCGATCTTCCCACGGGACTGTCAGCTCCAGCAGCACTGCTTGCTTAGTGGACTCAGACACAAGGACAATGTCTGGTCGCAGGGTGGTGACTGCAATATGGCTGGGGAACTTCAGCTGATGTTCAAGGTCCACCAACAACTGCCAGTCTCTTGCAGAAAGGCGCCCGCTGCGTGCGCGAGGACAGTTGTTGACGGGGAAATTACAGGGTGGTGGGCCAGAGGAGCAGCCTCCCGCAGATCCTAGTGCCCGGGGATTATGGCCTTTTTTTTTTTTTTTTGACGAAGCTCAATGTTGACTATTTTTAGAACATGCGGTGCGGGAGACTCACCTGGTCCCTGCGGGTGACCAGGTGCCCGTGGGCACCGTGTTGGCGACCCCTGTTCTGGCAGGAGTTGGCTTGTCCCCAGCTCTGTGTGACTTGAGAGCCGGGTTGTAACATCTGACAAAGGCAATGGTTTTCTTGGTGGGTCGGAACTGCTTTGCCCACGCCATTCCTGTGCTGATAGCTTCAGCAATGGTCTTGAGGACTTGGTCATGCCTCCACCTGTACCATCTCCAAGTGCCCTCGTGCAGCAACTGGGGATGTGTTCCAGGGTTCCTCGCTTGGAACACAGTGGGCATGCTGGTGTCTCTGTTTTGCCCCATATGTGCAGATTTGACGGGCTTGGAAGCACGTTATACACTGCCTGGATGAGGAATTTGATGCGGTGAGGCTCGGCTTTCCAAAGCTCAACCCAGGTCACTTTCCTTTCAACCGCATTCTCCCACCTCATCCAAGCTCCCTGTTGCTTCATTCCCACTGCCTTGCAGGTTCTCGTCTCCTCCACTGCTGCTCTCACCTCCTCCTGAACAAGTCGTCGCCCTTCCTTCCCCCTGGTGTTCATTTGGGGAGATGGAAAGGATCCTAACCCTGCTCGACTTTGTGTGACCACTCCCACCAGGCTCCTGTGACGCAGCCTTGCATCTGCCTCTTGAACTGCTTCCTCTGCCCTCCATTTCCTGCCAGTCCTCACTTGGATCCCTGCTTTAGCCACCTTCGGATCGCTTGAGTCCCTGTACTAAACCACTTCTCTGGCTCTAGTTACCTTGAAGTCCTCCTCCAAGGATTTGAAAGGCAGTCGCAGTTTGTTGCCGTAGAGTGCAATACTGCAATACTGCAAAGGCTCCTTGGTAATCCAAGCCATCTCCGGAGGTGTTTGCTGACTTTCCTCTCCAAGGTCTCAACTGTTGAGATAGGGGCCGCGTAGACAAGTAAGGGCCACAGGATCCGGGGGAAGAATGCCATGTTGATAGACCCAGGCTTTAAACTTCCCAGGTAGGCCTGACTTGTCCACGGATTTCAGCCAGCCGTCCAACTCAGTGCAGGTCGACTGGATAGATGTTGTGTCTCTCAGAGAGCAGTCAAAAACCTTGCCCAAGCTATTGACTGGCTTCTCTATGATAGTTGGAATGGCTGTGCCTGTGATGTTAAAACAGAACTTGTCCTCCACCTTCCCTTTCCTCAGCACCATTGATCATAAATGTATTCGTGAATTGTTCTGTGTGCACTAGTGAATCTCCGTATTTTCATTTTTTAGTCTCTGTGTGGATTTGCAATTATTGAGACTGATCTGACCCCGTAATTAAACAATGTGTGGACTCTCTCACTCTCAACATTGCATTCAAATCAAATGTATGTACAAAAGAAATCCACAGATCTGCTCACAGGACCTTTCAACCAGATCAGAATCAGAATCAACCATTTATAGCCAGGAATGTTTACACAAACGAGGAATTATTTTGGCGGAAGGTGCAACATTAGACATGACAAAAACAATCAACGCGGCAGTAACAGTGCAAAGCTTCATGATGTCACACTTATGTCAGAGCCATGACTCCCATAATAATGAATATGGATCTGAGGCGCGATGTAAATGTTTATGAAACTGACAAACTGATGTCGTTGTGTCTCCTCCAAGCTCAAGGGAATAACTTGACGCTGCGTTCACTGTACTACCCGCCGGTAAACCACGAGACCGTGAAGGAGGATCAGCTGCGATGTGGGGAACATTCAGACTACGGCAGCATCACGCTGTTGTTCAGCACCTCCGAGGGTCTGCAGGTAACACCAGAATCACCAACACCATTTGCTTATGTTTTTATTAGCACAATTGGCAGTCAATGAAACACTTAAATTTTTTATTTTTTTCGATAATTCTTTTATTGAACATGTGAGTGGTGGTTTTCCTATCTCTCCCTCAGGTCCACAGGGTGTTGCTGCCCCCTGCTGGAGACTCCAGCACACGTCAGTCTCTGGCCTTCTTCGTGCAGCCGGACGACGAGGCTGTGATCACGTGCTGCGACGGCTCCAACAAATACGCTCCGATCACCGGGGGGGACTACCTGGCGGAGCGCTTCAGTCGCACGTACTGAGTCAGCAGGCGTAGGTTTGCGTGTGGTCTCGAAGGACGAGTCACGACCAAACTTTGGGAAAAGACTCAATAGTAATATGTGAAGTTATCAATAAAGGTATTTCTGCAGTTCCCCTGCGCCTCACCTGTAGTGCCAATGCCCCCCACTAGAGGGACACGCCTCACCTGTAATCCTATACGTTCCCCTCTGGCACAGCTGAGAACACGGCTGTCAGAGAACACGTTTTCAAGCGTTCATTAAAATCAGGCGGAGATCTTTTCTGACGTCGATCTTCCAGTCAGGAAGAAAACATTTCAGAAGACACTTTAGAGAACAAGGAACAATGTGTTTCGGATTTTATTTTCATTTTATTTTGGAGAGCGACAGGGAACGTCTCCGAGATCGACTGGTTGGCGACCACTGTTCTAGGAGGTCCTAATTGTATTGTTGCCAATGTGTCTTCATTGTTACGCCAATCGGAAGGATCTCTTTCAAAGAAAGAATTGAATCACTGTTGTTGCACCGAGCACCGGTGTTCTGTCATTTCATGCTACTTGTCAAGAACCGATACCTTGTGTTTTTGGTGACATTCGGTCGCGAATGTCACCAAAAAAGTCACTTCCGCTCACTCGCGCAACCCAGCTGCGGCGGGAGAGCTACGTTGCGCGCGCATCGTTCAGCCGCGGGAGACGAGCCCTGAAGAGAGACGTGGACGCGCACTCTGAGGCCAAACTGTGACGCCAAACTGTGACGCTCCGCGCCGCCGCGGACCCTTCGCAGACCCTTCGCAGACGGTCGCTGGAGCCTGCCGCGCGCCTCCAAAAAATCCTAACTACGCGTCATGTTGACGCGGACCGTAAGCACTGTGATTGGTCCGCTCAGAACGTGACTCCCGGCAGTGAGTATATCTTCCGGTCTGTCTTCCTACACCGCAATTTTTAAAAGTTATCGTGGACCGGTAGCAACAATGGACCAAACAGAAGACTGTGACCGGAAAAAAAAAGCACGGATTCGGCTATAATCCATGAAACCACACCGACACACAGACACACACTCCTGGCGACGTGGCGGTGAATTGCAGAGCAACGAAGAGCAACGCGTCCCTCGCCGCAGAACTTTGAATGCTCAAGGACTGCAGCGCGTTGACGCCCGTCGACGCGCCGGAGAAGCATAGACTAGGCTTTACAACTCCAAAGGGGACAAGATAACGAAACTGTTGCGAAACCGCGCACCTTTGGTTTGTCGCCACTCCCCCCCCCCCCTTCGGCTGAAACCAAGTCACGTGACAGCGGGAGGAGTTCGCCGCCTGCATTGTATATATTGTATCGTGTCCAGGAAAACGAAATCTCTTGTTCAACTCCACATTTTAGTTTTAACTTTTTCTCCAAAATGAGCATCCCGGTGGTGGACTTTGGGGCGTGCAGCCTGAGCGAGGAAGAGGTGGGTGACGAGCAGATGATGCACGCGCTGGGCAAACAGCTGGAATCCGCTTTCACTGGAGTTGGATTCGTGTTTCTGAAGAACACCGGGATCACCCAGGAGGAGGTGAGAAGTCCGGACTGAAGGAACAAGATGGAGCATCAACAACGTTGTATTATTATCATGTGTGTGGATTAATGTGTTGCATTTTACTGCTGTGCAGAACAATTGGCAGTCAATGAAACACTTAAAGAGTACATTTTAACACTTGTGGTGGATACAAAAATCGTAATTGTGTGCTTCCACCACATATATATATATATATATATATATATATATATATATATATATATATATATATATATATATATATATATATAGCGTGTGTTAAACTTTTTCATGGTTTTATATTAGGTTTAAATTATTTAACTATTGGTTACATATATATCTGCGTTAGGTGAACTCTGATCCAAACTCTGTGTCCTGTGGCTGTATACTGAGGTCA
Organism: Liparis tanakae; assembly: GCA_036178185.1. Lineage (NCBI taxonomy): Eukaryota > Metazoa > Chordata > Actinopteri > Perciformes > Liparidae > Liparis > Liparis tanakae. The sequence continues at coordinate 11,199,582 of CM070108.1, read as the reverse complement.
GTGTGCGAGTGTCCTGTGGCGTCTCGCCAGCAGTCGGATAGGAGAGAGATAAAAGTTTATATGCACTAGATTAAGAGATTAGTCAGAATCTGTTATTGAGGGAAGAAATCCAGCCACAACACACTTAGCCAGTGAAGTGAACACATGGGCCCTATCTACAGCGTTTTAAAGTAACTGAACACAGAGTTAACATTTCAGAGTTAACGAAACTCTGATAAGTGTTATTGTTGTGTCTATTTTGATTAACACTCTAGTCCGAGGGCCACATGTAAATTACATGTAAATTACATATTTACTTCGGCAGCTTGCATCCTTTTTTAAAACTTTTTTTACTCTTGCTCTACACAGGTATCAAACATAAGGCCCGCGGGCCCCATCCGGCCCGCCATGTCATTTTATGTGGCCCCTGACGGCTTTAAAGACACACAATCACCTTTTCTTTAAAAAAAATTAAGAAAAATATCCCATGCTTTTATTTTGAAGTTTTCAAATAAAATGGATTTATGTTATCATTTAGAGAAATTCTCTTATGTGCAATATTTCTACACTCAAATAAACAATAATCAAATGCAAAGGGAGTTATTTAACAATACTTTTGAGTAGTTTATAGAGTGTTTCAGTTAAAACCCTTCGAGGGCAGCCATGATGCTGACGTGGCCCCGGTGGACATGAGTGTGACCCCTGCTGTGATGACGCTCACAGATAAATATTTCCCACAAACATGTTTAACTCTGAATATTCAGACCAACACTGGAGGCTATTTACTCTTGTTATTGTTGTAAGAACTTTGAAAGAGTCAATATACTTTGACAATAAATGTTTTTAGCACTTCGGTATTTACTGTGTGTGTTTATGTTAAAGTAGATGATAATTTGACCTTCAATAAATAGTGTCGGGTAGTTTAACAGCCATGTGGTCAGCTTTGTGCTGATGCATAATTTATCTATCTGGTCTGTTTGTATGACACTTTTATTTAGATTGTTTTATTCTATGTCGTTTATTGTTCCCTCAACACACAAAAGAACATAGAAGGGGAGTAGATGTGTAACTTCCTCTAACATGTGAATACTGGAGCAGAGTACTGTGAGTGTTGCAGTGAAGTGTCTTGTTGCTGTGGACAGGTGAATGCTGTCATGGCCGTCTCCAAGACCTTCTTCCTGCAGCCGGAGGAGGAGAAGAAACCCTTCAGCAGGAAAAGCTTCGCCGACAATCCCAACCACGGCTGGGTGGAGATGGAGACCGAGAGGTCCAGACGACGGAACATTAACACAAACGCAAACAAACGGTTCGGCTCTACAGTTGTAGAATTAAATATGTTGTTTTTGTTTTGTCGTTGTTTTTCAGGTTGAATCCCGCTCGCCCTGGAGACCTGAAGGAGGGGTTCAACGTCTCTTTAATTCGTCCTGATATTGTAAAGTTTGGACTGTTCAGTTTTTGACAAAGCATTTGAGATTAAGCTAGGGTGAGCAGACGTCCGGTTTTCCCTGTCCTTTTTTTGAGACCTAAAAAATGCGTCCGGCAGGGATTCCAAAAACGTCTGTGATTTTGCTTCGTCGGATATTTGTGTTTCTCTGGGTTTTCAAAGACTAGTTATTACCCCTTAAACTTTTGGAAATGGTATCTCCTTTACGTTTCACCTTCTTGCGTCATTGGTTGACCGAGCTCAGTGCTCAGTGTTGCCAGATACCCCCCCCCCCCCCCATATGGGAACCCTTTCCTACTTTCCTATCTCAGGGGGGGCATCATGAAGGAGTTATGCCAAAGTGTCTTCTTTTTCACAAAGTCAAATCTGGTCACCCTAATTGAGCTCACTTATAGTCTGGAGTAAGGCTGCAACCACATATCACTAAAAAAACGATTATTAAAATAGTTTGCGGCAAATTTTATTATCTGTTTGTTGTGTTACTCAATTATTACGCCGATAAGTCATGGAAAAGTTGAGTTGAGTGCCGGGCGGAGCAACACAACATTGAGCTATGTCCAGATGTTCAAGGGATGTCCTCAACAACTGTAGAGCAAAACTAGTGGTTGATTCTAGTGGTTGATGCTTATTTCCCCTGCATGTTCTCCACAGGGCGAAGGTTATTGTTCTAGAGCAGTGGTCCTCAACTAAGGCCCGCCTCCACATTTGGCCCGGCCCCCTGAACAATACCAGAGACGCGTTATGATTTTGATTTTTTTTTTCTGTGAACATCCCGGAAAGCATTATTAATATTTGGTTATGTGTGGCTTTCTGGAAAACAATACATGTTTACATTTGGGCACCCTTGAGATCATCACACTTTGTCTGTTACAGACTGACCCCAGCCCCCATCAGAGAAGGGAAAGGTTATGTGGCCCTCACAGGAGAACGTTTGGGGACCCCTGTTCTAGATCCCTATCAAAGCTGCAGGTACACAAATCAATATTCTCTCCCTCTGTGTAGAAATGGCCGTCGGGCGCCATGGAAGGGTTCCAGGAGATCCAGACAACTTTCTTCCGCCGCTGTAAGGAGCTGAGTCTGCGGGTGCTGAGGCTGATGGCCCTCAGCCTGGGTCTGGACCCCCAGGTGTTCCTGGGCGCGCACCGCTTCATAGGAGGTACGTACGCTTCAAGGATCGTCGGTGCACGCCTTCCAAGCGGCCTGTTCTCTTTCTTTAACTTGTATAATGCAGCTTCCCATACAAATAACGTGCTATTTCCTCTGGTATGTGGCTCTGTGATCCTCCCATTCATATGTATACAGTCCATTGAGTACGGGGTCGGATTATGGGGTCAGGTCAGTCTCAATAACTCCAGATGTACACAGACAGACTCACAAATGCAAACTAGAAGATTCACAAATATATTAAATTTACAAATGCACGCAGAACATTTCACAAATTCATTCCAATGCACACGTCAATACTTTACGATTTATATAAATGCAAAAGAAAAACATGGACCAATCTGTAGCCAATCAGTTGTCGTCCTGCCTCATAGGGGCGGTTCTTATCTCCGCGGCTCGGCTGCTGCTTCTTTAGTCTCGCTGGAAGCAGCAGTTTTTCAACTTTCATACCGTGCTGTGAAAAAAAAAAAAAAAAAAATATATATATATATATATATATATATATATATATATATATATATATATATATATATATATATATATATATATTCAGTCATCAATAAGTATAAAACAGAACTAGTGGTTTGGTTATTGCTTCTGTGGTGGATGAATGAAAAGTTAACTTTTTCCACGGACTCAAACGATGGAGATAAGCCCCGCCCCTCTAAGGTGGGATGGCATCTGATTGGCTACCCATAGGTCCATGTTGAAAAAAATGCATTTACAAGTTGAACCACCAGGAGAGTCTCATAAACATATTTGTGAATTGTTCTGTGTGCATTTGTAAATCTTTGTATTTTCATTTGTGAGTCTCTGTGTGGATTTGGAGTTATTGAGACTGATCTGACCCCCTAATTAAACAATATGTGGACTCTCTTCCTCTCAACATTGCATTCAAATCAAGTGTATGCACTAGAAAGTCCACAGATCTGCTCACAGGACCTTTCAAGTTTCATGATGTCACAGAGCCATGACTCCCATAATAATGAATATGGATCTGAGGCGCGATGTAAATGTTTATGAAACTAACAAACTGATGTCGTTGTGTCTCCTCCAAGCTCAAGGGAATAACTCGACGCTGCGTTCACTGTACTACCCACCGGTAAACCACGAGACCGTGAAGGAGGATCAGCTGCGATGTGGGGAACATTCAGACTACGGCAGCATCACGCTGTTGTTCAGCACCTCCGAGGGTCTGCAGGTAACACCAGAATCACCAACACCATTTGCTTATGTTTTTATTAGCACATGTAAGGAATGCAATCCACCTGACCGTCTCCTTCACCTCCAGGTGCAGAGGCGTTCGGGGGAATTCATGGACGTCCCCTACATGCTCGGAACGGTTCTCGTCAACATCGCCGACCTGATGCAGCGCTGGACCAACGACTATTTTGTCTCCGTGGTGAGTTCAGGGAACATTTATCTATAATTATTTGTAATTATGAAGAGGGCAGAGTGCGTGTGCAAGGTAACTCAAGGTCAAACTGGTAGATGAGAGGTCAAAGTTCAGCCAAGGTGCTGGACAGTGTTACAAAAGGCTGTTCCCAGCACACCTCTAGGACTATTAATGGAGAATGATGCAATAGGCAAATTTTATTATGTAAATAATACACTTAGTCATGTTTACAGACTCTCTCTCTCTCCCTTGACACTAGTATTTTGATCGTTAATTTGCCCCAAAATACGCAATGAACTAAATAAATAAAATATTTATATATATTTTTAAAACAATTTTCTGTATATTGCGATAATATAGTATTTTTTCTATACTATATATATATATATATATATATTTTTTTTTTCTATAATTCTTTTACTGAACATGTGAGTAATCAGTGGTTTTCCTCTCCCTCAGGTCCACAGGGTGTTGCTGCCCCCTGCTGGAGACTCCAGCACACGTCAGTCTCTGGCCTTCTTCGTGCAGTCGGACGACGAGGCTGTGATCACGTGCTGCGACGGCTCCAACAAATACCCTCCGATCACCGGGGGACTACCTGGCGGAGCGCTTCAGTTGCACGTACTGAGTCAGCCGGCGTTGCTTTGCTTGTGGTCTCGAGGAACGAGTCACGACCAAAGTTTGGGAAAAGACTCGATTGTCCCCACCAATATGTCGTTAATTTGAATTTCCTGTTAGAAAAATTATTTTGCAAACTCATACGTATTATTATCTATATGCTATGTTCATCGCTGTAGAAATAGATACTAGAAAATAGGTTGTATATAGACACTTTAGAATCATAGTGGAACACTGAGCACATTGGCCCTCTCTGCCACACCCACACCTATACCACACACATTGGCCCTCTCTTGACCCCCCTGTGCTCCAATGAGTCTATGCTATGTTCGTCGCTGTTTTGACGGCCTCGGTGTCTAATCACTCATCATGCCCTTGTCCTTAGGCGAGTGATTGCCGGATGCAGCACACCTGGTCCGAGAGCAGGAGAGCATAAAGCTTTTGATCTCACACGGTGCGAGGGGCGTGTTATTCTCCTCACAGGTGTAGTGGTGGTGGTCGTGGTCCTTAAAGGAACCAGCAGCAAAGGACCTTTGCTGCTGGTTTCCTTGGGTTTGGCTGACAGCACTTACACTCCATTACACACACATGCACATGGACACTACTGATGTTACTGACTGCCACACTTTACTACGTTATGTTTCTTTATTACGTTAAATAAACACTTTTCTTTAAATGACTGTTGTGTCCGCGCCATATTTGTCATGGCCTAAGAGCTGGGTTGTGACACTGTAGAAATAGATTAATAGAAAATAGGTTGTATATAGACACTTTAGGATCATAGTGGAACACTGAGCACATTGGCCCTCTCTCTGCCACACACACACACACACACACACACACACACACACACACACACACACACACACACACACACACACACACACACACACACACACACACACACACACACACACACACACACACTCTGTTGAGCTGAATCTGAGGGCCTAGGTGTGTGTGAGACTACATTTCCCAGAGTGCAGCAGGAGCAGCAATCAGTGTCGCTTATTAGGAGCACCTGTGGAGTTCCTCTGATGCATTTGCAAAGACAAGCAGCAGAGAGAGGACGCTTCAGATCTCTCCGCGGTTCAACCCAAAGACGGCAATGGTGAAATGATTTGTTTAATTTCACCATTTTGGTAGGGATGGGCGGATGAGGCCTTGTGAAGCGTTGAGGCTTTCTTCCTATTTGTACCGAAAAGGATTCGAAGCTTCGGGGCTTCACTTTGAAGAACAGCGACATCTGGTGGCAGACTGGAATTAAAGCAGCCGTTTAACAGTGTGACCGAAGCACCAGAACAACACCTCAATGTTTCGATCTCACATTTCTGCAGTAAAAGTCAATTCAAGCTGAGTGTTCATTCACGGTTTTTATGTTATATACAACCATTATCCATGTTGCTTCTGTTGTTTTTTTATATTGCAATAAAACTAAATGCTGGTTAATAATATTTAACGACGTGTTCATGATGGGATTCGATCCTCTCAACACCGGACGGAAAAAAATATTTGACATGTGCATAACCCACTAGACCATGAACCAACATGTACCATGTTGTACATTTTATATATATTATCAGGGCTCTAAACTTTTATGCCAACAGATTTATAAATAGTATGTGTCCTTTATAGTTTATATTAGTGAGGTAAGATTCGATAGAAGTGGCCGTGCAACGTGCTTATGAAAATGGGCAGTGATTTGTGCAACATTGTATTTTTCATAGATTTTTATTTAGAAATAATATTTTCTCCACTGTGCTGGGCTTCAGGCGGCTCCTTTTCTAGCTCACAATTTCCCCAGCCTTTGAAAAAATTCGTTCACATGAAACAGATGATGCGGGTATACATATCTGGATGACAATTTCAACAGGTGCGGATAAATTCTCACAATCTCAAAACTCACAAATATCACTATCTCAAAATTCTCGCTATCTCCTCTCACAAACCCCACATTGATGATTGACACTGTGGTTCTTATGTAGCAGTGTTAGGCGCCAAAAGCTTCAAGCTGTCAAGCTGTCTTCGAAGACACGTGACAATTGTCATTTGATACAAGCTCCGACACTTTGCGCCGACACACGCCGATTCATTAGACTGACACAAGCTTCGGCGCTTTGGTATCGTTTTCCCATCTCTACATTTTGGCTACCGTATCGGTAGCCAAAATTATGATTTTGTGTTAAAAGAATATCTCATTTTGAGTTTGGTAAAATGTAAAAGTATAAAATGTTTAATTAAAGTGTTTAATTTAAAATGTAATGTATGTTCTGTCTTGAAGGTTACAACCTAATTTACTGGCTGATTCACTAAAGACCAATCAACGAACAGTTTAACCGTAACACCGACTCTCTTTCTGCAAGTTGCGATTCACAGAGTTTCTGACCCTGCCACTTCAGCCAATGAAATGACAGCATCTCGTCTCAGGGGCGCATCGGAGAAAATGTGGAAATGTATTTTTCTTCTGAGCGATGGTGCGATTTAACCAATCCACGACTATGCGCGCAGGACAGGCCAGCCGTACTTCAGGAGGATTTCAGTTGAACTTCATTCAGGTTTATTCAACAGTGTCACACAAGCTGAGTACGTGCTCACGGGTCTGTAGGACTTGCTCACATTAAAAAAAACTAGCTATGCATGTAAAGTCTTTAAGAGCATTTGTGATTGGATGATAATAAGTTGGGGCTTCTACTGGTATTAGACTTTGAGAGCCCGTGATTGGTGTGCATCATAAGTTCTATTAATGTCTTTCTACAGCGACAAACATAGAATTTAACAAGAAATTCAAATTAACGACATATTGGTGGGGACAATCGAGTCTTTTCCCAAACTTTGGTCGTGACTCGTCCCTCGAGACCACAAGCAAAGCAACGCCGGCTGACTCAGTACGTGAGACTGTAGCGCTCCGCCAGGTAGTCCCCCCCGGTGATCGGAGGGTATTTGTTGGAGCCGTCGCAGCACGTGATCACAGCCTCGTCGTCCAGCTCCACGAAGAAGGCCAGAGACTGACGTGTGCTGGAGTCTCCAGCAGGGGGCAGCAACACCCTGTGGACCTGAGGGAGAGGAAAATCACTGATTACTCACATGTTCAGTAAAAGAATTATAGAAAAAAAAGACAAACTATTTGTTGGGGGCAAATTAACGACAATCAAAATACTAGTGTTGGGAGAGAGAGACTGTAAGTGTATTATTTACATAATAAAATACGCCTATCGCATCATTCTCCGTTAATAGGTGTGCTGGGAACAGCCTTTAGCTCTCCCCTCAACTGACTCCTTCTCACTCATGCAGCCTAACTCTGCCACAGACACTCTCCTCTCTTCCCTGTCTTCATCTCTTGATTCTCTTTGTCCTTTTAAGACGTGACAGGTTCGCAAGTCCTCTCCGGCTCCCTGGTTGTCTGACTCGGTGCGTGCCGAGAGAGCCACCTTGCAAGCGACGGAAAGGAAATGGCGCAAATCGAATCAAGCGGAAGACCTGCTCTTCTATCAATCTCTTATCTCCTCCTTCTCTGCCTCTATCTCTGCAGCCAAAAGCTCTTTCTACCTGACCAAAATTCAGTCTTCCTTCTCTAACAACCAAAAAACTCTTTATCTTTTCCAACCTTCTTGATCCCCCCGTCCCCCTTCTCCTTCCTCCCTTTTGCCAAGCCACTTTGTCGACTACTTTATAAACAAGATAGACAACATACGCTCCTCCTTTACTAATCCATCTTCTATCACTTCACCAACAACAACCTCTTCACCCCCTCTCTTTCCTTGTTTACCCCCTTGTCTCCCAATCAAGTTCTTAGCTTGGTGACCTCTGCTCGACCGACCACCTGCGCCCTTGACCCCGTCCCGTCTCACATCCTCCAGGCTGTTGCTCCTGATCTTCTGACTTTTCTCACCCATCTTATTAACAGCTCCCTCTCAACTGGCTGTTTCCCCAACTCTCTGAAAGAGGCGAGAGTCAACCCTCTCCTGAAGAAACCCACGCTCGACCCGTCTGAAGTCAGCAACTACAGACCGGTCTCTCTTCTTCCTTTTCTTTCCAAAACTCTGGAGCGAGCTATCTTTAACCAAGTGTCCTCCTACCTCCACAGCAACAACCTTCTTGACCCCCACCAGTCTGGATTCAAGGCCGGACACTCAACAGAGACGGCCCTCCTTGCTGTCTCTGAGCAGCTTCACACTGCTAGAGCAGCCTCTCTCTCCTCTGTCCTTATCCTTCTAGACCTTTCTGCCGCATTTGACACCGTGAACCACCAGATCCTTCTCTCTTCTCTTCAGGACCTGGGGATCTCAGGCACTGCACTCGCTCTTTTCTCTTCCTACCTCACCGACCGCACTTACCGGGTAACTTGGAGAGGATCTGTGTCCGATCCTTGTCCTCTCACTACTGGGGTTCCTCAAGGCTCCGTCCTGGGTCCCCTCCTCTTCTCTCTGTACACTAATTCTCTCGGCTCTGTCATTCGTTCGCATGGCTTTGCCTACCATAGCTATACCGATGACACCCAACTGATCTTCTCGTTCCCACCGTCCGAAACACAGGTGACGACGCAAATCTCTGCCTTTCTGACCGACATCTCTCAGTGGATGTCCGCACACCACCTGAAGATCAACCCTGACAAGACCGAGCTACTGTTCCTTCCAGGGAAAGGCTCCCCCACCCACGACCTGACCACCACCTTCAACAGCTCTGTGTTGGCCCCTACCCTGACTACCAGGAGCCTCGGGGTGACACTCGACAGTCAACTCTCCCTGACGGCCAACATCTCTGCGACAGCACGTTCCTGTAGGTACATGCTGCACAACATCAGGAGAATACGGCCTCTTCTTACCCAGAAGGCGGCGCAGGTTCTGATCCAGGCTCTGGTCATTTCGCGCCTCGACTACTGCAACTCCCTCCTGGCTGGTCTACCTGCTAAGGCCATCCGGCCTCTGCAGCTCATCCAGAATGCAGCTGCTCGACTGGTCTTCAGCCTCCCAAAATTCACCCACACCACTCCGCTCCTCCGCTCTCTTCACTGGCTACCGGTGGCGACCCGCATCCGCTTCAAAACATTGGTTCTGGCGTACCGTGCTCTGAACGGATCGGGCCCTGTCTAAATCCGGGATATGGTCACACCGTACACCCTGGCACGTTCGCTCTGCTCGGCAACAGCCAACCGACTTGTGACTCTTGCACCTCGAGCTAATCACTCGAAATCCGGACTGTTTGCTGTCCTGGCTCCTCAGTGGTGGAACCAGCTCCCCACTGACATCAGGACAGCAGAAAGTCTCTACAGCTTCCGCCGGAAACTGAAAACGCACCTTTTCCGACTATATCTGGATTAAATCACAGATTAGCACTTCAGTGGCTCTTAAATAGCTCTTATTATGGTACTTTTGTCGTTTGACTATGTTGAGGAAATGTTACTTTCTGTATTCTTGTTGTTCTTAGTTTGTACTCTAGGTTGAATGCACTGATTGTAAGTCGCTTTGGATAAAAGCGTCTGCTAAATGACATGTAATAATGTAAAGTAACACTGTCCAGCACCTTGGCTGAACTTTGACCTCTCATCTACCAGTTTGACCTTGAGTTACCTTGCACACGCACTCTGTCCTTTTCATAATTACAAATAATTAGAGATAAACGTCCCCTGAACTCACCACGGAGACAAAGTGGTCGCTGGTAAATCGCTGCATCAGGTCGGCGATGTTGATGAGTACCGTTCCGGGCACGTAGGGGACGTCCATGAATTCCCCCGAACGCCTCTGCACCTGGAGGTGAAGGAGACGGTCAGGTGGATTGCATTCCTTACATGTGCTAATAAAAACATAAGCAAATGGTGTTGGTGATTCTGGTGTTACCTGCAGACCCTCGGAGGTGCTGAACAACAGCGTGATGCTGCCGTAGTCTGAATGTTCCCCACATCGCAGCTGGTTCTTCTTCAATGTCTCACGGTTTACCGGCGGGTAGTACAGCGAACGCAGGGTCGAGTTATTCCCTTGAGCTTGGAGGAGACACAACGACATCAGTTTGTTAGTTTCATAAACATTTACATCGCGCCTCAGATCCATATTCATTATTACGGGAGTCATGGCTCTGTGACATCATGAAGCTTGAAAGGTCCTGTGAGCAGATCTGTGGACTTTTTAGTGCATACACTTGATTTGAATGCAATGTTGAGAGGAAGAGAGTCCACATATTGTTTAATTAGGGGGTCAGATCAGTCTCAATAACTCCAAATCCACACAGAGACTCACAACTGAAAATACGAAGATTTACATATATTTTTATGAGACTCTCCTGGTGGTTGAACTTGTAAATTATTTTTTTCAACATGGAACTATCGGTAGCCAATCAGATGTTGTCCCACCTTAGAGGGGCGGGGCTTATCGCCGGTTTGAGTCCGTGGAAAAAGGTAACTTTTCATTTATCCACCTGTTGTGGCTGGATTTCTTCCTTTTTGGTCCATTCTGACTAATCTCTTAACTTGATGCATATAAACTTGTATCTCTCTCCTATCTGACTGCTGGTGAGACGCCACAGAATACTCACCCTCTGGACCTCAGTAATCAAACACCCACAGGATACACAGAGTTTGGATCAGAGTTCACTTCACGTAGATTTATTTGTAACCAACAGTCTCACAAATAAACCTGGTCTGAGTCCGGTATTAAAGACAACGACCTCCCTCCACATCTGTCTTTCCCAAGCCCCGAACAAAGACATACTCCATGATGTTGTTAAATGTGCCGCTCAAGGTACATCTTTTGATTTTGTATTGTATTGTATTGTGATGTATCAGGTAGGAGATGTTCATGAACACTCCGTGAAGGGAGTGAGGACATTGATCCTACAGCCTCCATGAGGGCTCTCGTGGAGGTTGACTCGACTGCCTCTCAAGAGGAGCAGTTAAGGTTAACTGGGGGGGCCTCCAAGGACCCAGCATCCGGGGGGGTCCGGTGTCATACGGGTGTGGGGGTAGCACCTACAGCAGGGCTATTCAACTTCAGTAGCAAGTGGGCCGAATAAGAAAATCAAGGGGGGTGTGAGGCCGCACAGAATATTGATCAAATCCCCCCCCCTCCCCCCCCCAGAACGAAACTTTAGGAGTTCAGTTGCGCGCAATTCCTGGATGCTTTACTTTCATTGGTTGCTGGATTAAATCTTACCCAGATACATTTGTTTTCTGATTGGCTATTGTGTAGCCCACTTCTTTTTTTTGATTGGCTGATAAGTGGCACATCGCCGCTAACCTCCAGAGGAGCGCTTGATTTCTCCACCTCATGTTTGCACGTTGCGGCGGCACATTAAAACATTAAATAGCTGAGAGCTTTTACAGCGTGAGAAATACGATGTGTGTGGGAGTGCGGGAGTTAAGACCGAAATGCGTGAGTCTCACGCTCAATGCGTGACACTTGAGAGCCCTGCAGACAATTTCCCGACGCTTCGGCTTTGAGAGAGACGTGTTGCAGCTTAAGCCGATCACACCAGACGCGCCTCTCAAAAATGCGTCGCCCGCAAAACCATTCATTCCCTATGGTACGGCGCGACTTTCAGACTCTCCTTTTAAACGCCACGCAGCGCGTTTTTTGGGTGCGACTTTCAGACGCGCCTTTTAAGTCGCGCCGTACCATAGGAATCAATGGTTTTGCGGGCGACACGTTTTGAGAGGCGCGTCTGGTGTGATCGGCTCCTAAAAGTTGAAATATTCTCAACTTTAAGCGTGAGGTGCGGATGTGGGCCGCTAGTTGATAGGCCTGACCTACAGGACTGTCTTAGAAAATTAGAATATTGTGATAAAGTTCTTTATTTTCTGTAATGCAATTAAAAAAACAAAAATGTCATGCATTCTGGATTCATTACAAATCAACTGAAATATTGCAAGCCTTTTATTCTTTTAATATTGCTGATTATGGCTTACAGCTTAAGAAAACTCAAATATCCTATCTCTAAATATTAGAATATTTCCTCAGACCAAGTAAAAAAAAAGAGAAAGAAAACAAAATCAAACATTTGAAAATATCCAATAATGCACTCAGTACTTGGTTGGCAATCCTTTTGCACGGATTACTGCATCAATGCGGCGTGGCATGGAGGCAATCAGCCTGTAGCATTGCTGAGGTGTTATGGATGCCCAGGCTGCTTCAATAGCGGCCTTTAGCTCATATGTGGCTTGCATTTCTTATCAGGCCTAACCACCTGAGAAAAACAGCATATTCTGCCATTGACTAGTCGAGTTGCCTTAAGTGACAGTAGTAGAGTGTAACCCTTATAAAATGGCATTTCTGTTTACTTATGTGATGTGATAATAATGGATAACAAGATATAAGCAGTAACGCCCCAAAGGACCCGACCCCAAAGAAGAAGACCTGCAGCAGCTCATGCATTCATCCACCAGGTGCTAGTAACCTGATGCATGAGCGGTTCCTGCTGAACGCAAAGTACATGAACCAGAAGAGTCAGAGGAGCAACAACATTTTCTGTTTTATGGAAGACTTAGGTCTCCCAAGGGGGGAATGTTGTGGTTAAAATGTTTCAAATTGGGTGTTTCCACAACATATATACATAGGGTGTATTAAACGTTTACATTGTGTTATATTAGGCTTACATTACATCTACAAAGATGATTAAGAGGGCACACACAGCTCTCTCCCTCAGACGAGGGTCAACAACGCCAGACATAGATAGACCCAGCGGCCTGGTGCTGCTCCAGTCTGAACCGTAGAGAGGAGACTGCAGAGCGAGGACCAGGAGGCCCAGACACAAGAAGAGAAGAGAAGTAACGAGGGGGGAGACGTCAGCGAGAAACCTCCACATTTCTTAAAGTAACCGGCATGGACTGGGACAGGGGTCACTCTGAGTGACGAGAACTAATATGTAATGAGGGAGTGGACGGAGGCGGCACCTGCATTGAGTGTGATGTATAAATAATATGTTAATGTCTTTGTTCAGGGCTTGGGAAAGACAGATGTGGAGGGAGGTCGTTGTCTTTAATACCGGACCCAGACCAGGTTTATTTGTGAGACTGTTGGTTACAAATAAATCTACGTTAAGTGAACTCTGATCCAAACTCTGTGTGTCCTGTGGGTGTTTGATTACTGAGGTCCAGAGGGTGAGTATTCTGTGGCGTCTCACCAGCAGTCAGATAGGAGAGAGATACAAGTTCATATGCATCAGGTTAAGAGATTAGTCAGAATGGACCAAAAAGGAAGAAATCCTGCCACAACACACCACAGAAGAAATAACCACTAGTTCTGCTTTATACTTGTTGATGACGTCGCACACACGTCAGAACATCTAACGCCCTCGTATTAAAAAAAAATTATATATATATATATTTTTAACATACCGTCACAGCTCAGTGACTTTTACCAAGTCGGTATGAAAGAGGAAAGACTGCCGCTTCCAGCGCAACTAGAATAGCAGCAGTCAAACCATGGAGATAAGCCCCGCCCCCATGAGGCAAGACGATATCTGATTGGCTACAGATCGGTCCATGTTGAAAAAAAGGCTCACAAATACGTGCTTGAAGTGTATGTACCTCCTATGAAGCGGTGCGCGCCCAGGAACACCTGGGGGTCCAGACCCAGGCTGAGGGCCATCAGCCTCAGCACCCGCAGACTCAGCTCCTTACAGCGGCGGAAGAACGTTGTCTGGATCTCCTGGAACCCTTCCATGGCGCCCGACGGCCATTTCTACACAGAGGGAGAGAATATTGATTTGTGTACCTGCAGCTTTGATAGGGATCTAGAACAGGGGTCCCCAAACGTGTGACGATCTCAGGGGTGCCTAAATGTAAACGTTTATTCATTTTCCAGAAAGCCACACATAACTAAATATTAATAACCCTTTCCGGGATGTTCACAGAAAGAAAAGTCTAAATCATAACGCGTCTCTGCATGGTATTGTTCAGGGGGCGGGGTCAAATGTGGAGGCGTGCTGTATCCGGGCCGCGGGCTTTAGTTTGGGGACCACTGCTCTAGAACAATAACCTCCGCCCTGTGGAGAACATGCAGGGGAAATAAGCATCAATCACTATAATCAACCACTAGTTTTGCTCTACAGTTGTTGAGGACATCCCTTAAACATCTGGACATAGCTCAATGTTGCGTTGCTCCGCCCGGCCCTTAACTCAACTTTTTCGCGACTTATTGGCGTAATAATTGCGCAACACAATGAATCGATAATGAAATTCGCGGCAAACTATTTTAATAATAGATTTTTAGCGATCCGTTGTTGCAGCCCTACTCCAGACTATAAGTGATCTTAATCTCAAATGCGTTGTTAAAAACTGAACTTTACAATGTCAGGACGAATTAAAGTGACGTTGAACGCCTCCTTCAGGTCTCCAGGGCGATCGGCATTCAACCTGAAAAACAAAATCAACAAAACAAAAAGCAAATATTTAAATGTACAACTGTGGAGCCGAGGCGTGTGTTTGTGTTTGTGTTCGGTTAATGTTCCGTCGTCCGGACCTCTCGAGCTCCAGCTGCACCCAGCCGTGGTTGGGATTGTCGGCGAAGCTTTTCCTGCTGAAGGGTTTCTTCTCCTCCTCCGGCTGCAGGAAGAAGGTCTTGGAGACGGCCATGACAGCATTCACCTGTCCACAGCAACAAGACACTTCACTGCAACACTCACAGTACTCTGCTCCAGTATTCACATGTTATAGAATACATCTACTCCCCTTTTATGTTCTTTTATATGTTGAGGGAACTCTGCACGACTTTTTATAGGCATGCAGAATCAGAATCACTTATTTTTTGCACACACAAGGAATTTGACTTGATGAAATGTGCAGAACAAAAAATGACATAGAATAAAACAATCAAAATAAAAGTTTCATAAAAACAGACCAGCTAGATAATGCATCATCACAAAGCTGAAAACATGGCTGTTAAACTACCCGATACTATTTATTGAAGGAGTTCAAATTAGCACTACTCAAAAGTATTGTTAAATAACTCTCTTTGCATTTGATTGTTTATTTGAGTGTAGAAATATTGCACATAAGAACGTTTCTCTAAATGATAACATGAATCCATTTTATTCGAAAACTTCAAAATAAAAGCACGGGATATTTTTCTTCCATTTTTTAAAGAAAAGGTGATCACGTGTATTTGAAGCCGTCAGGGGCCACATAAAATGACATGGCGGGCCGGATGGGGCCCGCGGGCCTTGTGTTTGACACCTGTGTAGAGCAAAAGTAAAAAAAGTTTTTAAAAAGGATGCAAGCTGCCGGAGTAATTATGTAATTTACATGTGGCCCTCGGACTAGAGTGTTAATCAAAATAGACACAACAATAACACTTATCAGAGTTTCGTTAACTCTGAAATGTTAACTCTGTGTTCAGTTACTTTAAAACGCTGTAGATAGGGCCCATGTGTTCACTTCACTGGCTAAGTGTGTTGTGGCTGGATTTCTTCCCTCAATAACAGATTCTGACTAATCTCTTAATCTAGTGCATATAAACTTTTATCTCTCTCCTATCCGACTGCTGGCGAGACGCCACAGCACACTCGCACACTGACCTCAGTATACAGCCACAGGACACAGAGTTTGGATCAGAGTTCACCTAACGCAGATATATATGTAACCAATAGTAGTAATATATATATATATATATATATATATATATATATATATATATATATATATATGTATTGTAGATGTAATTCTAGCTTAATATAAAACTATGAAAAAGTTTAACACACGCGCTATATATATATGAATATATATTATATATATATAAATATATTTATATATTAGATATACATAAATATATATTAGATATATAAATATATATATATATATATATATATATATATATATATATGTTGTGGAAGCACACAATTACACATTTGTTATCCACCACAAGTGTTAAAATGTACTCTTTGAGTGTTTCATTGACTGCCAATTGTTCTGCACAGCAGTAAAATGCAACACATATTAATCCACACACATGATAATAATACAACGTTGTTGATGCTCCATCATGTTCCTTCAGTCCGGACTTCTCACCTCCTCCTGGGTGATCCCGGTGTTCTTCAGAAACACGAATCCAACTCCAGTGAAAGCGGATTCCAGCTGTTTGCCCAGCGCGTGCATCATCTGCTCGTCACCCACCTCTTCCTCGCTCAGGCTGCACGCCCCAAAGTCCACCACCGGGATGCTCATTTTGGAGAAAAAGTTAAAACTGAAATGTGGAGTTGAACAAGATGTTTCGTGTTCCTGGACACGATACAATATATACAATGCAGGCGGCGAACTGCTCCCTCTGTCACATGACTTGGTTTCAGCCAAAGAGGGGGCAGGTGGGGGGACAGACGAACCAAAGGTGCGTGTTTACGCAACAGTTTGGTTATCTTGTCCCCTTTGGAGGTGTAACTGAGGACGTCGTAGTCATGGGGACGTGGTCACTTTAGTTGGATGTGACACTGACCTATTATCTCTCTCTCTCTCTCTCTCTCTCTCTCTCTCTCTCTCTCTCTCTCTCTCTCTCTCTCTCTCTCTCTCTCTCTCTCTCTCTCTCTCTCTCTCAACACTTGTATTTTGAGTGTATTTATTTTGCCCCACCAAAAGAAGGCAACACGCAGAATGCATAAAGTTTATTTAAATTTACCACATTTAAAAAAAACTCAATACAAGCCCGTGAGGCTCTCGGCGAAGTGGTCTGCTTCGGTGATCGGAGGGTATTTGTTGGAGCCGTCGCAGCACGTGATCACAGCCTCGTCGTCCGGCATCACGAAGAAGGCCAGAGACTGACGGTTGCTGGAGTCTCCAGCAGGGGGCAGCAACACTCTGTGGACCTGAGGGAGAGATGAAACACCGGACAACCATTACTCTCAATACAAAATTATTGTGGCAAAACTAATTATATACCATTTTTTATGTATTCTGTCACTCAAATAAGCTTTGTTCAAGCTTTTTCCTTCAGATAAACGTCCCCTGAACTCACCACGGAGACAAAGCGGTCGGCGGTCCAGCGCTGCATAATGTCGGCGATGTTGATGAGCACCGTTCCGGGCACGTAGGGGACGTCCATGAATTCCCCTGAATGCCTCTGCACCTGGAGATGAAGGAGGCGGTCAGGTGGATTGCATTCCTTACACAGTGCGCCCTGCCCACCCCCCTCCATTCCTCCACTCTTAATGTGTGGTATTGGACCATACAAACTGAATGTAATTGAATTAATAAATACATGAGCAAATGTCCCGTTTCGGTGGTTCTGGTGTTACCTGCAGACCCTCGGAGGTGCTGAACAACAGCGTGATGCTGCCGTAGTCTGAATGTTCCCCACATCGCAGCTGATCCTCCTTCACGGTCTCGTGGTTTACCGGTGGGTAGTACAGCGGCCGCAGCGTCGAGTTATTCCCTTGAGCTTGGAGGAGACACAACAACACCGGTTTGTTAGTTTCATAAACATTTACATCCCGCCTCAGATCCATATTCATTATTACGGGAGTCATGGCTCTGGCATAAGTTGTTACATCACTCTGGATCCAGAGGTGTTGGCTAACTATGGACCGATCTCTAACCTCCCCTTCCTCTCCAAGATCCTTGAGAAAGTAGTCGCACACAAGTTGTGTGTATTTCTACATCATAATAGTTTATTTGAGGAGTTTCAGTCACCTCCTAATAGAATCAGATGAAGGGCACATCTCTCTTCTGGTCTTGTTAGACCTTAGTGCTGATAAAGGACTTATCTTTACTGGTCTTGTTAGATCTTAGTGCAGATAAATGACTCATCTATGTACTGGTCTTGTTAGATCTTAGTGCAGATGAAGGACTCATCTCTACTGGTCTTGTTAGACCGTAGTGCTGCATTCAACACCATTAAATTACATTACAAAATTGACAATGACATCCTATTACAGAGACTGGATCAGTCAATTTGCATCTCAGACACCGCACTGTTGCTTTAAAGCCCCACTATGTAACTTGTCCACCTTAAAATAACAGCTTGAAAAAAATGGTGCCGCTACAATGACTTTTAATATGTTGATTTGCTCCTCCGCCACTGCCATCGGGGGTCTGTGGCCAGAAAACTGCTCAATGTAAGATGTTGGGACCGGCCGGTACTTCCGGTTGAGGAACAGGAAGTACTTCAACTTGCTTTCTGGCAGTGATTACCCAACGTCATATAGTGCCAGTCCACGCTCGTAGGTGACTTTTTATTTGCTCCACTATGCGACGCGTACAGACAGAATGACATGCCGCGGCTGAACGGCTCGCTGCGGCTGAGACGTGCTGCCGGTGTTCTGTCATTTTTTGCTGCCTTGTAAAAATTTGCTACCCGCTGCATAAACTGATAGGTGTGTATCGATTCATGCTACCCTATAAAAAAATGCTACTTTATGGTTTTATACATCTGTACATCAAATAAAGGCATAAAGTAAGTGTTTTTTTCTGTCATGAGTCTAATTATAAAAAGTGTCACTCACTCAAAATCGACTCGGCGCAATACCACAAGGTGACGTCACTCACCGTTGCAAAGACAGGGTTAGCTAAACATGATGGGCGTGTCGGAAAAAACTCGGAAAAAACTCGGAAAATCGACTCGGCGCATGCGCAATACCACAAGGAGCGTTTTTTGACAAGCAGCATTAAATGACAGAACACCGGCAGCGCGCATCGATCAGCTGTTCGATCAGCTGTTCGATCAGCTGTGCGCTCACAAGCCGGAAGAGCCATATATGGCTAGCCAGAGGTTCACGACACTGAAGTAAACATTAAATACCTGAAGGGGGCGCTACAGGGGATAAATGACTATAGCTGTGACTACATTGGGATTTGCTGATTTGCTATAACTTCACACATTAAAGAATATCTATGTGTACATTATTGTTTGGTGATGTACTCTCTTATTAAAGGATATCTCTGTGAAGATTGTTTGATAGCATACTGTATTATTAAAGAATGTCTTTGGATTGAGAAACTTAAGAGGAAGGAAAGTCTTTGTGTGAGATTTGAATGTGTATTGGCCACAGGCAGGCAGATGCTTGTGTCTCTGAGGAATGTTACACCTGGTTTGGAGAAAGAGAAGGGGGTAGCAGACGAAGAGGAGCCCTGAAGGACCCCTTCAAAGCCATTCTGAGCAGCAGAGAACAAAATGGCCCAGAGGAGGATGGATGATTTCAAGTGTTACGGGGCATGGACACGCTTGAAACACCGACGGACAGACGGTTCAGCCATTGAGCGACTTAGGACGAATGTTTTACCTGGACAGTTGAACCAATGAGAAGAGAATATCTCCCCAGGGGGGGATGATATAAAAGAGATGACGATCAGAGAGAAAAGGCTTTTGACTTGTTGGATGATGAAGATGGAATGCTTTTTAACTTTCTTCCCTTCCCAAAAAGGTTAGGGTTAAGGTTAATGGAAGGTGTTCTCTGATGCACCGACATGACGGTCCTTGAAGTGTACAAACCTCCTATGAAGCGGTGCGCGCCCAGGAACACCTGGGGGTCCAGACCCAGGCTGAGGGCCATCAGCCTCAGCACCCGCAGACTCAGCTCCTTACAGCGGCGGAAGAACGTCGTCTGGATCTCCTGGAACCCTTCCATGGTGCCTGACGGCCATTTCTACATAAAAACTCACTGATTAGGGATCAGATCTATATTCATGGGTTCAACAGGTCACTTGAAGAACAACCTCAGCTCTGTGGTGCAGAGGGTCAACAAGCACACGGCGGTACAGTCAGACTGCTATGGATCAGCTGTAGGACGGCAGTATAATCCATCAATAAAGTAGGAGACATATTTTAGAGTAACTGGAACTTTGACCTCCAGACTAAATGATGCTTTGTTAAAGAAGAACAACAATCAAACTGTACAATGTCAGGACGGATTATAGTAATGTTGAAGCACTCCTTTAGGTCTGCAGGGCGAGCGCGATTCGTTCTGAAAAGCAAAATCAACAAATAAAAAAAGCCGTTATTTCATTTCTCAACGACTAAACTGCGGAGGCCTGTGTTTGTGTTCGGTTAATGTTCCGTCGTCCGGACCTCTCGGTCTCCATCTCCACCCAGCCGTGGTTGGGATTGACAAAGCTTTTCCTGCTGAAGGGTTTCTTCTCCTCCTCCGGCTGCAGGAAGAAGGTCTTGGAGACGGCCATGACAGCATTCACCTGTCCACAGCAACAAGACACTTCAGTGCAACACTCACGGTACTCTGCTCCAGTATTCACATGTTAGAGGAAGTTATCTACTCCCCTTTTATGTTCTTAGTGTGTTGCGGAAACTCTCCACAACTTTATTTATTATAGGCATGCAGAATCAGAATCACTAATTTATTGTGAAATAGAATAAGACAATAAAAATAAAAATGGAATAAAATATTCTATTGTTCAAATTAACACAACACACGTTCATATGAATCCACACACATGATACAGACGAACCAAAGGTGCGTGTTTACGGGGGGGGACTGGAGGTGTAACTGAGGACGTCGTAGTCATGGGGCCGTGGTCACTTTAGTTGAATGTGACACTGACCTGTTATCTGGATGAAGAAGCTCGGGTGGATTTAAGTGTTTGTTTAGTGGCAAGTTTGGCAACATTATAACTCTAAAAATCTTCCTCGCTCAGGTTCAATGGTGCGCAATTACGCAACAATCTGGTTATCTTGTCACCTTTGGAGGTGTTACTGGGGACGTGGTAGTTGTGGGGCCAACGGTGAGCCGTTATCACTTCAGTTTAATGTAACACGGCAGCGAGTTGTTTGTTGTATTGACCGGTTAGTTGTGATCTGAGGATATGGTCGATTTGGAGAAAGAATGGAGCATCTCCTTTGCAGGATGCGGGTTCATGGGGATCTACTACGTCGGAGCCAGCAGCTGTATCCTGGAGAGGGTCCCTGGTTTCATTCAAGGCGCCTCGAAGATCTACGGAGCGTCTGCAGGCGCGTTGATGGCCGCTGTGCTCACAGTTGGAGTCCCCCTCGGTGAGGAGCTCTCATAACACACGTCATGCAGCACGTACACTTATAGTGAATCAAACAACATTGTAATGTAATAACTCCCCAATGTCAACACAGTCATCATAATGCTAAATTCTACATTTTCGTTTCTTTTTGTCCTCTAATTACTATAAAATATAGATAAAAAAGTTGTATTCATCAGTCTCTTCCATGACTTCATCTTCATCACTTTGCTTGTACCAAAAAAAAGCTAAAGTGACTCTTTTGGTGGTTCAATCCCTGCCCTTGTCATTGTTTCCTTGAGCAAGACACTTGACCCTGAATCGTCAGCTAAATGAAATATAATGTATAAAAAACAAACGTGAACATAAAGAGTTGTTCTTTACCTCTGATGCTGTTATTTCTACATTTTTAGACAACATCTGACATCAGTAGATGCTTTTAACAGTTCCTAAATATTTGATGTGAGTGACATATAAAGTACTTTCACAAGTTTGTGCAAGATGCAAAGACATCGAGACATAGTTTCAATAAAAAGAGGAAAAGGTTGACGCAGAATCACGGTTTGAAACATCCTATGATATCATGATTAATCACTTGTATTTTGAAAGTGCATCTGTTTCTGTGCATGAGCTTCTAAACGCGTGTACACGCTGGTGTTTCCTGTGTGCAGAGCTGTGCTGTGTTGATTTGATGACCATGGCCAAAGAGGGCCGGAGCCACAGACTGGGGCCCCTTCACCCGGCTTTCAACCTGATGCGGCTGGTGAAGGACTCGCTGCTGCGGAGCTTCCCGGAAGACGCCCACATCCGGGCCTCCGGGAAGCTCCACGTGTCCCTCACTAGAGTCTCGGACGGGAAGAACGTCCTTGTGTCCGAGTTCGACAGCAGAGAGGAGCTGGTCCAGGTACATGTAACAATGTGGCATGAGGCCGATCCTTTAAAAACATGTTTTTATGAAGTCTTCTGAGGTCAAAGAGAGCAGATAGGATCTTTTGTGACGCAATCATCACAGATAGCTGGAGGAAGTGTAGGAGGAGTAAGAGGGGTCCGTTCCCTGCTTGACCAGAGCTGGGGGGGGGGGGGGGGGGTTGTCCTCAAAGTTACCATCATATCTGATGTCACTGATTTTGGATGTTGTCATATTTATTTCATTAAATAAGGCTGAAGCTGAACTTACTCCCCTTTTCAGGATGTGAACAACAACCCTGCCTCTATTGTTGCGTTGAGTCCCTGTCAATAATCCACCTGTCGCCTGCAGGTGTTGGTGTGCAGCTGCTTCGTTCCTTTCTACTGCGGCGTGATCCCGCCGAGGTACCGCGGCGTGGTGAGTGGACCGGCGCCGTGCGGGACAGGTCACAGGTTCTGACTCATTTCATGTGTTTGTTACCCGGTGGCCACCCGTCTCCGGGGAAACGACACTCTCTGCTAGTGCACAGTATACGTGTATATGTGTGTAAATAAGTATACAAGTGTATATGTGTGTATATATATATATATATATATATATATATATATATATATATATATATATATATATATATAAATACACTTTTTCAACAATACCTTGGATAAAAACAGATTAGCACTTCCGTGGCATTTAAGTAAGTCACTTTGAACAACCGCAACAGTTAAATGACTTGAAATGTAAAACCAACTGCATTAGAAACTAAGCTCCAGTTATAGCATCAGATTTGGCTGCTGGGCAGATTCCCCCCCCCCCCCCTCTGCTGAATCTGTCAATCACCACCAACAAATATTGTTTTGGTTACCAGTCTGATTATATCAATGAAATCAAATAACTCTATGGTAATCTGGAGCTGGAATATGGCCTATCGGAGCGATGTGCGACTCTCTCATGTCGTACTCCACAACTTACGCCCGATCGCACAAGATGGTTGACTGTGGGCAACCCGTATGGAGACCACCAGGTTGCCTGCAAAGCCTTCCTCACCTCCCCCCTGGCTCCATGGAAATCACCATGAGCCACCAAAACCAACTGAGTGAAATAGGTGCTATCCCCACACCCGTATGACACCAGACCCCCCCAGATGCTGGGTCCTTGGAGGCCCCCCCAGTTACCCTTAACTGCTCCTCTTGAGAGGCAGTCGACTCAACCTCCACGAGAGCCCTCATGGAGGCTGTAGGATCAATGTCCTCACTCCCTTCACAGAGTGTTCATGAACATCTCCTACCTGATACATCACAATACAATACAATACAATACAAAATAAGTACCGTGAGCGTCACATTTAACAACATCATGGAGTACAAAAGTTCTGCACTGAAAGGACCGTGCGTGGAAGCCTCTCTGGCGTTCACTTGCACCATCTAAGCGAGCTACGTGACATGCTGCACCCTGTCCTAACCGACAGGCTGCGGTCAGAGCTCTGGACTCACCTGCCTGTGCAGACAAAGGAGAGAACAACGGTTCAGCCAAGAGGGTCCGGAACGAGGTTGACTCCGGCGTGGGAGCAACCTCAGCAAAACCTGCCACAGGACCCGAACTTGACCTGTAACCTGAACCATCAACAACCATAGAGATCTGGGGTGCCGGTAATGGCCCCGCCTCCAGATCAACACATGCCCCGAGTAGGTCGTTGGATATTGCCACACAATACATATGGCAAATTAATAGATATTTAAATAAAGAAATAACCCTTTTATTTTTAACTAACTTAGTTTACTAGATTTTCACTCATTGTAACAACTTTTTAAATCTACTTTGTATTAACATTTATAGACATGTGTTTGTATTACAATCACAATAAAAACTCTTCCCTAATCTTATTGTATGCAGAGGATGTCTATACGTCATGTGGATGTAGTTATTGCCTGATCTGTTGATTCCTGATGACACGTTTCTGTCCCCTCAGCATTACGTGGACGGCGCCGTGAGCGACAACCTGCCCCGGTGTCACCGGAAGGACACGACCACCTTCTCCCCGTACGCCGGCGAGAGCGACCTCTGCCCCCGGGCCAGCGCCGGGAAGTTCCACCAGGTGCGTGTCAGCAACGTCAGCATCCAGGTGAACTCGGAGAACATGTCCCGGGTCACCAACACCTTCTTCCCCCCGCCGCCTCAGGTGAGACCTGGACGAGGCGCAACCTCCACCTTTCTAGTTCGCTTTTAGTTTTGTTTGTCCATTCCGGGCTCCCGTAGAAACATGGCCGACCGGCTATGTGAACATAAACAGCTAATTACAAAGTACAAACATTCTTATTTGAGGATGATTATATACGAACGCATTCTCCTACACACTGTAGCTTTTTAATATACTAATTAATACACTATTTAAGTTGTTACGATGCAGGTTAAATACTTTAATTGGTGGTTTTCTGTGCAATTTGTAACTTTCAGCCCCAGAAATAACACATTGGCCTCAAGGGGCTTTACAATCTGTACAGAATTAGAAACCCTCTGTTCTCTAGCCCCGAAAACATCTTATATATTTCCCAAAAATCTGATATTGTATCTATAGAAAATCTTAATAGGCTGAGACCCCGTTTACCCGATGGGAAAAGGCATATATTTTCATGCGTTTTGGCCTTTCATTTACACAAAAACAGAGGTTTTATAACAGAAAACGATCACGTCTAAAAACTCCGGCCAAAGCGGAGATTTCTGAAAACTCAGTTTTTGTGTTTGCGTGTGAACGAGGTCAAACAGAGTTTTAGGTTGTCAAACGTCACAGAATGCGACTACAAAATGCTTCACGTCATATGAGCGTCTTATGCGGACGTATGCAAAGGCATATTTATGCGGGTTCATATAAACAGAAACTTTTTTGAAAACTACCGTGTGTGTGCAACGTTATTTTTGAAAACGGAGGGGACGAAATATTCGTTTCTGTAAATACCTGTGTAAATGTGGCCTTAGAGACAACTGTTGCTCTTTCTGTAGACGTCTCCTTACTGCCCTCTTCTGGTCAGATTGTATGGACGACTCAAAATGACTTAAGTATAAATAAATAAATGCATGAATAAATATAGGAATAAATAAATAAATGCTTAAATAAATGTTTAATAAATGCTTAAATAAATGTATAAATAAATACAGGAATGAATGAATATAAGTTATACATACGTAACACGTAAATGTCACATTGTAAGAGCCAAATGCCTGATTTAATTTGTTATAGTAATTTAGTTTGAAAAGATTTAAAATGTTAACTAAAGATAAATCTTTTTTATTATGATTTGAAAGAATGTCCTTTAACATTTATAATTTTGTATTGTATTTAAAAGCTTAATAATTTGTTAGAATCTAAGCGTCCAATCAGATGACGTCACGTCACTATATCAGCTGTGCGTTGAGCTGTCAGTCTTGTTTTTGAGTTCAGAGAGATGGAAGCGATATAGTTTTTTTGACCGCGTGACCGTGTGACCTGTAAACCTGTAAACTTTACGTTTTTAGTAAACAACATTTTGTATGAAAAAGCCACTTGTGTCACTCGCGTTTCAATCAATAGCTTTCTAAAAGGACTGATCTCAAACGAGTGGTATATAAGACCCCAGAACTAGACGGAGTGCCACTACACACATAAATAAATGAAGAAATACGTGTGGACACATAAATAGAGAAAGAAAGAAATGAAGAAATACTGAAATGTAGAAATATATTTATTTAATGATATCCTGTTGATTTATAACTTATATTCATTCATTCCTGTATTTATTTATACATTTATTTAAGCATTTATTTATTTATATATACATTTATTCATGCATTTATTTATTTATACTTAAGTCATTTTGAGTCCTCCATAAGATTGGGTTACTGCCGCTTTAAATATCCACTAGCTCTCTTCTATGTTTGACTACCAATGCACCACGTCTGTGCAATATTGTGTTGTAGATGAAGCACATCTAGATGCATCCTTCACCGAGTCCCTATTGGGTTTGACAGGCGATGGCTGAGATCTGCCAGAGCGGCTACGCGGACGCTCTCCGCTTCCTTCGGGAGAACAGTAAGGACGCCGTGGAGCAAGGATCCTCCGCTGCTTCTCTTAAGTGGCTCAATTCAAACGCCCCTCCACAGATATGATCAGCGGCGAGTGTCCTGTGAGGAGTTTGGAAGCGGACGCGGCCGGACCCGCTTGTTGTGAGCAGCCGGCTGAAGACGAGGAGTCCGACGTGGGAGTGAAGACGCGCGAGGAAGAGCACTGGTGGCTGGATCCACAGCTCATAGAGAACCTCCCAGTGAATATCCAGAAGGGTAGATAGGGTGATGCAAACCCGAGGAACTGATAGTTAACGCCGAGCCGGAGGAGTCGACGTTGGTCCGTAATGTTCGGCGTGTGTGTGTGTGTGTGTGTGTGTCAGCGCTGTGTGAGGCCTGCAGGGAGACGTGTGCTGCCGGCGGCCTGCTGACCCACGTGACCTCTTACCTGAAGGTCCCCTGCCCTCGGCCGCTGGAGTCCGCCTACTCCATGGCCAAGAGGTAAGGGGATCTCCCCGGTGTCCCCCCTCCTCCCCGGACCGTACCACGTCCAAGTTATTAAAAAAAATATGCTCTGTCTTTTTCATCTTGGTGCCTGTGAGAATCTAAGTTACAGTCGATTCGTAAACACACTTTGATGGATGCTTATGGACTTAAAGTTTATTTTACTGGGATAATGTGATTTCAGCTGTGATTGAAAATCAATATATTTTTTTATTTGATACTCGATAAGCTGCTCGATAGCATCTCTTGCTGCCTCTCAATTACTTTTTTCTTCTTCTATTTCTTTGTCTCTTTTTCACAATTATAACTTTTAATCTTGGCTACAATTCCTTTAATAATATTTGCAGCTTTCGCGGAAGTCACATATGAGTATTTTTATAGATTATTCCCCCGCATGGACTCGCGCTGATTGTATTCAAGTAAAAACAAAAGGGTATTTCTTTCATAATATATATAGGGTGTTGTGTTAATTTAGACTCCTCGAGATTTTGTCTGCTGCCTTTTTCTAGACTTTTCCTTCACGTGTCGAGGGACGTGGGCCGGCTCTACGGCTCGGCCGGACACGCGTACAGACGGGCCTGGAAGGACAAGGTGACGCACGGCGATGGGTAAGCGAAGTCGAGCGGTGCCTCCTCTCTTCTAAGAGAATCCTCGTCTCCTCATTGTGTCTTTTTCTATTCTCTTCTTACAGTGAGTCGTCGTCGCTGCGCAGAAGCACCAGCCTCTCATTGGGCCTCGACCTTTTGACCCAGAGCGCAGACGACCCGGACGGCCTCCCGCTGACCCCCAGAGACACTCCTTCCTCCTCGAGTCTCGCCCTCCTCGACTGGGACACAAACACTAAGCACTTGGACCTCATGCATCTGACTCCGCCCCTCACGCCCACCAGCAGCCCCGCCCCCGTGGTCGGCGACGCCCCCAGAGGCTGGGGTTTGGGCCGAGCCGTGGGATGGATCCGAAATGTCGCATCCGAGCCAACGTCGGACCTCGAGGGAGACAAGGACTATTCGGCGTATATGAGTAACGTCGATGTGGAAAGAGGAGAACGCAAAGATTTCAAATAAATTAATAAAAAAACACTTTATGTTTTGTGATGTCGCTGTTCTTAAAATAAGCGTCTATCTATATGTCCAACGCCGTCTTCAAGCTCTATCTTTCTCTCTCTCCTTTTTTGTCATTTGAAAAAGCTGAAATATAATACATATAATAATTATATTAACAGTAAATCACATGACTGTGTTGTCAGAGAATTAGCCGGATATCCACTCGGAGTTAGCGGGTTCCCATCAGCTCATGGGAGCTTTTGAGCATACACATGTATATATTTATATACGTAGGGGACAAACGCTTTAAATTAATGCTGATGTTGCTCTCTTGTCTGCTGTGTAAGATAATATGTCAGTGCCCTCTGCTGCCCCCTAGTGGACACAAACTATATATTCATGCAGCTCGACCATCTTATTCTGAAGGCAATGGATAGAATTTGTATATCTTTTTTTAATTCTTATAAAACAAAATAAATAATTTTATCCCTCAGGGACTTGATAAGACGAATTTACTTTTGATTGAACGCTAAGAAAATATCTGAAACGGACAAAAAAACAACAACACAGGAACACAGTTCTAAATACATGAATCCATTTAATTGATTGATTTTTAAAGATGTATGTCTGCTCATGTATATAATATATATAATACTCGTATTATGATGCATCATTTTATGTCACACGTTGTCCTCCATCATACTGTAAACAAACAAATGCAAACTAAATGCAGCATGATCTCAGATATCAACGATCCACTGATGTTTTATTAGATTATTAGAATACTTTATTAACTCATTTGACACCAGAAATCCACACAGACAACAATAGACACAACAGCCAAGGAACACACACACACAACCACGCCAGAAAGACACTAAATCTAAATAAATAAAAACATAAGGGTGCGGATCTCTTAGATATTTAATTTAATACAGTACATATGCACAATATATAAATTAATGATGTTTCTCTCTGTGTGAGGAATGAATGTGCAACAAGTTAAAATCCTGAAGTTACAAGAGGGAGAAATCTTTCTGAATGAGGTTGTTGTTGTTCCTGCAAGGTAGTAAACGTACCGCATGTTATCGAGATGGCCTGATTCCATTACGCAAGTGAAGGGCCTGTTTTGAAACACGTGACATTTGAGGGCCCGCGAAGTAATTTGCGCAATAGCAGAGCGGAGCCGGCTTGACGCGCTTCCCATTCGGATGGAGCCGGTCTCATAGGAGTCTTGACGGGAAGCCAAATGCACCTGCTGGACCCCGAGAGACGAGTGTTTGTTTTAGTTGATGAAGAAGCTCGGAGAAGATGTTCGACCGGGAGAGGAGTGGAACATCTCCTTCGCGGGCTGCGGCTTCAGGAGCATGTACCACCTGGGGGCCGCGAGCTGTCTCCTGGAGCGGGCCCCACACCTGGTCCACGGGGCCTCCAAGATCTGCGGGGCGTCCTCCGGCTGTCTGGTGGCCGCAGCCCTGACGGTCGGGATTCCCATCGGTGAGTTTACTGTACCTCAATTAATTTTATTGGGGTTATACAGTAACGTAACACAACCTGTGTTTCCCCTTTCGTTTGTAATGTCAACTAAATCTGCCCCAAGGTAAACAAGTAATTTCTTAATCGAGTTATTAATTAAGTTATTTATTAACTTTTCTTTGTGAGTTTACTCTATTATCAATTTTATTGGGGTTAAACAGTAATACAATCTTTTTTTTCTGTTATATTTTTTGTCTATATATTTTTCTTACTTTGTTTTATTGTGCTTTTTTTATTGCACCATCTTTTACCGTGTATTTTATTATGAACTGTTATTGAAAAAAGTGTTTTAATTGACTTCTATACTGCTTTGTGACACTTTGTCTGTGATACGTGTAAATAATATTCCACTAAATCTGCCTCAAACAGGTAAATAAGTCATTTCTAAATCTAGTTAATAATTAAGTTATTTCTTAGCTATTCATTGTTCCGTCATCGGTGAGTTTACTGCACCGTCAATTACTTTTATTGAGGTAACATAATCAGTTTTTCATCTTTATCTTTTCGGTCTATTCATTTTTCTTATTTTGTTTTATTGTGTTTTTTTATTGCACCATCTTCTACTGTGTATTTTACTTTTAACTGTTATCCCAATTTGTTTTAATTAAGTTCTGTACTGCACTTTGTGCAATATATTAATACACTTTACTTACTCTTGTTTTTAATGTCTATATTCAACTAAATTTGCCTCAAACTAGTAAATAAGTAATTTCTTAATCTAGTTATTAATTAAGTTATTTATCAGCTATTCATTGACAATGGTCTCATAATGATCATAGTAAAGAACTAAGTAAATAATGTGTTTAAAAAAACCAAACCTTCACAAAGTCGTAGGATATTTCTGTTTGTTTTCTTCTACTCTATATTTTACTGTAAATGTTTTTTTCTTTTCTTTCCGTAATGCCATTCACAAAGGTCAGGGACATCGTTATCTCAGAGTGTTGTTGTTGTTTACGCTTGTACTGTAACGTAGTGATGGCACACACACACACACGCACACACCAACACACACACGTACACACACGTACACACACGCGCGCACAACATAAGAGTTCACGCATTAGTGAGAACAAATTCCAGAGGTCACATGGGAGGCCCAGCGAGGGGAGCACCTGTCAGTCGATGTACTCATGTGAACCTATGTGGGCCTCCGAGTATACACGTCATCAAGGATCCATTCACCTCGGGGGGACTGAGAGAATTATCTGAGTCTTAAATAAGAGTTCTGGACTTATGAATGAGGGAGCTGTTGGTTTTTCTTATTAAAAATAAAAATAAAAATAATAATAATAACAATAATGCATTTAATTTATACATCGCTTTTTAAGTTATTTAAACACCATTTGAATCATTAAAACATCCTAAAAATGGATACTATAAAAGTAACAAAAATGACCATAACAACAATCATATAAATGCGGGGAAATAATCATAATAATATTTATAATAATAATAATGAATTTAATTTATGCATCGCATTCAAGGTACTTAAAGACCCTTTACATCATTAAAACATCCTAAAAATCTATACAATAAAAGTAACAACAATTACCATGAAAACAATCAAATAAAAATGGGGAAACATAATACTGATAATATGTATAATACTAATAATGCATTTAATTTAAACAGCGCTTTTCAAGAACCATCACCTACTGAGGAACCATTTTGGAAATGGTACCTTAAAGAACCATTTTTTGAAGGTTCTTTGAGACACCTTTATAGGTTCTTTGAAGAACTCGTTAAGGAAATAGTTCTTTAAAGTTGAAAGGTTCTTCGTGGAACCAGAAATGGTTCTTCTATGGCGTCGCTCTGAAGAACCATTTTCGGTTCCAGATGGCACCTTCATGTTTCTGTGTGTCGACACGCTACAATAAAGCAATAACTACCAAAGAACATCGAGATAAGATACAAGCAACGCCCCAAGAGAGACCTTTCCTTCACTACCCAGAATGCATTGTGCAGCTTGCAGACGAGGAGCTCAATGTGTGTCAAACGTAACGCTTCTTTAATACCCAATATCCAAAAGGATCCCAAAAAATATCAGAACAATATTTAGTTGGAATGCTTCAGCAGTCCAACTATTGTTCTTGTCTTCTTTATTTAAACTTCTTCATATTATTCTATTTCTTCCGTACCTTTTTCGTCCCTTTTCATCTCCTTCATATATTCAGCTATTTAAACAATTCAAATATTAAAAAATTCAGCTTCTTCAGGATTAGCTTGCTATCTTTCAAATTTTCATATATTTAAATACTTTTATGTTATTTTAAATTCATCAGTTCCTATGGAGAAAATCTTCAATTTTAAAAAGCTTACAGTATCTTCATATTTTCAGCAATTTCAGCAACTTATTTTTTCCTGTGTTCAGATATTTTTCAGCTATTACTGTATATTTTCAAATATGTTTTATCTTTTCATAGTTTCAAATTATTAATTTCTTTATGGAATAAATAATGAATGGGATCCAATGAGAGAAATCTTCAAATCCGCTTCAACTTGTTCAACTTTAAAAGCTTACTTTATTGGCATACATTCAGCTAAATACACAATTCTACATTTAAAATGTTGACAAATGTGTTAGCTATAACTTTGTAATTCATCTTCCTTTCATTTCTTGTATAGTTATTTAATTGTTAATATTTTAGTTTTATGTGTTTTTCCGCTCCTCCTGACGTTTACAATGGGTGTGTGTGTGGAAGTCTAGAGCTGTGATGTCATCGGTAGAGTGCAGCGCTGCTTTAGAATCTTGTGGCACTACGGCCACAATTCTTACTCTATAGACGTAATTGTGTGATAAAGTAGTAGGGAATCTTGTGCTTGTCGTAGACATGTGACTGTGGAATCCAACAGTTTCCCAGATTTTTCGAGAGAAGCCTTAACGAGGGGAGAAGTCCGGCTTTCTCCTCAGTCATCTCCAGTGTAATTCTGAGCACCTTTCAACTCTTTTGAAGCAAACAGGAGCATTTTATAAACTGCGACTATACCCTCATTTCTTAACCTAAAACATATTTAAGGAGATGTACACATTCACACAAGCCTTGAGCATCTCCTAATGTGGACGTTTTTAGGGTCAGAGTTATGGTTCTTTGTTAAATCCAAATGTTCTGACAGGTTGCTTTCATCAGATTCTGAGCTGTCTGTCTCTCAGACACACAGGTGCTTCACATTAGGCTAATCAGTGGCGGATCTCACACATGCTCTTGTTTATCAACATTGCAAGCCACACACTGACCAACGGTGTGTGTGCGTGTGTCTATATATGGAGAGATATCAGAAGAGTACCAATATTAGAGTTTCTCAGGTCTCATTTAACCCACAAAAATGAAAATAAACTATTGGCGCGTTCGGCTCAATCTGGTTTAACATATGCTTTTGTAGAAAATCCACTAAGTGTTTAGATCTTGTCTATCCTTCAACATGGTTTCTCCCTCTATTTTTTATTATTTTTCTCCTGTCTCTCTATTTATTTATTTATTTTTCTATCTGGTTCTCATGTCTGACTTTCCCCCCTCTCTCTCATTTCTTGGTTTGTGATTCATATCTTTGAATATTTAGAAGATAAAGTTTTGCTTATCTTTTCCAGTTATACATTTCCACCCAATATGTTTGTGCTTCAACACTTTAAGCAAGAAGTTTCCCTTTTTGATATGTTCAGATGTTTAAGCTATGTTCAGCCTATTTAAGCTGTTGGCAGCTATTTTAAGCTTTGTCTAACTTTAAAAAAAACACATTTCAGCTAATTTCAGACATGTTCAGCTATTTCCAGACATTTTCAGTTATTGATTTCATATTTCAGCTATTTCCAGATATTTTCAGTTATTCATTTCATATTTCAGCTATTTTCAGTTATTCATTTCATATTTCAGCTATTTTCACCTATTCATTTCAGCTATTTCCAGACTTTTTCAACTATTCATTTCATATTTCAGCTATTTTCAGACATTTTCACCTATTTTCAAATCTTTTTCAGCAATTTTGTTTTACTTTTCAGCTTAAAACTTTCAGCATTTCAACGCATTTTCAGCAGGAAATGCATTTTCTAGTTTTTTCTTTTTCTTTGGTTTATTTGATAAGGGACAGAGCACATTAATAAAAAAAAAATTCTGTAAATGTGCCAGAGTTATTAGACAATAGGCTTTTTTCATCTGAGAGGCAGATGTCCTAAAACCAACCTAAAATAGAGGATTGCATGGTGGTACAATATTTACGCTTTCCCAATATCAAAGCTGATTCCTCTCAAAGGTCTTATGTTTCCATGGAGACCTGATGCTCCTCTCTCCTCCTCCTCAGAGGTATTCAGCGCTGATATCCTGACCTTGGTCCAGGAGGCCAGACGACACCATCTGGGCGTCCTCCGCCCGACCTTCAGGATGCTGCACATGGTCCGGGACTCGCTGCTAGACAAGCTGCCGGCCGACGCCCACCTCCGGGCCTCCGGGCGTCTCTGCGTGTCCCTCACCCGACTGTCCGACCGGCAGAACGTCCTGGTGTCGCAGTTCCACAGCCGGGAGGAGCTGATCCAGGTAGAGCCAGAGGAGGCGTGTCCAGAGGGACTGACGTGGGTCAGCGTCTGTTGTCCTGGTGTCTCAGGTGGTTGGTTGTCACACCTTCTCAGACTCTGATGTGCAGCTGCTTCTTTCCCGTTTACTGCGGCTTCATCCCTCCTTCATACCACGGAGTGGTGAGTAGATGCACTACATGAGAACATGGGTGTACAATATGAACCAGATGTCTTGAAATACTATAAATTGGGTCTTTAAAGTTACTTATAACTTTTCATTGGTTATTAAACTATCTTGATTTAATTGTGAAGACTCGACGTGTACTAAATTAAATTATCAGCGAGCAAACTGGCTGTTCCCATAGGGTTATTATTATCGCGTAATCCTTTTGATCTGCAGCCAATAGACCAGAATGCATTGCATCCAGAAGACATGAGACTTGAAGTTAGATTTCACCTATAAAGCCTATTTTATATTCCTTTAAAGCCACAACTACGTGTCCACACAGCAGAGGAACCTCATCATCTGCTCAGATATAGAATATTTGCACTAGTTTAGCAACCCCCAGATAGTTCATGTTTATATCTCTGCATTATTTAAATGTTAATTTCATCTGTCTACTGTTTTGTCTAAACTTATTACCAATAGTACCAGGTCAGGTCTTAAGCCGCCCTCTTGTATAGCGCTTTATTTACTAAAATTTGTATATCCTGTATTTACGATATTTTCTGGTTAGATGCCAAACTGCATTTCGTTGCTCTACTTGTACATGTGTAACAACAATAAAGTTGAATCTAATCTAATCTAATAATAGTTTTACTGTCCAATAATGCTCTAGAGCAGTGGTTCTCAAATGGGGGTCCGCGTACCCCAAGGGTTACGTGAAGGCACTCCAGGGGGTACATGAGATTAAAAAAAAATCTATTTAAAATTAGCATCCATTAAAAAAATCCTTTAAAAATAGTTATTTAATAAATATTCAATAAAACACAAGTGTAAGTTCATAACCTGAATTGTATATTAAGTAAGCAATTTAATTTACTTATCCTAAAAACCCAGAGTCCCCCCCATATCAGGATGGTTTAGCAAAGATTATTTGCGCTGGTTAGGGGGTACTTGGCTGAAAAAAGTATTTCACAGAGGGTATATCACTGAAAAAAGGTTGAGAACCACTGCTCTAGAGAAGTTCCTACATGAAGCAGAGTGCTCTGAACAGGTGTGTCTTTACTCTGCCTGAGTGGTGATCCATCGCCTCCAGGGCCCATTCGGTCTGCTCCTCCCCTCAGCGCTACCTGGACGGAGCCCTGAGCGACAACATGCCTCTGTCCGAGCGGAGGAACACCATCACCGTCTCCCCGTTCTCCGGCGAGAGCGACATCTGCCCCAGGGAGGGCACCTTCAACTTCTTCGAGGTGCACTACGGCAACGTGAGCATCCAGGTCAACACCGGCAACGTGCATCGGATCTGTACGTCCTTCCTGCCTCCTGGACCCGAGGTGGGCGGCGCTGCTTTTATTTAAAGACAACAGCTTGGACAGTTAGTAATGTGCGATGGAGAGATGAAAATGTATCCATAAGGAGAGAGAGAAAGAGATATAAAGAGGAAATAGGGGCTTAGTGTATCCTAAAACATCCATAAGGAGAGAGGGAAGAGGAGAGAGGTGCTCAGTGTATCCTAAACCGGATGGAACTTACTACCTCCTCGTTTCACATAAGTAATAATTTTTCATTCAAAAAACAATTAAGGGCGCACCTAAGAATATTCACCACTTGAGGTATTCTATTGCTTTTTAGTCATTTGATTTTTTTTTTTTTTTTTTTTGTATGATTTAAGTTGAATTGCATAACATAACATATCTGATCCTTCGACTGTACTGTGCATCTGACTGCACTATGTTTTACTTTGTTGTACTATTTTTAATTGTTTGTTTCACGATATGTTTTGTATGTTTTTGTATGTATTGTATTCTGTCCTTTCTGTGGACCCCAGGAAGATTAGCGGTCGCTAAGGCGTCAGCTAATGGGGATCCAATAAATAAACTAAAGACCATCAAGAGGAAAGTCTTCAGTCCACATGAGGGATTGCATCTGCCTCTAGGACTGTAGAGTTGGTTCCATAAAAGAGGAGGAGCTTGAGAACTGAAGGCTCTGGCTCCCATCCTACTTATGAAACGCATGTTTTCAGACATTTAATAAAAGAGCCATCAACCCTTCTTGATTTGCTCTCAGACTCTGGCTCAGATCTGTCACAACGGATACACGGACGCTCTCCACTTCCTGAGGGAGCGAGGAGGTGAGCTCCTCCACTCGCCTCCTCGCCGTCTGTCTGGTCGGCCCACGACGACTAAAACACGGCGGAGCCTCCCGGATAATCTCCCAGCAGGCATCAGGAAAGGTGAGGCGGACGAGCGTCAGCAGGTCACAGGTGTGAGTCAAAGAAAGAGTTGAGTTAGGGCGAACAGGGTAAGAATTATAAGAATTAACTACATAGAGGGGTTTTGATTATTGGAAGTGAACTTGTTCCTGTAACTGCAATAGTGTACACAAAGAACAATTTACAAAATGCAAAATGGTAGTAGTAGGCGGAGCTTATGGCCATAATGATATGTTTTGTAGTGCAGATCCAAGTGGACACGTGGGCCACGTTTCAAGACAATCGGTCATTGGGTGCAAAAATGCCTCCTAGGGGGCGCTATAGAGTCATTTCGATACACCCAAAGGCGAGACCCACGATATGTTGTTTTTTTCTCGTCAGTCCTGATATGCATGTCAAATTAAACAACTTTTGGGATAAGATAAAGGCCCCAGAAAGACAACATTGCTTATAGACAATAAGAATTCCAAGAAATACAATACAAAGTCGTCATGAGAACCCGAATCACAGGTCAGGTTTCTGGTTATCGGAAGCAAATTATTCCCTTAAAGGCAACCCGTTAAAATGCTCGGAGGTACAAGTGTACATAAAGAAGCAGCACGCGCTCTGTGGAGCCACTAATTACAAGATTAAAGTTAAAGTTACTGTGAAACAGTCTAAATGTTAGACTGGCGCCTCTATATAACCCACGGAGACAAACAAGGCCATAAGCAAGAAGATGGCAGAGGCTATTTTAAGTTGGTGTAATGTACACTGTGTGTGCGTGTATGTGTGTGTGTGTGTGTGTGTGTGTGTGTGTGTGTGTGTGTGTGTGTGTGTGTGTGTCAGTGCTGCGTGAGGCCTGCGGGGACAGTCACCGTGGAGACACTCGGCGGTCCCGGGTCACCGAGTTCCTCCCAGTGAGAGCGGCCTTGTTTCTTCTGACCTTCCTCATTCTTCCCGTGGAACTCGTCTTCTCTCTCGCCAGAAGGTGAAGAGAGTAACAATCCTTTGATATCTCGCTTCGGTCACTTTGAGTTTTTACACTTACGCTATATTGTTTTTTTTAAATTGCGACAGCATATTATCGATGTTGACGTCGACCTCCGACCTCCGACCTCTGGGACACGTGGAGCTGCGGAGGCAAAGAGCCCGACAGGTGTGTGCATTTGGAAAGGTGAACGAGAGAGAGAGAACGAGCGAGAGCGAGAGAGGCTCATTCTGGTCTTCTGTCTTCAGCTCCGACCTCAGAGGCTAGACAGGAAGTGACGAAGTATTAGCACATTGACTTCAACCGGCGCCACAAATTCCAACCAAACCCTTCATTGGGACGACGACAACAACAACAACAACAACAACCTGGACCTCCTCTCTCTCACACCTGTCTGCTTCAACACACCTGCATGTGGGAGGGAGGCTGTAAACCGCAGACGTAAACGTATGTCAATGTAGACCCTTTTAGTATGTGTAGTATGTTTAGTATCATATAAAAAAACCCTGAAGGAATTATATTTTTCATATAAAGATTTGAATGTTTTTTTCACTTTATTTGTTGTTCTTTATTTCATCCATCTTGTATAGCAGGGCAGTGAACGTTCAAACCATGTTCCATGATATTGTGCACGTTTGTTGCACAATGTTACGTAACTCGTCTATTACGTCATCGTTTTTCCCCTTCAAAATAAAACGCCTCAGTTATCGCCGCCATACGTTCTCAATGAAATGACTGCAAGGTAGTCCAATGATATAGAAAATGCATCATCAAGACATTTTAATGGACACGTTTCATAAAATTCCTCGTGAATGACAATTTCATAAAACATACAAAATGTAAAATTCTAAAATTCCTAAAAGTAAAAAGAAAAAAAAAGAAAGACGCTAAAAAGATTCAAATGTAACCTGTAACATGATGTTGAAAAAAGGTTCGCCGGGAGGATTCCCCCTCAGTGGAGAACCTCCCAGCATGCACGGCAAGTTCCTCCAGTGACCGCTTTGCAGCGCGGTCACGTCGCAGCACCGCGAGCGTGAAACGCCGCCGCTTGCCGAGTCTCCGGTTCACGCGGAGGACGATAAAAAAGGCTCACGCCGATCAATCAAACTTATCAGATACCTTATCAGATACCCGTCGGTTGATCTGCTGTCCGACAGACAGCAGTCTGAATGTTTACACTTCTTCTGCATCGGAGTGCAGTAACAAAACACAAAAAAAAGTTTTAAATACATGCATGACCTTCTTCAAAGACAGTCGAGCATCATTGTCAAGTCCCTGATTTCACATATATATATAAAAACAAAAAATAAAAATAATAAAAAGACTGCCGTGAAGATGATCATACCTTTAGTACATGACCACAAATAAAATCAATTTTTTTTTTGATGCAGAGAATAATCTGCAAAAACGCTACAAAAAAAAATAGAAGTCCCATCTACGTGTATATTCCATCCGGACACTAATAAAAAAAACGAAAAGCCAAACCAGAAGTCTTTTCACTGTGCGCCGGCGTCCTTTGGGGCCCCGCTGATGTCGGGGATCTGATCGGCGAACGACTGAGTCATCCACTGTCCGTCCGGCAGCTGTCCGTCGGGCAGCTGTGACGTGGTCGCCTCCTGCGCTCCGTCTGGAGGAGACAAGGCGACACTCAGGACCGGAGCTCGGAGACGCGCCGCCATGCGGGGAGATTACGCAACGCGTGACACGGGGTTCAGACGCGTGCCAACCAATGGGGGGCCAGGACTTCAAACCACATTTACATGACCAAACGTTTTGGGACATCTCGGTGCGCACGTGAAAAAGTGCAAACATTTTGTATTTAAACCATCAATGAGAATTCCAAAGCATACAGTATGAAAACTTAAATGACACAAATGAATGAGAGAAAATAGTTGATTAAATGAGACTGAGGTGCATGATAAAAAAAATATATAATTGCGCTGTGAGTATTAAGAGTGTCTGCCGGATTATATTATGAGCGTCTTTCTTTTAAAAACATATATTAATTATTTCTAACTCAGTGTAAATAAACATGCCAATAAAATAACATTTCCATCACTTTTTAGATTACATTTTTTTTAAGTGGCGTGAAAATATCCATTTTAATATTCCATGACTTCAGGTTTTACATAACCATAGGAACTTTGTAACAGTAACTTCAGACCTCTTACACGGCTAAATAAATAATATTTTTATCTAGCTGGGGGAAAAAAAACAATTTC
Organism: Liparis tanakae; assembly: GCA_036178185.1. Lineage (NCBI taxonomy): Eukaryota > Metazoa > Chordata > Actinopteri > Perciformes > Liparidae > Liparis > Liparis tanakae. The sequence continues at coordinate 11,159,997 of CM070108.1, read as the reverse complement.
TCTCCTGATTAATGAATCTAAAATATACATGAAATCTGCTTCCTGCAGAAAGCCAGCTGTAATCCGGTTTACTGAAACACACACTCAACCATTTGTATATTAATTACTCACCCGGTGTTACCTTTAATTCCTTGCATGCCTCTACGGTGAAAAAAACAACAAAACAAGAGTAATTAATAAACAAATGGTAATATGGTGGCTGAAGTATTCCTTTCAGGAGGATTTTTCAGCGAACATAAAATATGTATCTGGATCAACGTCACGCTGAAGAACTTGAGCATGGGTGGTGGGATTTAATAAAAGGTGTGCAGAGTGTGGATCCACTCGCCTGCGTTCCCCGTGTTTTCCGGCGTGGAGAAGGTGCAGTGGCCGTTGGTCTGCGGAGCGGGAAGCTCCTCCCCATCCGGTCCTCTCTCCGCATACACTCCGCCGAAAGCGTCTTCGTAACCGGGATCGTACTGCTCCTCCTTTATCGCCTTGTTCTTGGCGTCCTCTGTTCACGGGGAGGAAAAAGAAGAGAAGAGTAAATACTGACGGATGTTGACCGATAGATTTCCGGGACTTTAAACCAAATTTACACGCGCAAACATTTGGTGAAAACTCGCGTGTACATGAAAAAGTGAGAAGATGTAGTTTTTAAACTAATGATGAGAATCCCAAAGCGTACAGTATGAACAGAAATGTCCAATGTCCGTTCCTCCCGCGCTCACCTTTAGCCAACGTCAGGTCGAAGGAGTATTTGATCTCCTCGATCTCGGCAGGTTTCTGGACGCCCTTCAGCTGGTCCCTCAGCTCCCTCAGCTTGATGTAGAAGTGGACTTTGTCCTGAGCTCGGGGGAACTGAGCGCAGCGTGCGCTGGACGACGGCATCAGGTACAGAGCCTGAGGAGAGAGGAGGCGCCGGAGGGTCAACGCTTCACAACGGCATCCCCAGTACACGTGCAGGGGGAGGGGCTTAGAGACCGCATTGTGGAAACTGACCTAAGCTGCAGATGTCCTGAAATTAACCGTTTCTAGAACTTTTTCAATGCAGATACTAAGTTACTGTCATAGAGTACAGATCTGATAAGACATGAACCATTAGGGCAGGGGTCGCCAACACGGTGCCCGCGGGCACCTGGTCGCCCGCAGGGACCAGGTGAGTCGCCCGCACGGCATGTTCTAAAAGTAGTCAACATTGAGCTCCGTAAAAAAATAAAATAAAAAAAAGGCCATAATCCCCGGGCATTAGGACCTGGGGGGACGCTGCTCCTCTGGCTTTCTCCTAGGATTATTTTGTACCCTTGAAGTAGCCCTCGGACTCAAAAAGGTTGGCAACCCCTGCATTAGGGTAACGGATCCCGGATTAAAAAAATAGGTTAATATAGTTGGAGGTAGGTTCATCAGGTTGTAGATGTTTTCTTTAACTGAGGTTTGTGCTTCTGTGTGAACCGAGTTATGATGACCTGTTCCCTGTTGTATTGTCTGACACTTTGTGTAATGTGCTCCTGCTGCTGTCTGGGCCAGGACTCTCTTGTAAAGGAGATGTTTAATCTCAATAAGGCTTTTCCTGGTTAAATAAATGTACAATTTAAATTAAATCCCCATTTATGAATTAGCGTGAAACTTACTGCTGCTGAAATTACTTTTATGTACTTTCTGTGGGTGAAAACACATTCATCAAAACTCGTAAACTATCCCCACCGTGGGAGATTTAGCCTCATACGGGTCCATTAACCTATTTAACTTGTATGAATGTGCAGCGGTCTGAGATCCACAGCCGTAGCATCAAGTTCGCTTTCAAACGTAAATCAATTGTGTGCTTCCTTTTAACTTTTCAAAATAAAAGTCAGATTTATTTGAAGAGAGGAAGTGGATTAAAACCTCTAAATTAGTCAAACGATACCATATCAAAAGGCAAACACCAAAATCAATACAATAAACCTTCCATGTGGTCGTTTACAGTAGAGAATACATTTTCTGAGAGGTAGAGTTTCGGTCGGGGACTCACCACGTCACAGTCGGGGAGCGTGTGCGGCTGCAGCCCAAAATCAAGTTTCTTTGGTTTCTTACCAAACATCTCTCTGCAGAACATTTCATAGATGCCTTTGGTGGAGAGAATAGAAACATATGACTTCAGTTAACATGAAAGAATCATTTCATTGCAACTGTTTTAGTAGAAGAGCGCTTACATTTTCCATTAAAAACCGCAATAAGAGGCTTGAATTTCCTCAGCTTCTCTTCCAGAATCTTCCCTCCCTCCCGTAACTCTTTACTGTTAAGAGGAAGACAAAAAGACAAATGGTTACACACAAAATTTAAATGTAATTGACTTTAAGCACAAACAGAAAAATATCAGTCCCGTTTGCTCATCAAACTTCCACGATGCTCTAAATATTTATTTTCAGTCTTTAGACTCACGTTGAGAGGTCTTTGCTCCCCGGCGTCGCCCTGGCAACCATGTTGGTGAAGCCCATTTTGTACTTGACGGGCAGGGTGGTGTCATGCATGTGGTTGAGTTGCTCCTTCGTGAAGCCGGACAGGAAGAGGCACTTCCCTGAAATGGAAAAGTCATTCATCTCTCTGGTGGATTTTAATAAGTTAATGGTGTCACAGTCTCAGCCTCGAGCTTCAGCTTCATTTAAAACATAGGGTAACAAATGTTACCCTAATAAAAAAATATTTTGTATTACCTTCGCATTGAAAATACGGAAGTTTATGTTTTGATTGTGTGTATTTATTTATTTATTTGTATGCATGTTACTCGCATTACTCATAAAGTATTAAACCGAATCGCATGACATTTGGTGGGATGATTGGTTATTATCCGGGGACCATTTGATTCGAATTTGAAAAGGTCAAAATCTTTTTATCCAATTGGCATGCAACTAATGCCAAAATGTTCATAATTTAATGCCCAATCTTGTGAAATGCGAAGGTAATGCGCTCTACTGAGTGCCCGTTCTAGTTTTAATCTGTATAACCTTCACAAACTAAGACTTCACATATAAAAAGCTAAAAGAATCTTCCTCATCAGATAACTTACAGAAATGATTTCCACCACCTGGAAACCACCGTCCAATCCAAGCCGCCACCAGTCCCGGGTTGATACCAATCTGGAGAAGAAAAAAGAAGGGCGTGTTTTTTCTCATCTTTAAAAGTTCACAACCCCCAAAACCATTCCTGGTGGAGCAGAGTCTCTTACAATAACATAGTCCAGGTTGTAATCCAGCAGGTCCGGTAGAGTCCTCGTCATGACTTCCTCCTCCGACATTCCCTTGAAGCGGTCGATTTTCCTCTTCACCTTCTTGAAGCTCTCGTCGATCTTCTCTTGCTTGCCATCCGCCGGAGCCTCTGCGCCCTTCTTGGGTTTGGGCCCGGGTTTGGCTTTAGGTGCACTCGGATCCTTCGCCGGCTTTGGTGCCTTGGGGACTTTAGGTGGTTTGGGTGGTTTTGGTGGTTTGGGTTCCTTGGGGGCTTTGGGCGGCTTCGGTGCCTTGGGGACTTTCGGGGGCTTCGGGGGCTTCGGTTCCTTGGGTTGAGCTGCTCGACCTCTTTTTTTGGGTGGGGCTAAAAGAAAAAAGATGAGAGGTGACGTCAAAAGGACGAACAGCCTGAATCTTCACCGCCATCTCTACCTAACCTCCCGAAACACTGAAACCTGCACGCTAACCACAAAACTAAAAACGTATCTTTTCCGACTACATAAACAGCTCTTATTATGGTACTTTCTGTATTCTTGTTGTTCTCCGTTGTACTCTAGGTTGTTGCTCTTATTGTAAGTCGCTTTGGATAAGAGTGTCTGCTAAATGACATGTGATGTAATGTAATACCAGTCAAAACTATTTCAGAAAGCCAAATATATTTGACAAAGATGACACTAACGTACACACATCTTTACTCCAGGAGCATCACAACTGGTAGCAGGCATGCTAACGTCAGGCAGTATTACAACACGTCCTGATTGTGCAGCCGTGACGAGTCAACACACTGCATGCTAAATTAAGAAACCTGGGATCTGATCCAGGACCAGCTGATACATAGATACAAACAGTGAGGGAGTTCAAAGGGGGTCACGGTACGTTTCGCCAGGTCGGCAGGCTCCTGCTGATCCATCATGGGTTCTGGGTAAGCCATGTGCGCCATGGCCGCCTCTCCCGCCGGCCCCTCTGGGTAGTGAGACTGGTGGTTGTGGTTGAAGCCTGAATATTGGGCCTGGAGGGCTTGAAACTGCTGCGCAGACTGAACCCTGTGAGGAAGAAACATTTTTAAACAAACAAGGGGGATTTATTAATACGACCAGTGGAAGTGCAGCGGGGGCTGCAGGGTCAGACCAGTGTGTTGCAGAACCACACAGTGGGAGCGCTCCGGGCTTTCCTTCTCCAGTCGACAGTGGTACGAGGTGATGATGCATAATTGTGTTTGATCAATTCTTTAACTTTATTCATGTATTTATACATCCTATTATGAACTTTTCGTCGCTAAACAATATTTAGTATTTTTCTGAACAAAACAACATCTTAAACTGCTAATTTATTTCTGTAATGCAATTAGAGAGGAACCACAAGTCCTTCCTTCCTACTGCTGTCAGGCTGCACAACAAACTGCAGAAGATCGCTGGAGATCCTGGAAAACTTGGCACTTTACTTAATTTTCACCCTGTATATTTAGTTTTTAGTTTTGTGTTTTACATTTCTTTTCACTGATGCTCTGATGTGCACCGCTGCTATGATTTTTGAAATGTCCCCACTGTGGGACGAATAAAGGAATATCATATCATATTACAATAAAATGCATTCTGCTCTATATTATTGTATTTTGACCGTACTCCTATGTTTGTTGTTACGTCACAAAGCAAATTCTTTGTGGCGGAAAACCAAATTAATAATCTGGATTCTGATTTTGATGCAGCCTCCTGGACCGACAAGAATCACGTGATTATATTACTTTCTGTTAACTTAATTATTTGGTTAAACTTGTTTACCAGGTTATTAGATGAAGCTTGTATTGGGTTAATTTATTCAGTTGGAGGCAATGTAGAGCGATATTTGTAGAACCTCATCGTCCTCCATCAAACTACAACCTTAAAAAAGACCATCAAGTTGAATCAAAGCCGGTTTAAAACTTCTTCTTTTTTTAAACTGACCCGTAATGAAGGTGAAATGGATTTCATGTATGTTGTATACGTTTGCATTAGTCTTAGTATGATGGACCGAATGAGCTGGAGAATACAACAGCTCTGAAATGTGAGCGTGTCTTTGATTATTTAAACAATTTAAAAAAGGACAACAAACTGACCACTCTGCAGAGTTGTGTGTGTGCTACTTATTCTCACACCGGATGGAAAACCGACTGAAGTGAAGTTCACAAGAACGGTGAGTGAAACAAAGGTCGCCGTAGCAACACGTTAAACGAAAAAAGATGAAACAAAGAGAGCCTTCCTTTGGTCCCCCCCCCCCCGATTAATTAAAACAAAGCAAAAATGTCATCGAGCTACAACAAAACAATATCCACTCAGCACTGGGAATCACGGGACGACTCAAATAACAATGGTAGAACAAAAAAAAAAAAAAAAAAAAAAAAAAAAAGGGGTACACATGCTTTAATTTCATTTTCATCACACTTTGCCATTCAGAGATTATAATTGCAGTTGTATTTATATATTTTATTTGTTGTTGGCCAACATTCTGGTGTGGAGGGAGACTCACCACTGTTGAAGATACTCCGGGGACACAACAGGGAATCCATTCAGCTTGTCTTCCATCGTTTGGGTGGTTGGACTTTATCAAATAAATCGATATGCAAATTGAGGGAAACACAGCTCGGTGATGAACACGTGGTTTAAAAGAGGATCTAAAGAGTCTTGGCAGTGTGTGAATCTGAACGCATGTGCAGGACTGTGGAGTCAACAAAAGAGATAAACAACACCAACACAAGGGGGGTGGAGATGGCGATAACACAATGAAACGAAAGGTAAAGCAACCATAAAAAAAGGTCCCCACTTCGTTTAAAGTATGATAACAAATAATAGTAATATTCACAGCGACACTTCTAACGTTACACCTGCAGCTTCTTCCACGGTTATGCTAACTCACTAAGCTAAACCCCGAATGGAAACCACTCTGGTGAATCTCCTTTTTTTAAATTTAAAAACCCTTTTAGAAAGACTTCCCACTGCTAGAAAGTACATATGTGAGTCTGTTGGGTATCTCGTTGAAGTCACAGACGTTTCGTATTCCGGGATATAATATTCGTTTTATTGTTTAAAGGGATTCGAGCAGCAGCTAACGTTAGCTCGACAGCCAGCCGTTGAGCTAGCTGAGCACGGATGAATGGTTTCGGGTAGACTGAAGGAAATCGCGCACACTTTACCGGCGATTTAAAATAACGTACACGTACCTGTTGCGGGCGAGGGTCTGAATGAGCGTCTTCTGTGCGTGTAGATGTTATTTTTCCATCTATCCCGCTATTCACTTTACAACATATGCGGTGCAACAGAAGCAACAAAGACGTGACAGCCCTGCCGGTCAACTTTGACACTGGACAAGCCCAAGTCTGAGACGTAGGGGTGCGTTATGAACTATATATTTAATAATAAACGAGAAAAAAAACTTAAAGTGGCGTATTTTATATTACTCACTCTTATATTAATTTATTACATAATCATGTTTGAATATGGTGTGTTCTACTGTGAACTGGAGAGTAATATTACAAACGAACAAACCGATACCCCCTATTGCGTATTTGGTATGAGCTGCTCGACTTTTAAAGTCTGTTCGCCGAGCTTCCTATTGGCTGATCGGCTGTGATGTTTAAAGGGTTTGTTTGCAGCTTGGTGCAGGGATGACGGGGTTGTGTTTATTGTGTTTGGCCAATAATTATCTAATTATATTGTATTTAATCCTCGAAGTTTGCGTTGCGCTAGTCCACTCTACAAAATGCACATTGAATTTTTTCCATTGTATTTTAGATAATTGCCAGGAAACAAAAGCTTCGAGGAAAAAAGTTTATAACACTGGAACGTTTTATTCTGCAAAATCATCCTCAACATTTTTCTTCAATTAGTATCGGTAAAAAAAAACACAACAAATAAAAATGTTTACTAAAACTATAACACACAGGTCCATATATGTAGATATCTACCTGCGTCTACAAATGAATAACTCTCAGCAATTCATGTATATTAAGTATAGGGCTGATTGTTTATTAACAGGAGTATTTATTAGCAGGAATATTTCAATTAAATTAATTGAATCACTAAGGATTATATCTTAACAAATCAGTCCATGGGAAAAACAAATGTTAGCTCAGCAAAGTGTGTGTGTGTGTGTGTGTGTGTGTGTGTGTGTGTGTGTGTGTGTGAGTGAGTGAGTGAGTGAGTGAGAGATGTTGAGACATGTAACGTATTACTGCAATACTTAAACATGGTCATCGATTAACATTTTAATGGCAGGTGACAGTGTTTTCCTCAGTCGTTTGAAAGAAGCTGTCAGGGTCCTTGAGCTGAAGAGTCAGCGTTCAATAAACCGGCTTCAGGTGGTAGAAATGACACTTGATGGCATTGTTTTAATCCTCTGTGAGTTTATCCAGCCCACGTTGTAAATTAAGCATCAATAGAGGCCTGGAGGTCATGCAAACAGTAAAAAAGAAAAAAAATAAGATATAAAATGGTCATAAGTATGCAGACCCTTTGCTCAGTATTGAGTATAAGCACCCTGTTGAGCTCGTACAGCCAGGAGTCTTCTTGGGAATGATGCAATAAGAATTTTACACCTCGATTTGGGGATCCTGCTATTCTTCCTTGCAAATCCTCTCCAGTTCCATCTGGTTGGATGGTGAACGTTGGTGGACCGCCATTTTCAGGTCTCTTCAGAGATGCTCAGTTCGGTTTAGGTCCTGGCTCTGGCTGGGCCAGTCAAGATAGGTCAAAGACTTGTTCCGAAGCCACTCCTTTGTTATTCTAGCTGTGTGAATAGGGTCATTGTCTTGTTGGAAGGTGAACCTTCGGGCCAGTCTGAGGTCCAGAGCCTGGTAGAGGTTTTCTTCCAGGACATCTCTGTATTTGCAGCATTCATCTTTCCTTCAACTGAAACCAGTCGTCCTGTCCCTGCAGCTGACCCCCCCCCCCACATGTTTGTTTCACTTTATTTCCACCATCATGTTGACAGAATATTCCTTTGGATCGCTGCCAGCTCGAAGTAAAAAAGGCCTTTGAGGAGATGGAACGGAGAGACCTGACGGAGAAAGATCCTGAATAATGGCGACCATGAGGGGAAACTGGATATGATCAGTCTGAATTGATAAGCACATATAAACAAATACTAAAATATAAATCCTCCTACTCTCATCATGGAGCTTTAAAAATAAGAGACTTTCCACTGGGTGAACTGAGTTATGATGACTTAGTTTTGGTTTTATTCATGCTGAATTGTCTCTCGCTGTTTTATGTAGTATTGTCTGAAACTTTGTGTAATGTGCTCCTGCTGCTGTCTGGACCAGGACTCTCTAAAGGAGATTTTTTTATCTCAAAGAAGCTTTTCCTTGTTTGAATACATTTAAAATAAAATAAAAATTAAAGACTTTCCCACTCCAGAGGAAGCATCCGTTACACTTTCTGCTGGCTCGTGCGTCACACTGATGCTTTAAAAAAAATGACACAACAAAACTTACAAGCTTTTAGAAGAGATTTAATAACTCTGTAATTACAGATTTAGAAACTCCCGAGTACAATTAACCTATTTATACAGCCGATAAATCATAAAATGTCGTTCTTTTCAAAATACAAAAATAAGTCACTGGACACGTACCATACAAAATGCAATAAATAGTGATAAAAAATAACACCAAAAACATGCAGTTCTGTCCCGAGAGTTAGAAAATGTGACAGTGGCGGGGCACGTTTTTTCCTTCTCTTGTGCGTTCACACCGGCGAGGCCTCCGGGGGGAGTGGGTGCGGTGGGGGTGGCACACGTCACGGCTTCTCTTTTCTCGCAGCGTCGTCGGAAGGCGTGTCGCCCGTCATCGATGCGTCATGCTACTAGTACAGCTGATGTCTGGCGTCTGGCCAGCTGAGCTCTCCAGCTGCATGGTGTCCCGCTGACCGGTCTACAGTGTCCATTAACCACGCAACGCAAAAAAAAAAAAAAAGATGGACTGTGCCACTCGGAGAAGGAGAAATTCAGCGATTTATTTTATCTCTAGAAACCAACAAGGTTTTTTTTTTTTTTTAAAGGATAAAAGTCAACCGAGTCATTTTTTCTGCAAATGACGTGAATAAAAAAAAAAGAAGAGGTGCCCCGTGGAGTTTTTCTTGTAAACAAACAAACGTTCCGTTTGTATTACGTGTTGTTTTTAGAGAATATAGCGCGTGCCTACAAAAAAAAGTAAAAAAAACAGTGGATGTCATTGTTTTACACATATGACGGAGAGAGAGAGATCGAGATACGATGATTTTTGGATTCGGGACCGACCTGTTTCCACTTCTAAACAGCTCTAGATGAGTAAATCTATCACAGTGTTTTATATACGGTGTAAAGAGTTTAAGCACCTGAAACTCCCCCAAATTTTCCATTTAGTTCCAACTGAATACAATCAGACCAACACGGTGACTACCTGTGTGCTACAGGCCTTGGCTTCTCCTCTGCCTCCGTCTCTTTCTAGTTGGTGGAGCTGCTGCTCCGGCTGGCGTCGCCATGCAGCCCGCCGCAGCTCTCGTACTCCGGGTCCACCTGCTCCTCTTTGATTGCCATCCTCTTCGCGTCCTCTGCGGGGCAAAAAAAGGACGAAACATGAAACAGAGTTAGTTATCTCTTGCTTATATCAACAATTCCACCCTCCCCTCCCTCCTCATTGAACCCTCCCTGTGGAGTAGTATGTGTAAAAGTACACTAGCATTCAATTTGGTGTTTTCCATGAAAACTCACTTTTATTTATCAAATGAATTCAAAATATAGTCTAAGACATTGACAAGATTATAAATAATGATTTTATTGTAAAAAATAATGGTGTTCTTAAAACTTGTGGCTCAAATGAAGGCCAGTTTTAGAGCTTCTCTCAGCAGCATAAATGTTTTCAGCTGCGCTCACATAAAAAGTGTTTGAAGGGTTTTCTAACCCTCTGCTAGTCTTCTAAGGCGATAGCACAATGTACCACTAGAACACTGGAGATGGGCCTCTACACACCTCTGTAGAGACTTCCTTAAACACCAGAGAATAGTCATCTACACATCAACTATGTAGAGAGAGGATTTATGATTCATTTAATATTATCTTCATTGATAAAAACAGTGCTTTACTTTGAGAAATAAGGACATTTCTAAATGACCCCAAATTATTGAACGCTAGTGTATATACAGTACATGTGGGAATAGTATGCGGGTGTGTATGTGGATATGGATGGTTGTGTGTGTGTGTGTGTGTGTGTTTGTTGATGTAGATGTTCATGAATGTGGAGGTTGGCATGTGTATCACTGTGGGCTGGACTACAGATACTGATACTACTATTTCGAATGTATGCTATTTTCAAATTCAAAAAAATAAAATAAAAAAGAGTTAGATCTTCGCCCAGAGACGTGAACAAAAAAGAAGAATATTCCCAGTAAGCAGGCGGCGGTGCTGAATTATCCCCTCTTTACCTTTCGCCAGCTGCAGATCGAACTTGTACTCCGTCTCCTCCACCTCGATCTTGGGTATCAGGCCCTTCATCTCGCCCTTCATCTCGTCCCGCAGCTCTTTCAGCTTGATGTAGAAATGCACCTTGTCCTGCGCCCGGGGGAACTGGGCGCAGCGAGGGCTCGATGACGGCATCAGGTAGCACACCTAGGGGGAAACCGCTCACGCCGTGAACACGCCGCTCGCTTAGCTTTTTGATTCTTGCAGATCGCTTTCTTTTTCTTTTACGTACCGTCTCAGTTTCTGGGATTTTGTACGGCTGCAGACCGAAGTCCAGATTCTTTGCCTTCACGCCGAAGGTTTCTTTGCAGAAGATTTCATAAATACCTGACGAACAAATCAACACACGTCAACACACTGTTCAACGATGGCTTCGGGAATAACACATACATAAGAAACAGTTTGTTTTAAAAGATACCTTTTCCATTGAAAGCTGCTATTAATGGTTTGTATTTCTGCAGCTTGTCAAGTAACTGCCGACCTCCTTCTCGAATCTCCTTACTGGGACAAAGACGGAAGAAAAAAACATATATAAATATAATAAATGTTGAACTTCCTCACTGTTCGCCGACTCAAGCATCAACTCAAAGGACTCATCCGTGCTGCATTTCCTTTTCTTTTCCTTCTCATTCACCTGGAGAGGTCCTTGCTGCCGGGCGTGGTTCTCTCCACCATGTTGGTGAAGCCGATGTTGTATTGGTCCGGGAGGCTCTGGTCATGCATGAAGTTGAGCTGCTCGTCAGTCAGGCCGGACAGAAACAGACATTTCCCTGGAGAGTGGAGCAAAACACATCCAATTAGTTATTAAAACATTCGAACCAGACGAGTGTTTGAGGTGATTATTGCAAACAGAACAACAGTGATGAACGACAACAAATGAATGGCCGACAATATTATAAACACAAAAATCTATTTAAAAGAATCGATTGTGTTCATGTGATAGTTGAGTGATATAACAAATACATAACAGCTTCTGAAAATCATTGAGAACCCTGATTTCAGCAAACCTGTTTTAGGAAAAATCGGTTAAATAAACCTCTGTTGATGAAACATGTAAATAAAATGTCTACATTTTTCTATTCACCCCTTAATTTCAATAAAAAACTGTGCATCCTGTGCATTGTCTGCTTGTTGCAGTGAAATATTCAAACTGAAACATCATCTTCATGGCTGCACACAAACAAAATGTTCTAATAAAACGGATTATAATTCAGCGTGAGGCAGATTTAAGTATCCGGACCTTTATCGAACCTCCGCATGCATTTGAAATGATCAATTTGAGATGCGTCTGAGCAGTCAGCTGTGTGTGTGTGTGTGTGTGTGTAGTGACTGAACAGAGGTGAACATGAAGCATGCTGGGAACGTAATGAAACTGGATTCTGACTCACAGAAATGGTTTCCTGGGTTTGGATAATGGCGTCCTTTGAAGGCTGACAGGAGTCCCGGGTTAATTCCAATCTGAGGGGGGAAACGTGAAGGTGTCACCATGGCAACAGACGGGGAAAAAGAAAAAGAAAATACACATTCGACTTGTGATCGAAACCCTTTCCGACATATACGCACAATGTGTGTACGCCCTGTGTTGTACAATTCACACCAGCTCACTAAATTTGAATACACATAGAAATAGTGACACTCACTATCAGAATGTCCAGGTTGTAGGTGATGACGTCCGGCAGGGTTTTGGCCATGACCTCGGCCACCGACATGCCGTTGAAGCGGTTGAGAGCCCTCTTGGCTTTTTTGGCCGCCTCGATCTCGTTGTCCTCGTCATGCGTCTTGCCGTCCTCCACCGGCTGCTTCGGAGGCCGCCCTCTCTTCTTCTTCACGGGCGTCACGACTGGAAAACACACAACGTAGATATGACCGAGAAACTCAAATCGTACGAGCCGATTAATGCTGTATTTATATCGGGTGCAATCGGTTACGTCGGCACGGCATATTACAGGGTTTTTCCTGCATAGAGAAAATGTGGGCGCGCGCCTGAGCCTTTTTGCTCCGTACTGCGTGTACGCGGATGAGTTTGCGCTCACTACCCCCCCCTCGTCTAAGTGAACATTGGGGCATCACAGAACGGTTTTATTTAATTCCACCACGAGTCAGAACTCGAACCCTTTGCAGATTAAGTGAGCGAATAATGTGGAGCATCTTAAACCTATTTTAATAAACTGTTGAGGGAGTGGGGGTGAATAACTTTGATCAATAACCTCTTCGGTACCTTGAGAGGGAGCGGAGGGCTGAGGTGGGTGCCGGACACTCGGCTCCAACTGCTGTATTGTATGTTGATGCTGAGGGTGGTGCAGGTGGGCAGGATGCTGCTGCTGCTGCTCCCTGGCGTGCGGCTGGTAGGTCAGCTCCTGGTAGTGATTTTGGGCCGGGGGGTTATAGTTCTGATAAAAAGGTTCCTGGTAGACGGGCGGTTCCCGGTGGACGGACAGCTCGGCCATGACGAGGTCATCCCCGGGACCCTCGGCGTAGTGGTTCATGTTGTGATACGACATTACATGCTGGGCCTCGGGGTGCTGCTGGCTGGACTGGTACCTACAAATAAATAAATAAAAAGGATCCACGAGAGGAGAGGGAGGAAAGGAACAAGTTAAAGAGGGAAGGAAAAGGACGGTGAGGAAAAGAAGGGACAAGAAAGCAAACGGGAACCGGACAAAGCAAGAAAAAAGGACAAAATGGTGTCTGGTGCTCGATGGGGTGTGTGGAGAAAGCGTACAAGACACGATACTTACAAACACACATGCGCTGATTTACACACCCATTTGTATTCTCTGCATTTCACTCCAAGTATAATTTTCCACCTCGATCTAATTGTGGTCGTGCATGTGTTGTATTTTTGAGCCTCTGGCTTTACGACTCTCACAAACGGGTCTTCTGACTTTGCAACGAAGAAATACCAAAAATAACCGAGACGTGATTGATGTGAAGACGACGACAGGACACGAGCTTATGTGTGGTCTCCTGTTCGTGCTACAGTAGGCAGAAAGAGGTAAAAGCCACTGCAGGTGTAGTTATGAAGCCTGTAGCAAGCGATGATGTAACGACTGCTTTGTCATGTAGTGACAAGTCCAATTATTAAACTACATTATCATATATTATTACTCGTCCATGTATCAGAGTACAAATAATGCAATATCGTAACAATATCACGTGTGCAAGTTAATTACATGTATTATTACATACATACTAACTCAGGGTTGTTGGTCCATTTCCCATTTTTTCCTATTTTCTCAAAGGACACGTTTTATATTGAAATGTGGTTATTATCCTTAATAATTACAATGCCACTTGCTACAAGCATAAATACAAAGAATACAGGTATGTACATGACTTCGTGTGTCAAATGCTAGTCATGTTGTTGTTGTTTTTCTCCATCTCATGCATGAAAATGAAGACGTCAGGAAGAGAACATGAGAAGTTTTCCATGACCTGCCACCTCCGACACCAACTCACCACTGCTGAAAATAATCCGTGGGTACCGTCAATGATGTATACTGGTTTTCTTCCATCTTAACTGTTGACTTATTTGAATATATTAACATTCATTCTGCTGCCAAAGGCATCGATACCCACTGTAGATGTGAGCTGTCTGGAGTTTTGGAGCACATACGGTACACAAAGAAGACTTATGGACGCTGCTACAGGGAAGATGGAAGGTTTAGCTGACAACGTTACGAAGTCCTACTGGCTGTCTTGAAACCACAATTGACCTCTAGGTTAACGAGACATGAAGGTATTTGAGCGAACTACCGTACCTGTCATACATTTTTCTCTTTAGTTTTCAAATAGGAAGACTGGGGGCTGGGTATCCTCCCAAAACAAAGACCATTTAAACGCTCAATAATTCCTTTTGGCGCAGGTTGAGTGGACGCTTACCGCCCCCTCTTGGTCGGGAGGTGTACTGCAGGGGTAGAATTAAAATATATAATTTAGGATGTTTAATCACATTGCACGGCTATGTTATTACAACAAATGATCGACGATTGCGAAAGGAAACATCATACATGATTCTTTTATTTTAACATCAAGGCATTAACACGGTATTTAAGTATGAGTTGGCACAAACTACCGCTAGATGGCGAACGATATTATATGCATGGTCGCACCAGCACGAATTTACACTGCAGACGAACGTTGAAACCAAAGATAGTATGTTTGCTTAAAGTGCATCACTCCATATTTAAAAACAGGACCAGTCAAAACACACACAAATTGTGAAAAGTCCACATCGTAACCCCTTAGATAATCCAGGGTATTATTTACTCGTGCTGTCATTTTCTTCAATGCATCTGTCTTTAATTGGCACAACACTGCTAGTTAAAAAGATATTATAACTTGCTGTATGTGGCTGGCGAGGTTAGTTTATATAAAAAAGCTAATAGATGAAACGTTAAGCTAGCTGGCCTACATCCACAAGCAGCCTCAACATGGTGGAATAGAAAGATTATTCGAGCCTAAAAATCAATAACAATCTCTCTCAACCAATACATCAATCGAAAGCGGACCACTGTATTGTTAAAAAATGCGACAGGACACGGAAGCATAACCTTTTGTGGTGTCAAAAAATATAGGCAGAGTGAGACCTCTCTCACATATTATTTTATTTTGTATATCTTCGCGTTAACCAAACAGCGTGACCTGTGTATGAGTCCCAATGACAGACATCTGGGGTTTTGACCATGGTGGAAATTAGATTCATATTGCGGTCTTTTATTTAAAAGACGGTTAAATAAACAAGGTAAGATCTCACGTGCGTCACTATATGTCAACGTGTCTATTGCTGGTTCAACATGTATTGTTAAACTTTTAGCCCTGACATTAGCTACATCACGGCTAACAAACACAGTGACGTTAGCGTCCTTGTCCCTGGATTTACTGTGCAGGTGGTTGACAATCATACACAGTATATTGTATGTTATGTGTGCGTGCATATGATACTAAAATAGTGAATTATACATAGAAAAAACCCTAATGGTAACTCCTAAATATGGAGGCTAAACAGGGTCCCAGTGGTTGTGATACAGTCTAATATTAGGATGCACATCCATAAATATGAGGCATTATTTTACAATTTTAGCTGAGAAGATCACTTTTGACTGAGCAAGAAAAACATGTAACACCCTATTTGGTCTTTGCACCCAAATAAAACCTTTGCATTTGTTTTTATTTTATTTTCGGCATTTTTCTTTTTTTAACCTATCTCTTCCTCTCATTTTTTCTTCTTTCTTCTTCTTTCCCCATCAGGGCGAGGACATCTGTGAAGATGCCAGCCGGTGTGTCGTGGACTCGTTACCTGAGAATGTTAGGTGCCAGTATGCTGGCCATGTTTGCAGGAGCACAGGTCGTCCACCAGTACTACCTACCTGATCTGGTGAGGGACTACATCAACCCCTCTTATGCATGTGGCTGTCACTGTGTAGTGCTACTTTTATTACAAATATTATGAATATAAAAACACACACTATACTGTATGTTTGTATTTTCTTGCATTTGCTATAATACAATGTGAAAGCCACCACATAGTAGATGTAAAAGTGTTGATTGTACTATTGTCCTACTTCATACTACACCACTTATCTAAACTGGTCCAGTCTTGCTGTATGTGTTTAACAGTTCTTCCATTTATTAAATATATATTTTTTCATCTTTTAGACTATACCAGACATCCCGCCAAAGCCTGGGCAGCTTAAGACAGAATTGCGGGGCTACAGAGCCAGAGAAGAAGCGACTGCTATGTTAGAGCAGCTCAAAGCAGAACAAAAGGTGGACTGATCCTAGAATTACACGTCCTCTTGTGCGATGGACACTCTGAATCGAGCGTTATGTCCAATGTCCAAACCCTTTTTTTGCCAACAGCTAGACGTGCCTGGGAGTAAAGTCACTTCTGAAACATCTGCAGATGGATATTTTCTGTTTTTAGTGTTTTTTCTTTCAATGGAGAAAACGTGAGAGGAATGAAATGCGACACACACGGGATAAGGATCCTATTGGACTCGAGATCATTTGGTTTATTCGACCGTTGCTATCCGTGTGTTATAAATTTATTTCTGTTCTATTCAAAAGTATATCTTGATTGTTTATCTTTTATTGGAAATAAAGATATATCACCAAAAATGTTATTACTTTATGGTAAAATGTATTACTCTATATGGGAATTATGACAAACACGCAGCATTTGTCATCAACAATTTTGAAATATAAAGATGTGATTCTTTTATCTATATTGAGTTGTTGTCAATTTGATAGTTTGGGGTTTTGGTCAAAATAATTAAACATCTAAACATCACAAAGGAAATTCAGCAATAAAGAAATACAATATCTGCATAATAATTGCCTGGATGTCTCGTATCGTTGAGGGACCTCACGAGTACACACGCGCTACCGTTTGGTTGCGCGCGCACCTCAACAGTTGGAGGTTGGTGTATCTTAGCAACACCGTGTAAACACAAGTGAAATGGAAAAAAAGATGGCGACGCAGAGAGAGCAGGACGCCGCTGATTATCTCAAGAAACACAAAATACCCGAGCTGTTGGAGAACCTGACCAGCATGCTCTTCTTCCACAGACCCGGTCAGAGTTCAACATGACAACAAACAAACTTCCTCCTCTGAAAAACGATGTTTTCCTTTGTTAGCTAACCTAGATAATTCCATTAAAATGTGTTACTGCGCGATAATATAAACACAACAACACATGTTATAGGCAGGCTAATATATACACCATAACGCATGTTATAGATGGGCTAATAAAAACACCATACCACGTGTTATAGCAAGCTTAGTGTTAGCACGCATTTATGATCATTATATGTTAAAAGACAGGTCAACAACAGAAAAGAAAAATGTCACAGTGTAGAGTTTCCCAAATCATATTACACTTGTTGTTTTAGAATGTATAATAAGTATTGTGCATAATGTGTAACAGGAACCTGACAAATGTATTTTCTTGAATGAGCCTTGGAAATGTCACATTTACAGGACTCAATAAAGGTTCGACAAATTGAAATTGAATTATTAGCACACTTTTACTTATTTAAATAAAGTATCAGTTTTTACACTGTCCTATTCTTGTATTACTAGTTATTGTTGTTTTGGCATTGCATTAATTCGAGATTGTTGCTCTGACTCGATATATTAAGTTTTGCTTGAAACTTTTCTCTGAAGTGTTCATCAATCTACCTTTGATTATTGGAAACGCTAATAGCAGCGGTTACTTGTGATTCATTCCTTCATTCAGAGAAGCCTAGAGAGTTTCTGGTGGAGCAGCTGGAGCAGCTGAAGATGTCTCAGCAGAGTGGTATAAAAGCGCCTAGTCTGTTCAACAAAGCCAACCTGGATGCAGTCTATGGGATCCTGGACCCCACTCATCAAAAACACATCACTTTTGCCCAATATAAGCAGGGTGAGCACGCGACACGGACAGTACATTAGGCGTTCTTGTGCCGGAGAAAGATGGACACTTATAATACAATTACATTTTATATAACATTGTATACTCACTTTTAAATATATATGCTTTTTTTTTCTTCAAGTTCCTTCTTTTTGTATTAGAAACAATAGTGGTTGCCTATTTAATCCTATGTCACATGAAGATACTTTTAATTCACCCAATTATTGCTAACATAAGCTTTTCCCTCACAGCTCTGATCACACTGGGGATCAAAGATATTAATGAATGTCCCGAAGGTGTAAATGAAGACAAAATATCCCACGAAACCTTCGAAACAGAAGCGTAAGAGCACCTCGTAAAATCTGAACTTCACAAAGACAATATTCACCAGCATTTTAGAAGTCATAAAGATCATTGGTGTCTTATGTTGTTGTTACAGGATTCGAGGCCTGCAGAGATGCTCAGCAACGTATGCACAACTGTGATCTTTTGTTTGATGTTCCCTTCAGCGGATATGTTATTTATTCATATAAAGTTGGATGTAGCCATCGAGCTTTATGTCTTGTAGATTTAATACATTTTATATTAAACTGCTAATATGTTTTCAGTCATTTTCATTCAAGTATTCACTAGCCTTATGTCAAGGTGCATTATGTGATGAGAAACAACTGTTTATAAAGAGCTCTCAGACTAGAATAAGTTAACAGAGTTTAAATCGCAGCTCTGCGTCTCAGTCCTGAATGATTCTTTTTGTTCCTCTTTATTTTGATATTGAAATAAAACTAAATTGTTTCCCAATGGTTTAAATCCACACTATATTGATCAGTTTAACAATGTGTCATACGTCGAAGATATATAATATATGATATTTTTAGACTTCTTAAATATATGACATGATCTCTGACAAGCATGATCTACTTTTTAATATTTTATTTTAATTATATTTTATGTAAGCCTGTTGCTTAGTGATCATGATTGTAATTATTATTTATATGTTTTTTATAAAAACTAAAAGTAGTCAAATATTATGATAGTTTATATATATTTTTAATAAAGTAGTCAGAATATTTTGGTAATATATACATATATATATATATATATATATATATATATATATATATATATTCAATTATCTGTATCTTAGATTTGATTTAAGCTTTTTGCCGTAATATTTTTTATTATGATTATGTTTGTAATTATTATTCATATGATTTTTTATTATTTATATTTATTGGTAATATATTTAAATACTAAGACAATATCATATTTTTGCTTTTGATATAAACATGAAAAATTAAATTAGTTGAACTATTATTTTAGTATATATATTTTAAATAAAGTAGTCGAACTATTAAGGTAGTATATATTTGTTTTACATTTTTTTAATCCAATTATCTGTATTGATCTATTATTCACATTCTGCAGCGTCGCGGTGTTGAACGCTTCCCGCAAAGGGGCGTGGTCAAGAAGTGACATGGCCGCCGCCTGCTTATACGAAGCCCCGTCGCCTTTTCTCTTCGGTTACTTGTAGGTTAAATTCGTCGGACTTTTCTTTCCCCCACGTAAAAAGCCTCGTCCGGACCCACCGGGACAGCACCCTGCGGAGCTCAGCATGGGCACCGTCCACGCCAGGGTAAGGAAGCGTCCGGGGACGTTGACCTCTCGGTACGCTCGGTTATCCGACAGGGAGCCGTGGCTACCTCGCTGCGGGAAACAGGCCCTCGCTGTCCGGGTCAGCGTGCAGCGACCAGCCGCTGGCTGGCTGCTAGTTAGTCCTCGACACAATAGAAAATAAACACTGTTGTGCATTTAGATAGACATGTGGCTCCTCCACTCACTGTAGTCAGTAGCACATCTACAACAGTAAACAACACTGTTGTTTATTCTCTCGGGTCAGAACATATGTAATATTATGGTCTGCCAATAATGCAAATTACAAATGCAAATGAGCTGTAGCTACAATCTAGTACAGTGCATCACATGGTGACATGCATGTTTTAACTGTACATGGTCCCTTTTAAATAAAATAATAATACATCTATACGTAATTAATGTTAGCTCTGTGATTTATATTGAGTTTTAAGGGAAAAATACATTTTCCTTACACATTCAGTTACTTGGGAAACATTGATTCATAAATTAATTGAGAAATTAATCAGCATATTGAGAAATCATTGCAGCTCTACTCACTTCATGTTAGTGGAGAATACTTTGGGCACTCATTCTAAAACGTAAACGTTCCTCCCTATTCTGTCAAACTCTGCACATGAGCTCCGTTCGTGACTCTACATCCGTCTCCCCTCTTTCTGCAGAGCCTGGACCCTCTGCCCATGCGAGGGCCCGAGCTCGGAGTTCAACCTGACGACATCGAGGCTCCGGAGATCGAGCACGAGCCGAAGCAAGAAGTTCTCGAGAACAAGAATGTGAGTTTTTTTTTTTTTGTCATTTAAGTGTTTTTTATTTATTTTGAGGTGTTCTAATTATCACCCCATGCTGTTTTGTCTCTCCGTTTCTCCAGGTCGTGGTTCAACGGGTCCACATAGACGGGCTCGGAAGAACCAAGGACGACGTGCTGACTTATGAAATCGCAGAAGTTTTTCGGGCAAAGAACTTGATTGACGTAGGCTCACTTTGCTGATCCCTCTGGACTAATTATTTACATTTTGAGTATATGCATTACAAAATAAATCTGTTCGCTGTGTAGGTGATGCGGAGGTCCCACGAAGCCCGACAGAAGCTGCTGCGTCTCGGCATCTTCAGGAAAGTTGAAGTTGTTATCGACACTTCCCGAGGTAGGTTCAAATAAAATGTACACTTAGAGCTATTTGTTGAGACCGGGTCATCTCACTCTCCACCCCCCCCCTTTCCAGGCGAGCACGCTCTTCCCAATGGCCTCGACGTGACCTTCGAGGTCACCGAGCTGAGGCGGATGACGGGCAGCTACAACACCATGGTGGGAAACAACGAGGGGAGCATGGTAAGGATCTACTTCCTGAAGGGACATGTGCTCCATTGGCTACAATACACTATTCACCTATAGAGAATATTTCCAATGTTGACTACTGCTATTCAGATTCAGTGAAAAGATCAGTGTGACTGCCTCTAAATACACAGTTTAAAAAAGCCCTGATCATCTCTCACCGCTTTTAATTTTCAGGTCCTGGGCCTGAAGTTGCCCAATGTATTAGGTCGGGCGGAGAAAATGACTTTCCAGTTCTCCTACGGCACCAAAGAAACCTCCTACGGCCTTTCTTTCTTCAAACCCCAGCCAGGAAACTTTGAACGCAAGTAAGAAACAACAGCCAGAAGACACACTCGTTCTTCAAAGTGTAATCTGAATCTGAACCATTGATTGCCATGTACGTGGACGTACAAGGAGTTTGTCTTGGCGGGTGGTGCACAAGACTGGACAATAAGACAAATAAACAATAGCAGGGTGCTGACATGTCCTCTTCTTCATCTACTTACAGTATCTTGCTCAACGTGTACAAAGTGACTGGTCAGTTTCCATGGAGTTCTCTCAGGGAGACGGACCGAGGCGTATCTGGAGAACTGAGCGTAAATACGGTTTCTTTTTCTCATTTTGTGCAGTTAAAAATGTTGAATGTCAAACTAAATGATCACAAATTAACACAATTAGGTTAACTTGATAGAAGGAATGATAGATTGTTCTATTTAGGATCATAAAGTCCAGTTCTTGACCCTGAGATGGATGAAATGTATTATCCTCACATGAACACATCATGTGTATGGATGACCTAAAATGTCTTAAGTATAAATGCAGGAATAAATGCTGAAATAACTAAATATAGTATAACTACTCTTATCTAGCTCATTTACATGTAAGGACACATGCATATATACAAACGAGGAAATATGTGTGGACACATAAATAGAAACATAAAAAAATTAAGTAATACAGAGATGTAGAAATAGATTTATTTAATGATGTCCTGTTTGGATATAACTTATATTTATTTATTTTTCTATTTATTTCTCTATTCATACATTTATTTAACCATTTATTTATTTATTTATTTATTTATTCATGCATTTATTTTTGTATTTATTTATTTATTCTTGAGACATTTTAAGTCCTTTTTATTTAGGATGATGACGACAGAGGCCGACCAAGATGAGCCATTCCTTCCTCCACATTTTAAGGAGACACGAGTACAAATATAAGTCATAGACTGGTGTCAAATTACACATTTCTTCCCCCCCACAGTTCCCCGTGTGGAAGACGACCCAAACCCTGAAGTGGGAGGGCGTGTGGCGGGAGCTGGGCTGTCTGGCCCGCACCGCCTCGTTCGCCGTCCGGGAGGAGAGCGGCCATTCCCTCAAGTCCTCACTTTCGGTATTTGTCTCTTATTTTTAACATCGAATATCTTACAGGCCCCGCAGCGGACCACGTGTTTGACTACTACAAGCCCCGCCCCGCTGCTTTCACTTGTTTATTAGAAGTTTGTTTGTATTGAAAGTAGATCTGAATGAACATTTCCTGAGGTATCATTGGTTTGTAGTTTGATTACGCGTAAGCCCACCAAATGTGGTTTTAATAGCGCATTTTATTTAATATAAGCCCGGCTTACAGCATATGAGCAACATTTGAGGGCCAGCTACAGCCCAAAAAAATTCTTCCTTGGCCAAGAAATGTTTTCTACCAAATTTGGTGGCGGTCACTCAAGATTTCTTGGACGGGAAGCAGGAAAAACAACACATTTGGAAACTATTTCAAAATGGAGGATGTATGACGGAGATGTAAATGGGCGTGGCTTATATAAATGGATACATTTGGACCCACAGAATCCAGGGACATTTTTTTGAGGGGGGGAGAGAATCTCAAAAGACACTGTAGTACTAAACCAGCTTATAGCAAAGGTTTTTCTTTATTTGTGAACAGTGTCTTTATGTTTTTCAGCACTCGATGCTCATCGACACCAGAAACTCCTCGATTCTCCCCCGAAGAGGAGGCCTGATGAAGATCCATCAGGTTGGTTGATGAACATTAAGCCATTTTTTTGATTGCTATATTAAAAATATATTTATTTTATTGACGTTGTGCAGCAGGCTGATGCTTTGGGTTGTGGTTGTGCAGGAGCTCGCTGGTTACACCGGGGGAGACGCCAGCTTCCTGAAGGAGGACTTTGAGATCCAGCTCAATAAAACTCTCTTCTGGGACTCGGTGAGAGATTCTACGACTTTCAGCCATTGAGCTAAACATCTTATCTAAAGAGTCTTAAAGCTAGGGTCGGTGATCTTGAGAGACTTATTTAAGTGATAAACTCTGAATTTTAAGTGAGAAATGTCTGTTTGCAGAAAAATGTACTTCAATTCCCAAAATCCTTGATGTCGTCATCATTTAACCAAGTTTCTTTGACATTCTGTGCGCTCCACTAAACCCTCTGACTCTCCTCCAGGTCCTTTCTGCCTCGTTGTGGGGCGGTTTGCTCCTTCCCATCGGCGACAAGCCAACAAACATAGCCGACAGGTACAGAAACACTACGCGCCAACAACTTTAGCCGGTTATTTTTTTTAGCTATTTTTTTTTGCAGCTAAAAAATCTACGCAGAATTAATTATAGGCAGACGACTGACTCTGGATTCCTGAGATAATGAAGAAAAATTAAAAAATGTAAACAAAAATTATTGTTTATGTCTGACATTTTGTATTTCTTTTATGTTGATCCCAAAAAAATTACAACAAAAAAAGATATCATTCTCAAACCCGTTCTGTAGTTATAAATCTCTTTTCTATAGTTTCTAAGCGAATTGTATATGTTTATTTGCAATGGACAGATATAGTGTACATATCCTTATGTACGTAAATCACATTTTGTACAATTTGTATGCAAACTAAATTCAACTAAAAAAAGTAATTAACTGTCTAGTTATTCATATTACATATTGTAAATTGTCTGTGTCTCTGCCGACCTCCTAGGTTCTATCTCGGGGGCCCCACCAGCATCAGGGGCTTCAGTATGTACAGTATGGGCCCGCAGAGTGAAGGTGAGACGAGACCTTGGCTACAGCTGCTCATGGGACCCGACTGAAGTCTGCCGGTTAATTGAAAGGTTGTGTTCTGGTATTACTGATATGGCAGGCGACTACCTGGGAGGAGAGGGCTACTGGGCCGGGGGCCTCCACCTCTACACCCCTCTCCCCTTCAGACCGGGCAAAGGGGGCTTTGGGGACCTGTTCAGGACGCACTTCTTCCTCAATGCCGGAAACCTTTGTAACCTCAACTACGGTGAGCAGTATATAAAAAATGTTGTTGTTGTGTGTATGTATATATATTTGTTAAAATATATATATATACCATATCTCATTCATGTGGGTAAATTATAATCATGTTACTGCTCATAGATCAAATGATGCTAAAATACTGTTGATCATGTTTACATATTTCTGAGATGATGATGATGATGATGCGATGATGACGACGTCAGGGGGTGTTAACTATATATAAATATAGACGTCACCCGAGTACAGTCACGTGTGTTTGGCAAGAGAGCCGAAGGGAAAACTATTTTTAAACTGCATATTAAGACAAAGGGTGTTTTTCTGTTTAATTTCTGTTGCTGTTCTGCAATAAAAGAAAGTATGGAAGTGGCACTATGAACAGTCTGCGCGTTGATTTCCCTGACCTCTCCTACATGTGTGTTTTTATCAAGGCGAGGGGCCGGGAGCACATTTGAAGAAACTCGCAGAATGCATCCGCTGGTCGTACGGTCTCGGGATCGTGCTGCGCTTGGGGAACATCGCCCGACTGGAACTGAACTACTGCATTCCGATGGGAGTCCAGAGTGGAGACAGGTGGGGCTGGCTTCAGGTTAAGATTTACCTGAAAGGACACTTTGTAGGAACTCTGCACACTGCCATTAGCTTTACCTGCAAACAGCCGATGAATGAATAAGTTAGTAGGATCAGACTGACTATGAGTCAGTGGGTAGCAGGCCCGTCTTTCAATCACGGAGTTGGAGGTTTATCCCCGCCCTAGTCGATGTGTCCTTGAGCAAGACACTTAACCCTGAATTGCTCCCTGTAGTTGTGTGTACGAATGTAACAGGATTGTAAGTCGCTTTGGATAAAAGCCTCAGCTAAATGACATGTAATGTGATGTAATCAGAGCAAACCGAACATCATCTCATGAGCTGTAACGCATGTACTTTTTAGGGGACAATGTTTGCCCCCACTGACATCCAGTTTAAAAAGAAATTGGGGGCACTTACATTAACCTTTGTTCAAAAATAATAAATATACTTATTTTGGCTCACACTATATATGATGAATTGTAATACAAATGGCAAAAATAAGAATATTAGGCAGCAGTCTACAGATTCAAAGTGTTTTCTTAGATATTTCTTTTAAACACAAAAAAAACAGAAAACATACATTAAATAATCATATGTTATTCTTATTTATTTGTGGTTATTTATTATAAAACATTTAAAAATGAATATTAAAAATTATAACTTATTTCTTTGTTTTTTTAATAATTACAAATAATATATATATATATATATATATATTTTTTTTTTTTAGTTTGTGTACAGGCAGTACAGATAGGACATACAAAACAAAGAAAAAAAAATATTGAAATTATGGGGGCATTTTTTGCCCCTCTAGTGATATTGGAGGCAACATTATATTTCCTAGGGGCAGTTTTACCTTTGCCCTCATATATTTCCGTCGCTGCATTTATCTACATGGGATGAAATGCACTTCAAAAGTGAACGTTTCTCTTTCTCGTGATCCCTTTTTTTGTGTTACCGTGTTCACGTCCTGCTCAAAGAGAAGTTTAGTTCTGTAGTCTGAGTGTCGGCCTTTTGGCGGCATCCAGGGGATTCAGGGGATTCAGTCTGTGCAGCACGGGCCCACAGAGTCAAGTTGGTCGAGGTCTTTCACAACATACATTAGTTTGGACTTTCCAAATTAAGCAGTAATTTCCATCCAAAGGGACTTTTTTCATTTTATTTCCAGAGTATCCCTGTGTGCATGGGGATACGTGCATGATAGAAATGTTCTTTTCATAGTTTTTATTCATTTCAATGCCATGTTTTGGGATTTGGATTGTTTTTTCACAATCGTATTTCAAAACATATTTTTTGTTGTTGTTGAGTAGTAATATTTCCATTGTAGGCACACAAAAATAAGACATTGTAAAACATTGTTGCATACATCAGGAGGAGCTAGGAACCCCCCAAAAAATCTTGTAATTAAGATATCTTCTTCGGTTTACTCGTCCTCGAATACATACAGGCGGCCATCGCATTCAAACGCCTCACCCACGTCGTCTAAATCGTCGATATATATTTAGCCGTGGTGTTGAAAATATTTTTAGATGGTTACGCTTTCTGTACTTCAACAAAACAAACTCTTCCTGGCAAAGTCGAGCCGGTAACATTGCATACCTCATGAGAGGAGCGCTCTTAAAGCTGCATATTGTCCTTTTTAATGTGCATTAATCAGATTCTTTGTGTGCTCTGACATTGATTTCATTGACTTTCTTTCTCTGTTCTTTGCAGGATATGCGATGGGTTCCAGCTTGGAGCAGGAATCCGGTTCCTGTGAAACCACATTTGTTGGATCTGGAACGTCTTTGTGTTTCAACATTTAATTTTATGCCAGAAACATTTTTATTGTAAGAGGAAATCGCTTGTACAGAATTGTTGTTGCCACTAATTAGTTCAGTAAAAGTGTTTGCTGCGACCGATTTATTTATTTGCTATTATTACCTGTTGTCAGAAGTCAAATAAAGGGCTCTTAGTCAAACGTTACTCACCTGTAACTTACCTGGACATTTGTCATGCAGGCTTTATTTGAATCAAACAGCTGTATTGGTAAGTTGATTTGCACATACAAAGAATATGTCTTAGACAAATGCAGTACAAAGGCCAAGAGACGCAATGTAATTCAAACCATTACTGTTAGAAATATTAATAGGAATGTAAGAAATACGTTTCAGACTTCAAACAATTGTGAGGTAAATTACGTTTTCGAAATGATATAAATGTATCATTTGTCGTGGCAAAATGTATTAAGCTGGGGGAAAAAAAGAATATATTACAACCCAGAACTTGTGTTTATGATATTGTTTCTCTGGGCAGAGAAGGTTCAATGACAGAATGTCTGTTCATCGTCACCCTAAAACCAAACATTCTGTGGGAAACTTGTGTGTTTGGGGAGAAATACATCCTGGTTCCCTCCAACGAGCCACTCAATCCAAACATCTTATTTAAGCTCTTGTTTTTTTATGGTCTTGTTGTATGAGGTCTCCAAAAAGTAACTCATTATAAAAAAGTAAATTTAGCACTGTGAACATACAAAGGTATCCTTAAGGGAGCACTGTAAACATAAGATAAGAAAATCCTTTATTAAAAATAAAAGGAATACAAATAATTTGTATATAATGCATAATAATACATGTATATATGTTTAGATACATCCAGAGCGCTCTGCTTTAAACATTTCGGTAACCTACAATGTTTTTTTTCACTGCGCATCAGTTCCGCGCATACTAGTGGTCACGTGTGCTGCGAGTCTCCACGCGATTGGCTCGAGCTGCGCATGCACTCAACTCATTGTTCCGTAGCATGTTAGCCTTTTAGCCACGGATTGCGGGAAGACGGGCAGCAGAGAGGTGTTTCATTCAAAGGATTCTAGAAATTTCTCCACGTCCAACGCTTCAGAAAACACGCATCCCGATAACACGGCGTTGTTTGTGCCACAGGAGCAAAAAACAACCACCGGAGAAGAGCTCTTTTTATCGGTGGTCTCGTCTGTGAGCGCACGCACGCTGATGGCGGTCACTATTGAGGATCTGTATCGGAGCTACGGGGTCCTTGCTGACGCCAAGGACAACCTCAGTCAGGTAAATAAGGAGGGCGCGTTCATTTCTAAACGTGTATAAAGCTGCGTCGCTTTTCTGTGGAGACTTTTTTCATTATTTCACGTCCACGAGCTACGCAACGTTGTTATGAGAGAGCTAAGCTAGCTGAAGCTAGCCCGGGAGCCTGATGGGGCCTCCTCCTCCGCAGAGACATGATATCCGCGGAACCAGCTCGGTTACAGTTACCTCCAAACGGGGATTAGTCTACCCACTTACCCGTTTTTAATCGACGGGTTATTTATTTAAATGTATTTATTCATTCATTGTATGGCACAGATCGTCGTGCCAGTTTTGCAAGTTGCGTACCTTAGGCCCAGCGATTTAATAGTTTATTTTTGGGACTCACATCTGAAACTACCTGCAACTTGAACGTACAGGCGCCGTCTCTAATTTCCCCTTTGAGATATATTGTTGTAAATCAACGTAAAACATGCATCTTACCAGCCTGTCCGTTATAGAGGTGCAGTGTTACCTTTCCATAATATCCGCAATAATAATAATAATAATAATAACTTTATTTATATAGCACCTTTTAAAAACAAGGTTTACAAAGAGTGATCCACAGAGAGTCGAGGCAAAACAAGTGGAATAGCAAGAAACCAATATTACATTTAAAAGTATATATTAAAACCCTAACCGTAACCCTAAAAATATAATAAATGGACTGCAATAGACTGACCACTGGTCAACATCGATGCTGCAGAGCCTGGAGTATCCTACATTTTCCCAGTTAGGACGTGGGACATCATGCAACTGTTTCCACAGGCTTTGGGAGAACTCCACTGTTAAAATGACCCTTTTTAGAAGATAATGTCCCATTTCTGCACTAAAAAAAGACAAAAAGTTTCATAGCATGTTCACCTCACTGTTGTAAACAAGCAAACAGTACAGCTTTTCTAAATGAGTATGTGTTTTGTAAAGGCAATGCCTCAGGAAACTCACTGTTAAAAAAAAAGAAGTTTGTCTGTATGTGCCCCTGTTCCAATGAGTTATGAAGTTTTTAATGCGTTGATTTATAATGCTGCTAATCTGAACGTTTATCTTTATTGATAAAAAAAAAAAAATCTATTTATTCTGCAGCACAAAGATGCCTACCAGGTGATCTTGGATGGTGTAAAGAGCGGCCCGAAGGAAAAGCGCCTGGCAGCACAGTTCATCCCCAAGTTCTTCAGCAGCTTCCCGGAACTGGCCGACTCGGCCATTAACGCCCAGCTCGACCTTTGTGAAGACGAGGATGTGTCGGTGAGTGCTGAAGGACGCGGCTGTGTTTGGGTGCTCGTTTAACTTGGGAGTCCGCGATCGATTTTGGGGTTTCACTCTCATGTGTTTCTCAACACGACAACGTAAAAACAGCTTTATCGTCAATTTCCTGACATGTACCCAACATTCAGAGCACTTGAAATAATTTTAAATGGTCTTTTTTTATTTCCTGGTGCAGTGAAAAGCTCTAGAGATTGTCATATATTGTTGTCCCATTATAACAATGTCTTTGTCCAGATCCGACGACAGGCCATCAAGGAGCTTCCGCGATTTGCAACCGGCGAGAACATCCTCAGAGTTGCAGACATTCTCACCCAGCTCCTTCAGACAGGTATCAGATGCTTCCAGCTAAACTCTTAAGATACTTCAATGTCTCCTTTTGGTTCTTTTATTAGTTTTTACAAACCGCCTCGCTGGCCTTTCAGCCATACGTGCACTGCTGCTGTGATCCGTTGTGAATATCATAATCTGTTATTCTTGTCAATCAATCATTAATCGATCTCTTGCTTTTGCTAATTTTAAACGGAAATATTTAACAACCTCTCTTCCTCTTGTGCTTCCAGATGATACAGCCGAGTTCAACCAAGTGAACGGATCTCTTATTGCTATCTTCAAGATAGACGCTAAGGGTAAGCTTCAGTTCAGAGCTGTAGAGTAGCAGAGGACAATGTTTACTTACGACGTGTATAGATCCACGTGTGAGATGTCTTTCTGTCTGATGAGACGGTTGGTTGTAAGCTGATGTTTGATTTAAGGAATGTCTCAAATGTTCGTCGCTCAGGTACTCTCGGAGGCCTCTTCTCTCAGATCCTGCAAGGAGAGGACATCGTGCGGGAACGGGCCATCAAGTTCCTCTCCGGCAAACTGAAGACCCTGCCAGAGGAAGTCATGACCAAGGAGATGGAGGATTACGTCTTTGCAGAGACAAAAAAGGTAAACGGGAGGCGTAGAAGGTGATCTCGTTGGATCCATCGGGATTTGGATACTTTCTTTATTTGTGTTTTTACATATGTGTACGCCTGTTTAAAGATCAATGACGACACGTGTTTATAAAGTGTTTCTTGTCACTGTGGTGCTGGCTCTTAAGGTGCTGGAGGATGTGACCGGAGAGGAGTTTCTGCTGTTGATGCGCATCGTGTCGGGCCTGCGGGTGCTGCAGACGGTGAGCGGGCGGCAGCAGCTGGTGGAGCTGGTGGTGGAGCAGGCGTTCCTGGAGCAGGCTCTCAACCCGGCCGAGCTGGACACCGTTGACCGCCTGCTGCAGTGCACACGGCAAGCCCTGCCCCTCTTCTCTGTGAGTACAACCAATGCACTTTCACGCTTCTGAGGAAGTTTAGGAACTTGTGTAAATTACATCCTCTTTAATATTACCCACATTTTATAATCCCGAAAGCCCAAAGTTACGTCCTGGAATGCCGTTTGCTAGTCATTTTGCATGAAATGAGCATACACCTAATAATCAGAATAATTGAAAGTCGTTCCTTCATACAGTGCATATTGTCTGTTTTTAAATTGGTCCGGGTAAGCATTTGTGTTATTTAAGTTTGGTTTACTGTAAATAAAATGTAAAATAATCAGTTTTCCTCTTTTCTCCTCTAGAAAAATGTCCATTCCACACGTTTTATAACCTACTTCTGTGAACACGTCCTGCCCAACCTCAGTTCCCTGAAACATCCCGTGGCTGAGCTGGACATTCAGTTGGAGGTGAGTTCTTGCTTTTATATATTCATTAATCCTCCTGCCTTTTGTCTGCTGTGCCAAAATTATAACAACTGGTCGTCGTGATTAATACAGAATGTTGAACACCTGTTGAAACCAGCTGCCGCTTGCATATCGTAAAAGAATAAGAAGAAGAAGAAGAAGAAAGTCCCATGTCAGGGGTTCAATCTACATGCCAGTTTGGCCCTCAGACCAGAAGCCTAGTGGTATTTATTCAGCTCTTCCGCCCCGAGAGGCCTGACGGATATGGCCGCTGGTGTGAGGTCGATACTCCGAATGTCTTGACATTTGGCGAGTGGCTGTAGTAGTAAACAAAGTCGGCGTGGCAGCCACCTGTCGGAGTTGACAACGGGGCATTAGTCTGCACCACGCAACAATGTCTTCTCATTAGCAAGGCACATTATACTGTGTGAGGGGATCCGCTAAGTGGTGTGTGTTTGTTTGTGTGTGTGTGTGTGTGTGTGTGTGTGTAGATGCTGAAGCTGGTGGCTGAGATGAGTCCGTTCTGTGGAGACATGGAGAAGCTGGAGCCCAACCTCAACATGCTGTTCACCAAGCTGCTGGTGAGATCCAACGGACATTTCTTTTTTTGAAGACTGAGAAATACAAACAAAAAAGCACTTTAAAAATTAATGTGAGCTTTGAAGATGTATTTTCTGACTTGGGATAATTTATTAATAGTTAGCGGGACATTCTCGGTGTTCACTTTACGTGGTCACATATTCCAGTTTTTATTCACATGTAAGAAGCTCAAGTGAAGTGAATAACCTGAAATGGTCCAAAGGTCAGCAGCAAACTGCCAGAGGTTAAACAAAAAATGTAGGTTACCAAAAACTGAAAAATAATGTCCATCGCAGAGTTATACAAAAAGGCCTTTTTCAGGAAACAAGTAATTAGTTAACAACTTGCAGCTGTTCTTGAACGTTGATGCTAACAATTCCTACAGGTGTCTCCACTGGTACTACATGCTCTGGTGCTTTATGTGGACATATTGTACTGCAAGAAGTAGTAAAGTGTAATTAACACAGGACAACAGACATTACAACCCTTATAAGTGAAACTTTCCTTTAGAGAAACTGAATCTATCCCTTTGGTTCCAGTAAACATTATAATGGTCCGAGCTGTTTGACAAAGTAAAAGCTAACGGGGAGGTTCTGCTCGTGTCTCTGCAGGAGTTCATGCCTCTGCCGCCGGAGGAGGCCGAGGACGGAGAGAGCGCCGCCAGCGAGGAGCCCAAACTGCAATTCAGCTACGTGGAGTGTCTCCTCTTCAGCTTCCACCAGCTGGGCAAGAAGCTGCCGGACTTCCTCCTCGAGAAAGTGGACGCCGAGCGCCTCAAAGACTTCAAGATCAGGTGAGGGAGTTGCACACTACGGCCACATTTACACATAGCCGGTATTTACAGAAACAAATATTACTGCCCCTCCGTGTTCAAAAATAACGTACTACACACAAGGTCGCTTTCAAAAAAGTTTCTGTTTATATGAACCCGCATGAATACGCCGTCCGCGTAGGACGCTCACATGACGTGAAGCATTTTTAGTTGCATACTGTGACGTTTGACAACCTAAAACTCTTTGACCTCGTTCACACGCAAACACCAAAACAGAGTCTTCAGAAATCTCCACTTTGGCCGGAGTTTTTAGAAATCATAGTTTTCCGCGATAAAACCTCTGTTTTTGTGTAAATGAAAGGCCAAAACGCATGAAAATATATATGCGTTTTCCCACCGGGTAAACGGGGTCTCAGTTTATAGAATGAATCGGCACGCCGGCCGTGTTTCTGGGCGGTCTAGCTCACCGCGGTCGTCACTTTTCTCCGTTTCTACAGGTTACAGTATTTTGCCAGAGGCCTGCAGGTTTACATCAGACAGCTGCGAGTAGCACTGCAAGGGAAGTCGGGAGACGCTCTGAAGACGGACGAGGTACCCGACGAGCAGACGGTCGACAGACGGGTGAACCCAGTTCTGCTGTGAACCATCTCAGACTAACTCGTCTTCTTTGCGTCATCAGAACAAGATCAAAGTGGTGGCCCTGAAGATCACAAACAACATCAACGTCCTCATCAAGGTACAGCGCGCTCAGGGCCTACTGTACTCGTTATGGAAAGATCACGATTTATTCATATAGATAATCCCCTTCACCAACATGGAAGTAAACAAAGCACCTTTCTGACACCGTCGGCAGTAAATGAGAATTGTGTGCCGTTTCCAACGGAGGCGTTTATTACACTGATTGTTTCATTTGCTTTACAACACACGGGGTTTCTTATTTTTTCTGGTAACTTAAGTTTATCTTTTAAACTGCATTGCAACCAATCACTTTATTTTGAAATTTTCTTTCTAGGATCTGTTCCACAACCCTCCGTCATTCAAGAGCTCAGTCAGTCTGTCCTGGAAACCCATCCAGAGGTCAGAGGCAGTCGCGTAAGTCTCCACACACACGCACATGCACGCACACGCACGCGTGTACGTCCTTGCTGGCCTTCCCGGGGTCCTCACCTACTTTTCTTTCCTGCAGGCCGAAGCGTCCGTCCGCTGATGAGGTGGGCTCCGGTGCAAGCACAAACAAACAGGTGTCCCCTCAGCCCCGGAGGGATGCGCGGCAGATCTACAACCCGCCCAGTGGCAAGTTCAGCGCCACCATCGGCAATTTCACCCCTGGTGAGGAGCACTGTGCTGTTTTTATTAGATTTTTTTAAAAACATAGGTGTGCAGCCGTTGCATCGTGGAACAAAATTCTCAGGGAAGGAGCAGTAATTTGTCTTTCTCTTCAGTGGAAGACGAGAGCTTTAGTCAGTTTTTGATCCACAGCAGTTAAATATTAAACAAAATTCTCGATGACTACCCCTCGATAGGTTTAACGGTGTCTGTGACGGAGCTTCAGTCCATTAAATGTGAGCTAACTCATCCAATATGTTCAACTGTACTGATGTGTGTGACCAATGCGTATCCGTCACTTGAGCACTACATGGTGGTCACGCATAATGTTTAATATTCATATTTAATATGCATTGTTCTTAAATTCTCACAACTATCTACCTCATAGATGTAATATTGGTTTTATAGTCTCAGTTCCGCGCTGATCTGTTTGTTTTTGTGTTTTCTTTTTAAACTCTAGAGCAGCGCGGCGGCTTCAGGGGCGGACGAGGACGAGGCTTCGGGGGCCGAGGCAACCGGAGCCGAGGCCGGATCTACTGAGAACCACACATACACACACTCACACACACTGCTCATTGAACTGCATCACATCAGGATGTTTCCGCACCAACATGGAATATTTGGCGTCTACTCTACTTTTTATTTTATTTTTTTAAATAGTCTTCACGTCTTTTTCATCAACTCGTACATCCAGTTTTAGTTTTTTGGAGAGGGGTCATCGGAGGGGGGGAGCTTGTTTCCTGTCTTCAGAATATCACACAACTGGCAATGTCATTTCTAAATTCACTCCCCATCATCCTCCTGGCCCAGGTGATAGTTAACGTAAATCTAGATGTTTTTTCTTCCCCACATTTTAAAAAATATTATTCTGTGTATTTTTGTGGAACAAAAAAGAAAACTGCCATGTTGTAACTGAATATTTTTGTCGGATTGTTGTAGGAAGAGATAAAAAATTCTCTTGTTTGGAACATGTTGATGAATGCATTTCTTTCTACCTTTTTTTTTTTTCTTTCTTTTTTTTATTTAATCTTATTTTTCTTTTTTATTAGAACATGAGTTGAATTGGCTGACTCTGCTACTTTGTATGACTCGATGATGTTTCATTGGATTTTTATCATAAACTTGTATGGAAGTATAAACCTTCTTGTCCTTCTTACTGGTTTTATGGTAAAGTTGGCAAGAGTTGAGCTGAAAACTAGCTTTTGGGTATTGAGACAAATATTTTTAAAGCCTCACTATGTAACTTTTCCACCTTAAAATAACAGCTTGAAAAAAATTGTGCCGCTACAATGACTTTTAATATGTTGATTTGCGCCTCCGCCACTGCCATCGGGGGTCTGTGGGCAGGATACTGCTGAATGTAAGATGGTTGGGACCGACCCGGTACTTCCGGCGGAAGTAGTTCAACTTGCTGTCTGGCAGCTTTACGCAACGTCTTATAGTGCCAGTCCACGCTCGCAGGTGACTTTTTATTTGCTCCGCTACGCGACTCGTAGAGACGGAGTGACAAGCTGCTGTGTTGAACACCGGGCGACTCGCTGCTGCTGATCAGCGGCAGCCCGATCGCGATCAGCTGGGAGCAGACGAGCCGGAAGAGCCATATATGGCTCGAGACCAGACGTTAAATACCTGAAGGGGGCGCTACAGGGGAAAAGTTACATAGTGTCGCTTTAACATTTTTTCCACATTTCAAATCGTGCATGTTTCCTTGTGTGTCATTTTGAAGTAGAAAAGAGTCGAATCGGGCTCTCGATTAAAAAAAAAAAAAAAAAAAGTTCCTGTGTTTTGCCCTCATCTTGATTATTAGTCCATTCTGGTCAAATGATCACAATATAAAGATCTATCAAGGTCGACTAGAAAATCCGTTAGACACTTTTTTCCAGTTTAATATTCACCCTTATTTCCAATACAGCTGTACTTTAATTTTACCATTTGATTTCCTTTGAAAATCAAATTATTTGAGAGTTCATGCTGAGATTGATGCTTGAAAATGTTCTCGGGTTTAGTTTACATTATTCTGGATGTCAAACGTGTTGTTTTCCTTACTTAACTTTTGACCCATGAACCCAAGTTGAAACTAAACCTACACAGATACTAGTGTTACTCATTTTTAGCCCGGAGTATTAGCTAAACTGTAAATCGGTCTAAAACTCTGCTCCAAAGCCAAATCGTGTTCCTTAAATGTACCTAGAGATGAAACCGGAGGTCCACATGCGCTCTACGTAGTCCAATAAGTCAAATTTCTGTGTAATTAACGACTTCCATGAAGATAAAACACTTATTTTATCGTCTTCCTTTCTGTGCAGAAGGAAGTTTAACATGCAGCTTTGGTTGGGTGGATATTGTTCTCCAAGTCCTGTATGGAGACTTTGTTTTCATGCACTGGTGAAATCATTTGCCCATGTCCTTTCAGTTTTGAGTAAAGAAAACATCCAGATTACACTTTTAGTTCTTAATTTCACTACACACGTCTATTTGCATTTAGATTTTTCCAAAACTCAAATTAGCATTAGGTACTGCCTAAATACTGAACTTATTAATATTTCAGAAAATTTCGGTATATTTCAATGTGGTGTTTTCAAAACAAAAATCGTTCCTATAATTGATCAGAAATAAAGGTCAACGTTGTTGAACTATACAGCACATTGTTTTATTGCAGTAGATGCACCGCCATCATCCAGTCTGTCCTCTGCTCCTCCATCACTGTGTGGTTTGGATCGGCCACCAAACAGGACAGAGGCAGACTACAGCGGATCGTCAGGTCGGCAGAGAGAACTATTGGTTCCAGCCTGCCCTCCATCCTGGACTTGTACACCTCCAGAGTCAGGAAGCGGGCTGGAAAGATCACCACAGACCCGTCACACCCTGGACACAAGCTGTTCCAACTCCTCCCCTCTGGGAGGCGCTACAGAGCTCTGTACGCCAAAACTACCAGACACAGAAACAGCTTCTTCCCTCTGGCTGTCACCCTGATGAACGGTTGATCAGACTCTCCATCTGCACTATCTGCTCTTTTTTAACTACTGCCTTTAATGTCTTTTTGAATCTTTTTTATATTTATCTAGTTTAATGTATATTGTGTATGTACGAGAGAGCAAAGTGGAACCGGAGACAAATTCCATGTATGTGAAAACTTTCATGGCCATTAAAGCTGATTCTGATTCTGATTCTGAAAAGCATCCTGTTCTTCCGTTCACGGTCTCCTGTCGTTGCAGAGTCTCCCCGCTACAGGGCGCTCCAATCCAGGGTTTTCCTCGCAGAGCAACCGGATCTATTTTTATCCCCAACCCGACGAGTCACTTACAGCTTTCATGATTTATTTCGGTCTCTGTGTTTCTGCTCGAGTTATTTGGAGGGATGGAGGAGCACTGCGATGCACGAAGAAGAGAGAGACGGAGATAATATCCTCACATCACAATGTCCTCTTTTCATTGACTCGCAATATTTAGTGATTTTAGAGCCTAGTCAAATATCGTGTGCGCAATGTGTCTGCAACGCAGAGAGAAACAATATGTACCCAAAACCTTTGAACGCAGCATGTGTCCCCTCGTCTCATCCCGTCGTGACTGATTTGCAGGCTGCTCGTTTAAGCGCGCCTTCTCGTTTCAGGCCACTAGGGGGCGGTACGGGACCAGGAGTACACTCTCTTCATTGATCGTGACCAGGTATTTCCCTAACCAGCCAGCCATCAAGCCAACCAAAGATGCCTGGCACACACACACACATGCACACGCACGTGGCAGAGCTAAGAATAATCAAGTGGAGGAGGAGGAGGAGGAGTGGGCGTCAGCAGCAACAGCAGCGGGAGAGGAAGCGAAGACGACCCTGTGAGAGAAGGAAGGAGAACGAGTCCATGTGAGCGTAGAAGGTAAATCAATGGTCCTGGAGCACCTGGTGGAGCTCTCCGGGTTCCCTCACTGCACCACCACCGTGGGGAGGAGGTGGTGTTAAAAACATGCACCACCCCAACACGCATGTGGAGTATTGTAGTGTCACGCCACACTGACCTTGTTGTGGATTGAGCTTGTTGTTGTTGCCCTGAATCACACAGGGCAACTTTAGATCATTTATATAGCTGCACTTCTTAATGCCGTAATTACACATTCTAATACTAAATGTTTGCACCACAGCCCTCGAGAGTATACAGATCGATACATATTTCCCCTGGACGTCGTCCTTCGCTGCAAGATCTTTGGAGAGCATCCTCAAAATCATAGCGTCAGTCATTTTTAAGATCTTGAATAAGCCACGGTATATATTTATAGCCTTTGTTTCTGAGTGCAGGGGAGAGCGGATCTCATGGAGCCTCCGCCTGCCGCGTCGAGCTGAGCTCTCAACGAACACAAACCTGCTCCAAGAATAACCACCAGCGTCTATTTGTGATTAATATCATGCCATCACTCTTATCATTGTTTACATTTTTTATTATGAGAGGTGAGAGGTCTGTCTGGACTGCCATGTAGAGCCAATAAGACCTGAGAGCCAATCAGAGCTGTCCGTGGTGCTGAAGAGAGTTCAACCAACACAGGCTTCTGCAGAAAGTATTATTTTATTCAATAATAATACTTTAGGATAGGAATATACAAGTATTTTTGCTTCTATCTATTCCTTTTCAGTCTTTCTGTCTTTCTATATTATATATAATAATATTGTATTATATTGCAATGATTGACTGAATGAAATACACAACACAATACAACAAAAGTGATGTAATGCGCTTTGTGGTACTTTAAGAAACTATAATGGTCAAACCCCATCGGTGACTATTGGCCATCAAACACCAGGAGGGGTGGGTATAGAAACACGTTTAGGTCACAGTTATAAAGCTTATGTTCAATGCATTGAAAATAATTATGAATGTTGATAAGATCCCTATAAGAAAGTTTCTTCTTCTTCTTCTTCTTCTTCTTCTTCTTCTTCTTCTTCTTCTTCTTCTTCTTCTTCTTCTTCTTCTTCTTCTTCTTCTTCTTCTTCTTCTTCTTCTTCTTCTTCTTCCTGTTGATCCACACGGAGGTCAAGGTCAGCTGCACCCTGTGAGTTCTGCACCCTGCTGCATTATCAGCGGAGGCATTCATTCATATGGGTGGCAGAAGATTACAAAAAAAGACTATTTCTTCTGTTTGTATATTTCTTAAATATCTATAAGCGTGCAGCGCCCGCCCCCTCACGCCGAGATGCCGTGAATAGTAACAGCGCTGTGAGGCGCCGCTAAATATAGCAGCCAGTGAGTGTGAACATGTCAGCTCCATGCAGCAGCGGTGCAGGGAAGCTGCTGCCGCCGCACATGTGACCGCTTATAGCACGGCTATAAATACCCAGCAGCCCCTCCCTCTCTTTGTTGATATGCACAGAGCGAGTTATTAACAATAATACACATAAACATATATAAACATATACACGATGAACATAAAGGATGAATCGGAGACGTGTGAGAGGACGCTACGCAGGAAACATGTCAAGTAAGTGTCGATGCTCCGCCTCTCAAAGGACAGAAGAGATGATGATGACCATGTGTCGTCTTAAAGTGAGATATTAAAATGAGATATTAAAGTGAGATATTCATGTGGTCACATGACTGATGGACACGTTCTCCGGCTCCTGAGGTCAGGGACGCCTTTACGTTTGATGGAAGGACGGGTTTGAAATTGAGTTGTTCTGAATTAGAGAGGATAAGGGGGGTGGGGGTGGGGGTGAAGGATTTCCGGATGCAGGGAGTAGGGGTTGGGGGGGAATTTGATTTTTTTTATCACCGCCGCCTTTCAGAAGTAGAAACACACACACATTAAACAGACCCCGTGAGTTGTTCTCAACGCTTCTGCTGTGCAGCAAACCGAGCATCTCTCTGCGATGGAAGGAGACTTTAACCCCCTTCCATTCCCCATCCTCCCTCACCACCACCACTACTTTAACCCCCCCCCCACCCTCCCTCACCACCATCACTACTTTACACCCCCCCCCCATCTCTCTCTTTCAAATGACGTTACGTAATCTAACATGTGAATGTCAAGAGACAGAACCAGGGAGGAGGGAGGAGGGAGGAGGGGTGCTATTTGGTCTATGCATATATCTCCCAAAACTCCCAGGGAACACAGTGTACTCTTGTCCTCCCCCCCTCCCCTCCCATCCCTCCGTGCACGAGCACGTGCACGTGCACGTTCAAACGGGTGTTTCCAACCAACAACTGGAACACCGGCGGCAGAACCGGTGGCTTCCCACTGCGGGACGGAATTGTTGAATGAGTGAGTGAGCGGGGGAAATAGGTGAATGAATGAGGGAATGAATGAAATGAGAGAATGAACGAGTGAATGAAGAGCAGCATCCCCCTGTTCCTCTCAATGGGTTCTCTCTGTTGTTGTTTTTTTCCTCCTCTCCTGCTGAGGGAAGTATAGAGCTGCACGGACAATAACCAGGTGTGGGGAGCACACACACACACACACACACACACACACACACACACACACACACACACACACACACACACACACACACACGTTAAAGGGGGGCCGGGGGGGGATGCGCCCGGGTCGTACATGTGACAAAGCCGTTCATAAATATTCAGCGGCTCGATTCATGCGGATTCTTCCCTCTCGTGGTTTATTGTGTGCAGCAGAGCTGCCGACCGAGCATGTGATGCGGGGAGGGTTGGGTGTGGGAGGGGGTCTTACGTGTGTGTGTGTGTATGTGTGTGTATGTTTGTGCATGTGTGCATGTGTGTGTGCGTGCGTGCGTGTGTGTGCGCGCGCGCGTAAGCGTGTGCGTGTGTGTGTGTGTGTAGAGTGGGGAAGGGAGGGGTGGGGTGGGGTTTCTATAAATAGCGCTGTAGCTCTGCTTCCATTGACATCATTTAGGCAGGAGAGATGGAAAAATAAATAGTGGGAGGGAGGAGAGGGCGCAGGGTTCCTTAATCCTGGCCACCCTCACACACTCTTTACACTATACACTTTAAACCTTTATCTTAAAGCTTCTCTTTGGTATCAATGTATGTATTGCATCGTATGCAGTGAAGCTATAAACCTGAAAGGAAAAACAAGTCAAATATCTAACATGTTCAACACACTTTTCTTTCATAAATAACCTTTAAAATGTATATTAAATCTTTTTTATGTTAGTTTTTTAAATTAAATTATCTTTTTACAGTCTTTTGTCCCTTCTTTTGACCAAACATTCAAATCAAACACAGTTTATCAAACAAATCAAACAAAGTATAACTACTGACTGTGAACCTTCCTCTGCTGGGTTTCTTTTATCTATCATAATGGACCATTAATAATAATGTTATGAATAATAATAATAATAATAATAAAGGATCTCTTGAATCCCTCCTTCACTGTGCTCCCCTCACCCCCCCCCCACCCCCCATAGTAAACATCAGACTCAAACACACACACACACACTGTTTCCTAGAAAGACCAATGGAAAGGGAGGGGGCATCACACACAAAGGACATGTGTGTACACACACACACACACACACACACACACACAGACACACACACACACACACACAGATTCATGTGGAAAAGAAGGTGGTGTGGGTGGGGGTGGGGTCATCTCGATATCGAGGAACAACGTGTTTATGGAAGAGGAACGGAGGGCAGCCATTGTTTGTTTCTCCACGGTCGGGAGTGTCTTAGTCACACCCTGCTGCATCCATCTCTCTCTCCCTCGCTCTCTCCCTCTCCCTTTCTCTCTCTCTCTGTCGTCATCCTTGGCGCTGACCCCTGGTTGCTGGCTGCTGATGATGTCTCTTCGCCCCCCCCCCCCCCCCCCCCGCGTGGTTCCCCGGCTGCTGCTGCCGTCGCTCGTCTCTCCAGCGCCACAAAGCTTGTATACCTGCAACAGCTCGTCAGTGTTGTTGTTGTTGTTGTTGTTTATCATGTATTGTGAGAGAACACGTCTTTTCCCCTGAATCCCCAGAGAGGTCAAAGGTCACCAGCAGGCTGGGATCGACACCCAGCAGTTCACCCTGACGCCCTCTATGAGTCAGTGGTATTCAATGGTGCATCCTCTCCACTTCCTTCCCGCCCAAAAGGGCTTTCCCTTTCTTTCTTTCTTTCTTTTGTTGTTGTTGTTGTTGTTGTTGTTGTTGTTATGTGTGTTTGGTACGCAACTATCAAAAAGAATGATGTGGTGCTTAACGTGTACCAGACGTGAGGAACCTCCTACGACATCTGAAATATGTCTTGGTTATTATTATTATTATTATTATTATTATTATTATTATTATTATTATTATTATTATAGACACTAACACCACCTGGGAATTCAACCTCCACCCAGAGCGAACCGGATACAATCATTCTGGTGGCCTAGTCCAGTCTTGTGAGACTTTACCATCAACCAGAATACCAATGGGGGTCATACGGGGTCAATGGGGGTCATTCAGCCGGTTGGATGGGAAGATGTTTTTCAACATGCATCTGGTGGATATTTTTAGATTGCATGAGAGACCAGGTTCTGACCAGGTTCCGTTTATTCCTTTGACCAGATTCCGTTATTAAATCCTTATTCAAGTTGTTTCACAGTCGTTTATGCATTTGCTTTGGTAAAAATGACTATATGTGAAATGGGATGTGTGTGTCAGATATCTATGGATCTGCTCTGCACCTGCAGTCGGCATGGAAATGGTATACGGAAAAGAGGAGAGTGGGGGATACCCCCCCCCCCCCTTCACCCCAAACGCCCCAACCCCGAACACGCTTAAGCCCCGCCCCCCCCTCTCTCTCTCTCTCCTCGTCGACTGAATTAATTTGATACTATTTTTGAAAGTCAGTGTTTCTAATGGAAACCTAATGACGCAATGACGTCAATGCAGGTCAACGGCACACCAAGAGAGAGAGAGAGAGAGAGAGAGAGAGAGAGAGAGAGAGAGAGAGAGAGAGAGAGAGAGAGAGAGGTGGTTTTCCAAAGCCCTTTCCCTGTGTTGTGACTGAATGGTTCCTCTCTTTTTGTCCTTTAAAAATGTAAAAGATTCAAATAAATCGCGCCCGATTTCTTCGGCGGGTTTTGATGACAGTCTCGTGTCCCATTCAAGCTTTCCGTCTCTTGTCTGGAAGTCATTCACACACACGCACACACACACACACACACACACACACACACACACACACACACACACACACACACACACACACACACACACACATACACAGAGAGAGAGAGAGAGAGAGAGAGAGAGAGATAGAGAGAGAGAGAGCCTCCCCCAATTGCGTGTTGTCCCTCTGATTTGGCGGGCTCTTCCCTCTTTCCTCTTTCCTCTCTCCTCTTTCCTCTTTCCTCCATCCTCTCAGCTCACGTGTGTACACTCGGTGTACTCTCCTCTCCTTTCCACTCCCTCACCCCTCCCCTCACCATCACCACTATCCAACCCACTTGTTTTGTGTTTCTTCCCTCTGAGCTCCCTAAAAGCCAGGATGGCATCAGCGGCCGCGACGGCGCGCGCGCGCACCGGACCGACCGACCGGCTCCCTCCAGCCCGACGCACGAGCCTCTCTCCTCAC
The DNA here is from genome assembly GCA_036178185.1 of Liparis tanakae. Lineage (NCBI taxonomy): Eukaryota > Metazoa > Chordata > Actinopteri > Perciformes > Liparidae > Liparis > Liparis tanakae. The sequence goes on along the minus strand of CM070108.1, from coordinate 11,116,926 downwards.
TCTCAGCCCCTCTGACTCTCCCCATTCATCCCTCCACCCACCCCCCTTCCCCAAAAAACAAAGTTTATAAAAGAGAGAACAAACAATCTGAATAACAAGGTAAGTGCTTTCTGTTGTGGGTGAGCCGGCACGTGCACTGTGACGGGAACTTTGCAGTCAGGCCACGCGCATGCAGTTATTTTGGGACGAGGAGCAGGAATGTTGTGCAGGTTACCTGAACGCATCATCTTTCAGACACTACAAGGTGTGAGGGTTACAAGAAGGCTCTTCATCAAGAGACCTTTTGTGTGTCGACGCACGTGAGACATCCGGGTTCACCGCAGGACAACGGTCTCAACAGCGGATGGCACCGTTTTCAGGAAGGCTGTGTGTGTGTGTGTGTGTGTGTGTCTGTTTGTGTGAGAGAGTATGTGTGTGTGTGTGTGTGTGTTGACAACGGACGGGGATTTTGCAGGCACTCAAAATAGTGCGCGCTGCGGTAACGCGTAGGAGTGTGCACGTGTCGGGGATCCTCTGCTTCAGGCTGCCGGCTCTGCCGAGATGCCATAGTAACAAGTGAGAGTGCGAGGGAGGGAGGGGAGGGGGGGTTATCTTCCAGATCCTGTGTTTTTTTTAAACTATTTGGCAACACTGGTTTCTTCCATGTCGTTCCATTCCCTCGTGAGCTCAGACTTGTGAACAACTTTCCGCAGCTTTGCTGTCTTTATGCTGCGCGTGCACGCGCACTCAAGCGCGCCCTCTAACTTTACACTTTAGCACGAGGCGGACTCAGTTCGGACCGACCGTGGAGGGTCCGCGCGCGGCAGGGTGGAGGCTGTCCGCGGCGCTGCTCCAGCACCACGGACAGCGCCAGTGGAGCTGCGCGTCCCCGCGTCACCTGGCGGCGGGGAAGTCGGTTCACTCCCGTGACGTGACTCGAATTTCTGTCTCTCACTTGTTGCGGTTGCCCCCCCCCCCCCCCCTCTACCGTTGGAAGATGAAGTCGGAGAAAGTCTTCTTCACAAAGGGGTGGAGGGAGAAAGAACAGAAAGTCTGCTGCAGCTTGCAACTTGCGGGAGTTAGAAGTGCATACTCTTCAGGAGGAGGGGGTGGTGGTGTTTGTGGTGTGTGTGTGTGTGTTGGGGGGAGGGTAGATTTAGGAGGATCTCTGGCTGAGTGTGTCGACACCACGCGGTGATCTAGGAGCACTCCACCCTAAGGAATCCCATTGATACTGCTCCCTCTTTGATTGAATGATTGTGGACTTAGGGGAATTGTATGTCTGTGTGTGTGTGTGTGTTTATGCGTGTGTGTGTCTCTGTGTGTGTGTGTTTATGCGTGTGTGTCTGTGTGTGTGTGTGTGTGTTCGTGCGTGTGTGTGTGTGTGTGTGTGTGTGTGTGTGTGGTAAATGGGATGCTTAACGATTGACTCATCTTATTGTGAAAAAGGCAGATAGCCAGATAGTAACTTATGCCAAATTATCCAGAGCCTATAAAGACTGTCCGTGTGCTATACAAAAGAAGCTAAATCCGCTGTGTGTATCTGTGTATGCGTGTAACTGTGTGTGTGTATGTGTGTATCTGTCCTCAGCAGCAGTCACGGACATACAGTTGGCCTACAGGCAGGATAAAAATAGCACAACCCCGATGCGACGGGCGCAGCCCTTCTCCCTTCTCAGAGGCGACTTTTCTAGGTAGCTGCCACCCCCCCCCCCCCCCCCCAACCCGTTCAGTCTCGTGACTCTCAACGCAGATGGACAGCGCGGGGTGTGTGGAGAGGGTCTCAAAGGTGTGAGTGTGATATATATTGGAGGGGATGTGGGGTGAGAGACGGAGCATATATATTGTGGAGATAGGTGTGTGTGTGTGTGTGTGTGTGTGTGTGTGTGTGTGTGTGTGTGTTTGTGCGCTCCCCGTGGGTCTATTCCGTGGGTGAGCGTGGGTCTGGTGCGTGGGCGCCGCCACTGATCCTGTGAGATGGAGGACGCAGAGGCTCATGCTCGCTGTGTTTTTTACCCGCCAAATGGATGAAATGTATCCCGGGCCAAAACAGCACCGACGCTTGGTGGGGTGATAAAAAAGAGACAAGCGAAGGAGGGGAGGAGAGGGAGAGAGAGAGAGAGAGAGAGAGAGAGAGAGAGAGAGAGAAGGGGGGGGGAACCCAGATGCTCCAGCAGAGGAGGTTTTTTTTATATTAGGAGATAAGATGCAGTTTCCACATTATCTATACCTGTAATATGTTCCTTATCCTCCTCTCTCTCTCTCTCTCCCTCTCTTTCCTTTCTTTCTTTCCGTGGCACATTTGCAAAAAAAAGATCTGATCTCGGTGTCTTTAATCAGACTCCGCGGGCTGTAAAGTGAGAGAATCTAAACGTGACGTCAATGCCTAGTACTGACGCAGCCCTTCAACCCCCCCCCCCCCCTACAAAAAAAGAAGAAGAAGAAAAAAGGCATTTTATTTATATTTGTTCTCTTCTCGTAAGCAGAGCTTAACTATACTACATTTTTACAACGTATATGATATATATATATATATATATATATATATATATATATATATATATATATATATATATATATATATATATATAAAGGAGCTTCGGGGGTCCGGTCTTCAGTATTTGGACATTTATATTTTTGCCTCCATGAGTTCCAGCTGCTGAAGACACCTCAACATATTGTCGATGACATTTGCAGCGACGACGAGCTCCACATCTACAGCGTGAAAGTTTAAGTCTGAGGAGGATGATGATGATGAAGATGGTGGTGGTGGAGGTGCTGTTGAAGGCACATTGGGTTTCTTTAATAATAATAAAAATCACCGCAATGATGCAACGGAGGGGAGCCGGACCGCACGAGTTGGAAAGGCAAACAATAATCTACATTTACGCGCACTTCCCGGTGCCCCTCGTGAGTGTTTCATTCTTCCTACCTCGCGCATGTGACCTAAAAATAGCCTCATAGTTTTGATTGTGCGCCATAAATAGACAGCCGGCATCACTCCGGTATAAATAGGGAGGCGATCCGCGAGCGGGCTCGGACGGCTCCGCTGTGCAAACGCTGTATCCATCATAACAACACGGCGGACTTAATCTGTTGCATTTTCTTCCAGACTCCTGTTGCGGCTCTTCGCTAACCCCCCACCCCCCCTTCCCCCCCCCCTCTCTCTCTGTGTTTCTCTCTCCAGTTTAAGGACGTGCTGCACCACGGTGAGTGAGACGCACGCGATGTTTTATTCCGTGTACTGTTTTTTGTGTGTGCATGGTCCTGTGTCGCTTCATATGTTCTGCCCCCCCCCCCCTTCCTCTGTCTCGTGCACGCGCAACACGCGCTCGTCTCCCGGTCGTATAGGCATGGATTTTATTGGCATGTATGGAGGGCAGAGCCCTTGTATATATGGGAATCACCCCCTTTTGGTAGATAAGCAAGTGCAAAAACTCCCTTTGTCTGTCCCCCCCCCCCCCCACACACACACACACACCATCTCCATGCTTAACCGCGAAAGCGAGGGGAACCCTTCTCTGATGAGCGGCTTGAGGACGCCTCTTGTGGGGTTATTCTTTGTAATGAAGGGGGGAAAGAAAAAGGAGTCGGACTGACAGAGAAGCTGCGGTGGAGGAGGAGAGGAGGCGAGGAGGAGGCGAGGAGGAGAGGAGGAGGAGAGGAGGGAGTGAAGCGGAGGAGCTGTTGCTGCAGCAGACCAGGCGCCCCGCATGGGGAAACCCGGGAGCTGTCCAGCAGCAGCGGTGCTGAAACACACCGAGCGGCGGCGGTGGGCTGCTGCTGCTGCTGCTGCTGCTGTGTGTGTGTGTGTGTGTGTGTGTGTGTGTGTGCGTGTGTGTGTGTGTGTATGTGTGTGTGTGCGTGTGTGTGTGTTTTACCCCTGTACCCCAAAGTGAGTCCTCATTCCTGAAGTGACGATGCAGGAGACAACACTGAAGCTCCTCCCCCTTCTTCTGAATCTCCTGCGCTAACTGAGGGAAGACGTTTGAGCTTTTCCCGCCTTTATGTAGTTTGAACGACCTCATCGGACGCCATATGACAGGCAGTGAGAGCAAGTGTGTGTGTGTGTGTGTTTGTATGTGTGTGTGTGTGTGTGTGTGTGTGTGTGTGTGTGTGTGTGTGTGTGTGTTGGGGCTGCACCGACGTGGATCAGCTCTTGTGCTCACGTCAGTCCTGCATGGCGCGTCTGATCAACTCATCAGTCTGATTTATGTCCCGCCCATCAGCCTTTTAATTATGTATTTTTCAAGTGTCGAGATGTTTGAGAACGTCTATCAGAGGTATGGTGGAGCTATAGATATAGAGGCGCCTGTGTAACTTCAGTGCATGTTTTTTTTGTTGAGCTCTCATCGCATGAACGGTGCCTCCTGGCGACGGGGGAGGGCGCGCGAGAGTCGAGGAGGAGGGAGCGTCAAGCCGGTTATCGCCTCTCTCAAGAAATAGTTGAAATGGAATCACCGTGTTCGATTCACGGTGTCGGCGAGATGAAGGAAAGGCTTCAAGAACCGCCACGAACTCTCCCCAAAAAGCCCGACCCACTCATGGAGAAGCCCTCATCGACCACCTGTCTGCCATGCAAAAAACCCAATCCGATTTGGCTATATACTCCACCTGCGATACATTCCTCCACCTTCTCCCCAAAAACACCGGAACACCACAGCAACTCCTCGTCGGTCAAAACGAGCCGGTGTGTACCGACTCGAGGGGGCACATCTGGCTCCATAACGGAACAGCGCGAGCGCGTACAATGTCAGTTTTAAACATCACGGATTCCCGAGTCGTGACTGCTATGAAGTGAGTATAGCGCGCGCGCCGGCTGCGTCAGGAGAGGCAGCCACCGTGCAGACTGAGCATCGTGACCGGCTGGGCTGCGAGTGAAAAAGACCACCCAATCAAATTAATAAAATACAGGGGGGGGGACGACTCTGTATGCACTAACCATTTCCCTACCCCCCCCCCCCTCTTATATCTATCTATCTATCTCCTTTCTTCCCAAAGCTTGTTTTTGGCGCGAGCCATCAGTGATAGTGGGGCGGCGTGGAAGGGAGAGAGAGGAAGAGGAGGAGGGAGGGAGGGGGAGGGAGGGAGGGAGAAGAGAAGAGGAGGGAGGGAGGTTGGGATGTGTATGGGTTCGGGATCAAACCTGGTAGAATCACAAGAGAGAGAGGGGCGGGGGGATCGTGACCCGGCCTCCACCTCGGTACAGTAGCATGGAGGGAAGTTGGTTGTTTATGCTTAACAAAATCTAATGGAACATGTTGCAGGTAAGTTATTCTTTTTGATTTGTACTTTGCTAAATGTTCCCATATTAAAGATTGTGTGTGTGTGAGTTGTGTGCGTGTGCGTGAGCGTGTGTGTGTGACTTTAACTCTCGATGTGGTTTCTGCTTATTTTCTGAAGTATTTCACATTGTTGCGGGATATAAGTCGTAAACCGTCGCTGTGCGTCGTCGCGGTGATGTCATGTGTTATCCTGTTTTGCCCTCCACAAAATTGCCTTAAATGACCCCCCCCCCGTCGCTGGTTTGTAGGAAGAAAGTGTGTGTGTGTGTGTGTGTGTGTGGGGGGGTATTTGTGTACGCATGAAAATGGTCTTGTTTATTCTTATTCTTATTTGTATTACTATTGTCTTCATCATTCGGTTGTTGTTGTGAACCCATTTAAAGAGACAGGCGCTTCGTCGCGTGCAGCCCTGAAAATGTAAAGTAAAATAAAAAATAATAGTAACACATCTAAATGCTCTCATCCACATCAGTGCATATCATAAACACTTCCCTTGGTATGGATCACAATTTTGGTTAGCTATTTCTTCTCCTTTTTTTTCTTCTTCTATTTTTTTTTTCAAAAAGGGGGGTCCCTATATGAGCGAGACACTGATTGGTTGATGACGAGGTTTGGCTCCTCCAATCAGATCCCGCCCTGCTCTCTATTTATTGCCAGCAGTTTTACAGGCGTGCTCTCTCCTCACCCAGAGCTCTGGAGCGGCTGCAGAGAGCCGGCGCATCAGCACACGGAGACACACCGCGGAACCAGGGCATATAACAGAGAGAGAGAGAGAGAGCGAGAGAGAGAGAGAGAGAGAGAGGAGAGGGAGGGAGGGAGGGAGGAGAGAGAGAGCACACTGACAACAAAACGCATCGATGCACAGCTCCCAGTGATCACACGGGCTTTGCACATCCGAGCGCTTGGATAATATTTTTTTTAAAGGAAAGAGAGGGAAAGACAGAGATTGAAAGGCGGGAGTGAGTAGAAAAGGCAATGGATGAGGGAGGAGAGACGAGAGTATAGAGGAGAATTTAAACTGGAGGAGTGGGGAATCAAAGCGAAAGGACCTTGGACAGCTCTCGGTTGCAGCAGCAGCAGCCTTGGCACCCGGAGATCCCCCTCTCTCTTTTTTTGTATCTATTTCTCTTCCTCTATTTTCCATCCATGCATCCATTCTATCCCTCCTCCGTGTGTATGTGTGTGTATGTGTGTGTGTGTGTGTGTGTGTGTGTGTGTGCGTGTGTGTGTGTGTGTTGGAGGGACACACTCGCCTCGGGTTGCCGATGGCATGGAGATACAATCGTCCGCGCCGGGATGGGAGATGCGTTCACGGACTCCCCGGGAGTCACGGAGTCTCCGTCCGCGCGGAGAGCAGATAAATGTCCTTCGCGAATCTTTTTGCGGTCTGGGCTTGCTGTTCATAACTATTAATCTGGGAAGCCCTTACCCCAAAAAGCATTTGCGGAGGGCGCATTCGCCACGCCGAGACATCGACGGAACACGAGCGGCTCCACTCGGGGATCTTTTTTTACAATCTTACAATTTTTTTAAGGGGCTTGTCTTTCTTTTCTTTTCTTTTTTTGTGCTCGAATTTCTATTCTTTTTTGCTTCTTTGTTGTCCTTATTTGCTCTGGTTAGTTTCGTCATTGCCGTAGAGGTGGCGTTTTGTCTTCTTTTTGTGTGGTTGTGGTCATGGTGCCTGTCTTCTTCTTCTTCTTCTTCTTCTTCTTCTTCTTCTTCTTCTTCTTCTTCTTCTTCTTCTTCTTCTTCTTCTTCTTCTTCTTAGTCAACAGTTTTTTTCTTATTTGTTAGAAATTGTGGCGAAGCTTGGACCAACAACTTCTTTGAGCCATGCAAGATAAAGTAACCCCCCCCCCCACACACACACACACACACACACGCCCCATCCCACACTGAACCGTGTGGCCCCCAGCAGAGTGTAAACACCATACACTGGACATGCACAAGTTGCACGTTAATGGGCAATAACAGTGGAGGGTGTGTCATGTGTCTGTCCTTTGGAGGGTGGACGTAATTGAACCCCCAAATCCCTTCACAACACACACACACACACATACACACGCACACACACACACACACACACACACTTGTAATCATTTGCAAGGTATTCCCCACAAGACATCAAGATTGGCAGATGTAGAGGAACAACACGTAACCTATCTCTCTCTCTCTCTCTCTCTCTCGTGGCCTCCCAAACACACACAAACACACACAAACACACATTAAACGCACACGTGTCTCTCTCCCAGTTGAAGTTAATCCACCTCGTGCATCACCACCACTGTTCACACGTCAACGCCCCCCCGCCCCCTCCCCCTACACACACGCACACACACACACACACACACACACACACACACACACACACACACACACACACACACACCCGGACACCACCACGTCACCTCCGCCTGACCCTCCACATTTATAATAACAACTACATTTATGGAGCTTAACGACTCGATGAATACACTCACACGTCCGCCCCCCCCCCCTGCTTAATGTGCATTATGAGCGTTGTGAAATGAACACACGTGACAATTAAAAAGCCAGAGATGAGCAACGACAGAGTCAAAGAAAACTAGACGAGGTGCGATTCAGTTCAGCCTCGAGAAGAAGAATCGCCTTCCAGCTGTCCGTTCAGCTGGTCAGCTATCCAGCGTGGGAATAATCCGGATTCAGGCGAAAGTATATTTGCAATAAAGGACCGGACAGCAGCCAGGGCCATGGAGGAAGTGCACGCGTGCTCAGACATGACGTGCACGGTGAAATATGAGGCCTCCTTTACGCTGCAAGATCTGAAGGTTCCAGGCCGGCAGCTGGCACGAGCGCAGCGGACGTAAGAGAGCAGAACAGTGACGTCATTGAACTAAAAATAAAAACCGGTTAGAAGGCTGGTTGGGTGACGACGTAGCAGAAAATGAAACTTAATTCGGTTCTTGACGTGCAGGAACATGAACGCACCTTGATAAAAAGAGAAAGAAATAGGCACGTGCCCGTAACCCCATTGGCAAGGCATAAGAAAACACACATGCACCCAACCCCCAAAAAACGTAGAAGAAGAAGAAGAAGAAGAAGAAGAAGAAGAAGAAGAAGAAGAAGAAGAAGAAGAAGAAGAAGAAGAAGAAGAAGAAGAAGAAGAAGAAGAAGAAGAAGAAGAAGAAGAAGAAGAAGAAGAAGAAGAAGAAGAAGAAGAAGGAAAATAAACACAAATTGAAAAAGAAAGCGTCTGGAAACGACAACATGGACAGATGACGTAATCTTTACAGAGAATTAGCGTGACCTCTGACCTTTGGAGTCCCTTTTTGTGTCTCTCTTGCATTAGTGCGTTTAATGACTCTAATAGTAGAAGGTGTGTGAGGCTGGCTCCGTGTTGTTTCAGGGTGTGACTGAAGGGAAACATCGTGTCATGGTGACGTAATGGTCGCTTCTTGGTTTCTATCAATCTGGTGCGTAAAAAAACAGACTTTTATGAAAAGGCTTTTTTTCTGGCTGTACGGTATCCGCCGGATACAGGTGACCCCACATCTCTCCAAATCTCCACGTGCACGTCCATCTGTCCTGTCCCGTGGAGGCCTGCGAGTGCGCGCGCACGGACAAAAGATTGCCTTTATATTAAAGCTTACCATTCGTGTCTTTTTTGTCTTGCAGAAGAGACGAATGACAAGAAATAGGAGCAACGATGGAGAAGAGGTGTGTGTGTGTGTGTGTGTGTGTGTGTGTGTGTGTGTGTGTGTGGTGTGTGTGTGTGGCGTGGACCCTGTCGCTGCTACCGAAGCCTCCAGCTGTGCGTCGGAGGGAGAACACACCTACACACACACCGGGACCATTTGCTCTCGACAGACCCACTGACCTTCCTCCACCTTGTCCTCCCCCTCTTCCTCATCCCGAGAAAGGTAATTGCCCGGCCTGTTGATGTGTTAGAGGATGACGTCAAACCCCAAATCACCCTTTAAATTGCATTTTGCGTCGGTGTCGTTATGACAGCTCGCTGGAGTTGCGCACATGGCTTCACGGTGCTAGATATCCTTCTCTTCTTCTTATATTATATATTATATATAACAGTATAACACATCGACATATATCTCTCTCAAGCGTTGGTGTTGTTGTTGTTGTTTTTATGATGGTTTGAGACCAGTATTGTGAAACACTTCAAACAGCCGTGCGTGCGTAAAAGTATCACCACGCGTATTTTACACCTGAAAAAATACAAACCGTAATTGTAATATTCCTCTGATCCACGTATAGCGTGTTCTTGGCGAGCGTTTATGGTGTAAAAGTTGCGTGGTATTTCACACGCTTTGCACATCAGTATATTATTCCTATTCTGGATTGCTGCGATCTGTGAGATGACCCCGACGTGTCACGTGTCACCCGGTATTTGGACTCGTGCTTCGCTGCAGTGTACCGTCAACGTAGAATATGTACACACACACACACACACACACACACACACACACACACACACACACACACACACACACACACCATAAGTATCACTGTATTTCTTGATTGCTAGGTCTTTAATCATCAAACTTGGGAGATACGTTTCTCTTTTCTTGGGCTCACACTCATCTGTACTCGTGTATGTAGTGCCAGTGTGTGTGTGTGTGTGTGTGTGTGTGTGTGTGTGTGTGTGTGTGTGTGTGTGTGTGTGTGTGTGTGAGAGAGAGCTGGTGCAGCTATTGCACACACTGTCTATATTTTAAAATTAAAACAACCCTCCCTGTTTCTATACAATATAGGTTTTATTATTTCAGTTGTGTTTAATATATATAATATATCCATATATATATATATATATATATATATATATATATATATATATATATATATATATATATATATATATATATTTATGACCACGGCCGCGGTCGACCTTCTTGGAGACCGTTGGAGACGTTCCATGACAGCTATATTACGCATCCCCGTTACATGTCATGGTGCATTCAGGTGCTCCTATACGACCGTCTGCTTTCTAAAACAGGAAGTGGTAATCACAGTAGGATTTGACAATCATGTGATTTTGCAACAAAAGCAACAAAATGGAGGCTGGAGTTGTTTTAGGTATAGTGTGTGGATAAAACCTCAATGCAGATATTTGTATTTGCAGGTTTTGAGATTTTTGAAAAACTCATGTATTTCCCTGCACCAAAAACAATGAGGCATAATTACAGTGTGATCATTTACCAAGATAATCCAGAAAACCCTCTGTCAACAGTTGTCATGGGACTTCAGAAAGAAAGAATGATTGTTGCATGAGGTCTGTTTATTGACTCTTGCTGTTACATTTATAAATTAAATCTCATGATTCTTATAAAATGATGAATAAAAAAAAGAGCTACGTGAGAAAATGTATATATCACATTGAGTCCTCACAGTTCTCTTTTTTCCATCAGTCATGTAAATAAGGGACATTTTTTTTATTTGAATTAAAACAACATTTTCTTTGCAAAACCCCAGCTTGTACGTTTAAAAAAAATATTTAAATATTATTAGCTGATTTGTTCCACTTCTAGTGGACTTCCCCTGACGTGGATCACTTGCACATCTTGTATCGTGTAGCTCGTGTCGTTGCTTCATCAGAATCACAAGGATTCGAATGGGGACGAAAAACGGTCAACCATCAAATAGTGGAGATGTAGTTTGACGTGTGTTTTTAATTCTACTGTTAAGGCTGTTGACGTCACACTGTGGCATTGTTTACCTGTGAAGGTTTTTTTTCTATTTCTTGGGAGTTGTTCCTGGTCCGATGGGAGGTCAAAGGTCAGGGAGGTCTATGTGTTCAGATTGTAAAGCCCTTTAAAGCGACACTATGTAACTTTTCCCCTATAGCGCCCCCTTCAGGTATTTAACGTTTACTTCCGTGTCGTGAATCTCTGGCTCTCCAGCTCTTGAATTCACAGCTGATCACAGCTGATCAATGCGCGCTGCCAGCGCGCATCGATCAGACCCGCCCGGTGTTCTCCACAGCAGCATGTCATTGTGTCTCTACGTGTCGCGTAGCGGATCAAATAAAAAGTCACCTGCGAGCGTGGACTGGCACTATATGACGTTGGGTAATCACTGCCAGAAAGCAAGTTGGAGTACTTCCTCTTCCCCAACCGGAGGCACCGGGCGGCTCCCAAGATCTTACATTCAGCAGTTTTCTGGCCACAGACCCCCGATGGCAGTGGCAGAGGTTTTTTTCAAGCTGTTATTTTAAGGTGGAAAAGTTACATAGTGGGGCTCTAAGGCACATTTGTAATTTGTGATATTGGGCTATACAAAATAAAGTGAATTGATTTGAATTAACCCAATCATCATATACTGTGTAAAAACTGACTCCAGTTTACTGTGCTGTAGTAAAATGAATCATAACCTCTAAATATACAATTGGAATCATTACTTTAAATTACAGCCTTCACGGGACTTTATATGAGTCAAGAAGTACAATTTACCTTAAAGTGGTAAAGGGAGCACTGATGTGCTGATGTCACCCAATTTTATTTACTGTTAACGGAGAATACAACTTAGAAAGATAACATAGTAACATATGATAACATAGTAACAACATAGTAACAACATAGTAACATATGATAACAATATAGTAACATATGATAACATAGTAACAACATAGTAACATATAATAACATAGTAAAATATGATAATAGTAACATATGATAACATAGAAACAACATTGTAACATATTATAACATAGTAACAACATAGTAACATATTATAACATATGATAACAATATAGTATAACATATGATAATAGTCACATGGCTTTCTGATAGATTTGTTTTGTTGGTGAGTTCAAGGTCCAGTAAAACACAAATACATGGGGTAACGTGTTTGATTAAGTTTTGTTGGCGTGACCTTTTGGAGGTTGGGCTTGTATTGTGGCCGGGACAGTGAACGCATCACATCTAGCATGATCAGCTCCATATAGCTCCTTTTAAACTTAGTTAATTACATTTTGAAACAAATATATATTTGCAAAAAGAGAGCAAATTTCAGTTTCTGATCAGAAAATGAAAAAAAAATGTTGTCTTTGTTTATGAAAAATTAAAACTTGAATCTCAATTAGAACAACTATAAATGAGGTGATACAACTTTGATTGCATGAAGTCGAGCATTAATATAAATACCACGAAAAGGACATTAAAGAGACAGAGAATAAATAAATAAACGAGAAGCTCACATCGTAGTTTGATTCATCCAGAAAACAGAACTGAGTAATAAATGAGTTCTTTGTGCGAGTGGCATTTCCCTATTAAATCATAAAATGAGTCCTTTAAAAACTGGAGGAGGACCAAGAAGAGTGGAGAGCTTCAGTCACAGAGCTCCACGTCACAAGGATCACGTGAACCAGAGATTGAGATTACAGAGATGATGAGTTATTTTCTCTCAAACCTCTTGGAGCTCTTTATTCTATGTTAGTATTTAGTTATTTTGCTGTCAAATATTGTCTAATCATTCAGGTTCTTTGCATGTATATATTTCAATATATTAGAATAGCTTCTTGTTATGATGTTTTTAGTTTAGTTTAATTCATTATTGTTGTTGTTTGGATGTATTTAGTCTTCTGATTGTTCACTAATTGGGTAACACTGTGGTTGTATGTAGGAGCAGGCAGGTACAGGACCAGCATGCACCTGGGTCGGCCGATGGAGAGGCAGCGTGAGAAGTTCCTTTGTTCTCTTGTTTGTTTGTTTTTTTAAATTAAATACATATTTAGAATAACTAAATCCTGAATGGTCAACGCTTTCTTTTGGCTGCGTGAACTACAGACTCCACCGAGCTGTATTTATTTATTGGACAAACGGCCGCTACACAACCTTCAATGAATGTACCTGTCCTGACAACCGTGTGAAGTGGTGATGCGTTCAAGGACCTTCTTCTCACCCAACCACAGATCATCATATGTGTGCTTCAGAGATGTGTCCCTTTCTCCTGCGCTTAATGTTGGAAATGAAAAATGAACACTATTGTTTAGTTAAAAAAATAAGTCATAATCTGAAATGTATTTATTACTTAAAAGAAAACATAATCCACAACCAGAAGTTTGTTCAGCGTCGTAATAACCCTAAAAAATGAAGACCAAAAAATTAGTAATTACAAAGAATGAAATAAATAATGTGGTGAATTATCTTTCTAACAAAGTAAATCCCCAATTTAGACGAATAATTGAAAACAATTTTAAAGCATACTGCAGTCTTGCAGTAGAATATGGCTTCTCCTTATTAATATATTTGGTATTTTCTATTAATGTTGTCCATGAGTCAAGTGTGTGACTGTAAAGAACAGCGATGTTGTACAGGGTAGATTCAACAACATGTATTTATCATATCGTGAATTATTTTAACAGTTTATCAATTTATTTGTATAAATCTGTATGATGTAAACATTATGTTATAAATAATGTTTGTGGCATAAAAGGGCTGTGAGATCTATTCTTGGGGTGAAGAAGACTTTTTATATATTTAGGTTTACTGTTTTTTCTTGGAATTGGATATTATAGTCTCCCTCCTTCTTGGCTTTTCGATGTGTGTGTGTGTGTGTGTGTGTGTGTGTGTGTGTTGAGGTAAGTCTTTTGGAGTTTCTGGAGGTCTTGATCTCTCGGTGTTGAGAACCCGTACTCTCCCTGTCAGCGTTTGAATGGGGAGGAGAGGAGAAGATGTGATCGTGTGTGTGTGTGTTTGTACATGTGTGTGTGTGTGTGTGGTGGGGAGTGTATCGTCACCACCACTTCTGGTCGTGACTCACAGCGCACAATGGTTTTCACTGCTCTCCCAAACCCTTTATTTATTTTTAGCTGAGCAACGTTTTATACGACCAAACTATAGGCCTGCATCAGGGTTGCCAGGTCCGCGATTTTCCCGCAAAATTGGGCTACTTTTGAAGTGTTGCCGTGGGTTGAATTTGTTGTCCACTGGTTCGGGTAGATCTATTTTGCATGCAAATTAAATGAATACCTTTAAATAAAATATAATTACTGCTTTTAATGCTGGCATACTAAAGATTTGGTGTTACTTTGTAGATTATAATACATTTGGCAATGATAGCCCCCCTCCTCAATACTTCTCGGGTCGCATCGCTCTGCGACTCATCCGTGCACACAGATGAGACCCCCCCCCGCCCCCCCCCCCCCCCCCTGTCGACAACGCTCGCTGTGGGTCACTTTCCCATCCCACACTGTCCCATCTCAGGGGAGGCATCATGAAGGAGTTATACTTGGTGGATATTGGACTGGTTTTTGGGCTGGTTTTGATTGGCTATTGGGCTGGTTTTGTCACACAGACCTGGCAACCCTGGCCTGCACACATACACACACACTCACTCACACACACACACTCACACACACACACACACACACACACACACCGTCAGTCATAGTGGTCAAAATAGATAATTGTTTAGTTATACATTTAAGTATACATTTTTAAGATGTCACAGTGTGTGCGTCTGTGTGTGTGTGTGTGTGTGTGTGTGTGTGTGTGTGTGTGTGTTTGCTGATAACTGAGCCGTATGATGTCAGAACAGATACAGGAGACGTACTCTCATTTCCACCGTGTGGTTCGGTTACTTTGGAGAATATCGGGTGTTGAATTTATTGTATTTCTTCAGTATCGCTTAAAATAAAGAGCTGAGAAGTGAATTATATGAATTGAAGAATAAATAGACGAAACATTAGAAGATAGTACTCGTAGATTTTCATAGTGGAGGTTTGCAGGTGATGTCTAGATTAAATCCCGGCTGATAATGATTATTTCATTACATTTCAGGGGCAGCGTTGTGGTCACCATTACTACTAACTATTGTGTAGACGTGAGTTTGAGTTCATTCTGGATCAGACAACCTGCTGCTGGTCAACATTTAGAATCTTTTACTTTTTGGGCAAATTATTCATATTCAGTTATCAGTTAGATGACGTCAGTACCGTCTCTCCTCAGTCTCACTTCCCTCTGGTGGTTTCTAGTCTAGAGCAGTGGTTCTCAACCTTTTTTCAGTGATGTACCTCCTGACCAGCGCGATTAGTGCCGGCGAGCGTTGTCGACACATCAACCGTGATGTTGGGTCAAACCATCCTGATATGGTATCAGGATGGTTTTACCCAACATCACGGGTGATCTGGGTTTTTAGGATAATTAAATTAAATTGCCTACTAAATATACAATTCAGTTTATGAACTTGCACTTGTGTTTTATTGAATATTTATTAAATAACTACTTTTAAAGGATTTTTTAATGGATGCTACTTTTAAATAAAAAAAATTGAATCTCACATACCTCCTGGAGTGCCTTCACGTACCCCCATTTGAGAACCACTGGTCTAGAGTGTTGGGGTCTCCAGGTCTATGAAGGTAGACGTGTGTCTTTATTACGCAAACAAGCAAAAAAGAAATTACTTTTATTCTGAGAGAAAATATTTTTATTTTGAGAGAAACATTTTTTATTTTGAGAGAAAATATTTTTATTTGAGAGGAAATATTTTTATTTGAGAGGAAATATTTTTATTTTTAATGGGAAGGTTTTCATTTTGAGAACAAATATTTTTATTTTTAGAGCAAATATTTTTATTTCGAGAGCAAATATTTTTATTTCGAGAGCAAATATTTTTATTTCGAGAGCAAATATTTCTATTTTGAGAGCAAATATTTTTATTTCGAGAGCAAATATTTTTATTTGCATCAACATTTTCTAGTTTCATCAGCAAAACTAACAATTAATTTACTTACAAGCGAGAAGTTTGCTCTAAAAACTTGAACTGTTGGGGTTATAAAGACACAAATCTACCTTCATCTGAGTCTCCAGGTCTCCGAGTCTCCATGTCTCCTTTTTGCTGTTTAATTTCTTTAAACAATATATCCATTTAATGCTGTGACCATGAGGAACAACGTCCCATTTACCTCCATTGTTTCATCACAGAGGCAGAAATCACAAACACTGACACGTCAAACTATCCTGATAGCTGAGGATTTTTATGTTGGGTGAACTGACACCTCTAGGGCTAAACGTATGAACCCCACATGGTACATATTATTATGATGTTTGCGAACGTTATAACTCCTATAGCCGGACCTTAGAGAAACAGACTCAAATGTGTGTTAATCCAGATGTTACATTTAAATGTGTTACAAACAAACCTTTAAAATAAAACAAATTATAAAAACAGAAAGTGCTTCCATCACCAAATGTAGAAGCAGGTAAGAAATGAGAGTATATGGAATAAGGTTCACGAGGTGTTATAGGAACTTTTGTGAAGAGATTTCCCGACCTGGACGTATTGATGAACACCCATGGTTACCATGGTAACAAAAAGCCCGTTTTGATACCGCATCACTCTGTGAACAGCTACGCTTGAAACGAGAGCAACTGGAGTGTCAGTGCACAGTGAACCCCTTCTCGGAGGTTTGATGCAGAAGTCTGTTGAAAAGTTTCCCAGCTCAGAGGAGGAGGAGGAGGAGGAGGAGAAGGAGGTGCAGCCTGCAGCTTACTGTGGCTGCTCCTTCTTACAACGCTCCCTTGCAAAAAAATCTATATTTTCTTTTTGCTTTTATCGTGAGGCAGCTGCAGGAGAAATATTTCATTCAGAAGTAACAAAGTATAAGGAATGTAAAGATTAAAAAAGGTAGAAGATAGCATAACGTAGAAACAGCTGTGAGGGCTGTGGAGAGTAGACGCTAACGCGGATATCACATCCATCCTGGGTTCATACTTCACTTCTTGCACATGTCTCTCGTGTCGACTCAAAGGCGGCGAGACACACAGGAGACCAGACGGAGAGAAGCATAAATAATAAGCACATTTATTTAAAGAGCATTACATAAACAAAATAAAAGATGGAGTCACTGACGAAAACAAAAATGGCAAACCAAAGACGAGAGATCCAGGATCAGGTGCTGAAAACTGGAGCCAGACCAGGAGCAGGTGATGAGAACTGGAACCAGACCAGGAGCAGGTGATGAGAACTGGAACCAGACAAGGACATGTGCTCTAAAATTTAAAAAAAGAATTGTTCTCAAAATAAGAACCTTCACTTTAAAAAAAGAAATCTTTGCTATAGAAAAATGCTCTCAAAATAAAAATTGTCAAAATAAAAACCTTTGCGTTAAAATAAAAACATTTTCTTAAAATAATAACAACCTCCCCTCTCAAAATTTAAATATTTTCTCTCAAAATTTAAATATTTTCTCTCAAAATTTAAATATTTGCTTAAAAGTTAAATTTGCTCTAAAGAATATAAAAAATGCTCTCAAAATAAAAACTGTCAAAATAGAAACCTTTGCTTTAAAAATAAAAATATTTATACTAAAAATAAAAATATTTGCTCGAAAAATAAATAAATACATTTCAAAATAGAAACCTTCGCTTTAAAAATAAAAATATTTATACTAAAAAGAAAAATATTTGCTCAAAAAATAAATAAATACATTTCAAAATATGAACCGTCGCTTTAAAAATAAAAATATTTGCTCTAAAAAAGAAAATATTTGCTCTGAAAATAAAAATGTTGCTCTCAAAATAAAAATATTTGCTCTAAACATATTTTTAACAGAGCACCTAGGGAGGGATCATTGCTAATTGCATAGTTAATCGGCATGTAATGCCGGAATGGCAGAGTCCGCCAGGAACAATAAATAAAAACACAGAATGCAAAAACACGCCCCCTACACCTGAAGCGGTTACTCGCTCTGTCTCCTCTTGTGACGCGCAGTACTCACTGCAACCAACAGGGTCGTTGTTTAAGCTGCTTTGTTGCCCCTGACAATAACTTTTGAGTGAAAGACCGATTTGTGTTTGACCAAAGGTCACAGGGTCAGGTCAGTCTCAAGAACTACAAATCCTCACAGAGAGACTCACAAAGGCAAACACGAAGATTCTCAAATTGACGCAGAACGATTCACAAATACATTCCAATGGACACGTAAATAAATGAGGATTTATATCAATGTAAAAGAAAAATCACAAATGTATTTATGCATTTCCATGTGGATTTGTCTATTTGTTTGTGGATTTAAATTTATTTATTTTTGGATCGCACTGCCTTTGGTTTGTGGATCGTTACACACAGTATACATATACTTATACTCTATACATATATTGTTGTGGTGATTAACAGAAGGATATACGTGTCTGAGTTTTTGTGTGTGTGTGTGTGTGTGTGTGTGTGTGTGTGTGTGTGTATGACCAGTCAGTTTGGATCGGAGGTTCTTGTTCTCTGGAAGTCCTGACGCAGACTCCGCCCTCCTGGTCATGACAGCATCTTTCAATACTGTACCCCAGATGTACTGTATATATTGACACACACACACACACGCACACACACACACACACGCACACACACACACACACGCACGCGCACACACACACACACACACCCGCACACACACAGGTTGTATTAGGGGTATGAGTCAAAGGAAAGCAGCTGGTGGTGGAAAATGATTCAGGAAAGTGGGAGGGAGGGAAGGTTTGGTAAGAGGTGAGTAACTCTGTGACCCCTGACGCAGAAAACACACACACACACACACACACACACACACACACATACAGCAGTGTGTGTCCGGACGTCATCAGTGGCGTGAGAGAGGCCTCTGTGGCTCCGTTGACGACGTAGGTGTGTGAGGCATCACAGGAGCCCATTTACTTCAGACACACTTTTAAATATAAATATGAAATTGCCTTTTTCACACTCATCACATTTGTGCGCACACACACACACTCACACTCACACACACACAATCTCTCACTCACACTCACACACTCTCTCACTCACACTCACACACTCTCTCACTCACACACACACACATCAGATGGTTGAATGTATTTTGGGGATATATTTGCCGTACGCTGTTGGTCAGAGCGTCAACAGACGGGCTTGTAAGAATACACCTAATAACACACACACACACACACACACACACAGCTATAAGTATGTTTATTCATGATACTTTTTATTATATAAATTATTTAAATTAATTGAATATTTTAAAAATATTTTTACAACAAGAGCCTTTTATTTATTGAAAGCGATGACAAACTCAGTTCCTCACTGGAAATGGATTTTTGTAAACATACACACACACACACACACACACACACACACACACACACAAAGTAACATACGGTGACACACTCACACTCACACAATCCCACACACGATCTCACAAGCCATCGTCAGGAATACACAATTTCACAACTAAACTCTCACTCGTATGCTGACACACTCTTCTTAACACTTTCTGATCTCTCTGCACACACACACACACACACACACACACACACACACACACACCACACTCACACACACACACGTTTTAATTATTTATTTGACTTTTTACACCCCTCTTATATTTTTAGATTAATTATTTTTCTCATCGTCGACGCACACAATTAAACATAAAATACAACCATTTGTCATTTATCAAAGTAAATAACAAACAGAAGTTAATATTCAATGTTTTAATAATCATGTATTCATAAAAATGAAAAAAAAAAAACCTTTTTTGGGGATGAGAATTCTCCATGTTGAGCATTAGTGCTCTTTAACATTGAGATAAATACACGTGAGGCTTGTTTAAAGTTATTGTTAATCATTATTGATTTTATTTTGGCCATCTTCATAATCATATTTCCATGCCCGTGTGCTTTGGGTTTCATGAGTCAAGGTTATTTATTCGTCTTTTAGGACAATAACTGTAAACGAGGAAACTTGAAAACACAGAAACAAGGAAACTTGAAAACATGGAATAATGGAAACATTGAAACATTGAAAGCACGGAATCATGGAAACATTGAAACACGGAAACATGGAATCATGGAAACACAGAAACGTGAAAACACGGAAACAAGGAAACTTGAAAACATGGAATAATGGAAACATTGAAACATTGAAACACGGAAACATTGAAACACGGAATTATGGAAACATAGAAACATGGAATCATGGAAACACGGAAACATTGAAACACAGAAACATTAAAACATGGAAACGTGTAAACAAGAAAGAGAGAAAGAAAATAAAACACCAATAGTCTAAAAGCCACGCACCACTCCTTTTCCTGGGAGAGAGAAAGAAGATGATGTTTCACAGAACGGAGGAAGCTGAAAACATCTATTTCAAACTATTTCGATACATATTTTTATTTGTAAATATACTCAATGTGTATCAGCCGGTCTCGGAAGTCTTTCCACGTCATCATAACAAAGTGACCTTGGGAGAAACTCAAGGTTAAAGAACAAGAAACTCTCAGTTACACATTTAAAGTTTAAGATGTACTCAAAGTAAAGGAGGTGTCACTAAGAGGGACGGTTGCATTAAGCTGATTCCTAAATGCATCTAAGTTTTTTAATGCTGAATTCATCCTTAAATCCGACATGTTAATGAGAGACAACTATTTTTAAACAAAGAAAGAAAGAAAACGGTGAGAAATCAAGATACAAGTTAAAAAAACACCTTTTTTCTTAAGAATAAAGTTTTATGATGACAAACTCCTGGGAGTGTGTGTGTGAACTGATGTGAAAACTGAGTGTGTGTCATCCCAACACCACACACACACACACACACACACACACACACACACACACACACACACACACACGTGTGTGTCACATGTTAGGGTGTTAAATATAGAAATGGGAAGACGTCATTATGCCAGACTGTTGATGACATTATCGTTTAACACCAGCGGAGCTTTGTTGCTTTTATTTGACATGTAATTGAATAATTCACGAAATCGATGTCTGCAGAGTTTCTCGCTTTTCAATGTGTATCAACATATTTGCAACTTTAATAACACTTTATTATATGATGGCATGTATATTGTCAGTGTGTGTGTGTGTGTGTGTGTACTAAATTAATAGTATAATTAACAGTGTTCAATCAAATATAAACTCTTTATTTGTTACATGTGATCTGAATTGAGAGATAAAAACATGTTATTTCCCAAAGTCTCATTCATGATCCTCATAATAATCATTTATCTTTTATTTTTACTCTGGAATAGCTGATTGGTTTATTTCAGGTTGTTTTTATTTTTATTGTTTTAATACAGAAAGAGATACCGGTGAATCGTGTGTGTGTGTGTGTGTGTGTGTGTGTATGTGTGTGTTTGAATGATACAGAGAGAGAGAGAGAGAGAGAGAGAGACTTAATTTGGCTGTGTCATTTAAAACATACACACACAGACACAGACACCTCTCTCTCTCTCTCTCTCTCTCTCTCTCTGTGTATCATTTAAAACACACACACACCTCTCTCTCTCTCTCTCTCTGAATCATTTAAAACAAACACACACACATACACACACATATCTCTCTCTCTCTCTCTGTATCCTTTAAAACACACACACACGCACACACAATATTGTTTTTCACAATGATCCTTGCAGAAAAAGAAAACAAAGTAAACCGACATTAAGTCAGACAAAAGTTCCAAGCCAGATCCTCTGAATCTAAACGTCCCAGATGTTTATTACTGTAATATAATAATATGAAATCTTTATATTTCCGATTGTGCTAACGGCACATTTGATGACACGCAAACTCCTTTTGCTTTACGTTAGAATGAATCGAGCGGCGAGAAGACTGAGACGCATGGAAAGAGGAATATGAAAACATATCTATAAGGGGGGAAAAAACAAAAAACGTGTGACTAACGTAAACACATTAAATATAAGAAAATGGAACAAGTTGATGCTTAAAATATCCCAAACAGACTTTTGGAATTTGGATTGTTGCACGAGGACGAAAAGTGATGAGAAGGCAGAAGAACGATCTCCGTTCTCACCGTTCCTCTGCAGGATGTCACCGCTGGGTTTCACCTCTTTGTGCCGACTCGTCGTTTGTCTCTCTCAGTGAAGAAGGTGTGATCGACAAGTTTACTTCTGAACTCGCTCTCTTTGTTTGTCTTTGTCTTTGTAGGACGAGAGAGCCTGGATACAAGTATACCCTTATTCATACACACATAGTTTCATACACACACACGTTCATACACACGTACACGTTCATACACACACACACACACACACATACATACGTTCATACACACACACACATACTGTACATAAGTTCATACACACATACACACACGTGCGTTCATACACACGCACACATTCATACACACACACATATGTACGTTCATACACAAACGCATTCATACACACACACACACACACACATCCGTTCATACACACACACATACACAAACACATACTGTACATACGTTCATACAGACACACACACAATCACACACTTATACGTTAATACCACGCACACACACATACGTTCATATACACACACACACAATCCCACACAGATACGTTCATACACACACATACGTTCATACACACACATACTGTACCTACGTTCATACACACACATACGTTCATACACCCACACACACATACATACGTTCATACACACACAGACACACAGATACATTTATATACACACACAGACACATTCATATACACACACACACACACACACACACACATATATACGTTCATACACATGCACACACGTTTATACACACACACATACACCCACATACATACGTACAATCATACACGCATACACACACATACATACGTACAATCATACACACATACACACACATACATACGTTCATTAACACACACATACGTTCATATACACACACACACAGGATTCCTGTGAGTTGCATTTGGATGAAGTATTAGATACATTTATATTGATACTAAAACACACATCAGAGTCACACACACTTGAAGATGTGTGTGTCAGTTTATCGTCATCATTAAAGTTCAATTGAGAGTAAATTATTTAAACCTGCGATTACATATCAGAACACACACAAACAGACATTTGTATTTGAATACTTTATATTTCATTATTTAATTCAGTAGCTTTGTAAAGTCTTGTTTGAATTATAACACAAAACAATAAGCGTGGAACTTATTTTCCTCTTTTCTGGTCGTGTTTGAGAGCAAGTTCATTTAGATTTATACTTTGGACGATTTGTTGGGATGAATTTACAGTTTCTGAGTTCATGGATGTATTTTATTTAGTTCTCTTCAAGCTGTGAAGCCGTAGTGTTACATGGTGTGTGTGTGTGTGTGTGTGTGTGTGTGTGTGTGTGTGTGTATGAGAGTATTTGAATAGGTTTACATGTACATCCTTTTGTCTCCGTGTTTTTCTGACAATAGCATGACAAATTGAGAAATGTGTGTGTGAGTGTGTTTGTGTGTGTGTGTGTGTGTGAAATAAACCCCCACATTTTGCTGTAATTGTGTCCGTCAAAATCGACTTAACATTTGCTTTGAAGCCTCGCTTATTATCTGAGAAGTTACAGACAAGAACAAATGAAATAAGAGGTTCAAATCAAATGTTTTTTTAATTATTAACAGCTCTGCTCTGTATTTATTTTATTGCTTTGTATTCAATTGATTGAATTAAATTATCTGTATCCTCAGATGCAGCTGCTGGCATGTGGCGGTGGTTGTCACATGACACACGACTACAGGTAAATATATAAATATATATAAATAATAATAATGTTGAGGCGATGCACTGAAGAGATGTGTCAGATACTTAAAAGGCTTTAGATGTGACTCATGCAACGTGTAAACTGAGATGTGGTTGTTTAGTTAAGAGTACTGTATTACTGGGGGTTTACTACTACTACTATACTACTACTGCTACTACTACTAGTACTAGTACACCTTTATGTGTAAACGTTTCCGAGTAAAATATGGCTGCATGTTACATACAACGGGTCAAGCTAAATTCACTGTGTGTGTGTGTGTGTGTGTGTGTGTGAACTATACAGGAAAGGACACGTGTGTCTGTGTGTGTGTGTGCCTGTGTGTGTGTGTGTGTGTGTGTGAACCCCGCCTGAAGAGGAGAAGTCGACCGTTTGCATGAGAGAAGCTTTAGTGTGTGCGTGTGTGTGTATGTGTGTGTGTGTCGCTGTCCACCTCCGTGGTGCTGACCGGTTTCAGCACCACTGAGGTGGACAGCGACACACCCGAGGCAGAGAATTAAAACTCTAGTTTTCTGTCCTGTGAACTTAAATATCTGCGTTTAAAATTCCAGACAACTTCGGATTGTATTTGGGTAATTTATATTTTCAGAAGTGGTTGAAAAGAGGGACAATATCAGTTTAAGAGATTATCAGAAGAAAGTCTGACGCTCTGCCCAGTGTGACTCTTTTTTTATATCTTTAACCTTGTTTGTAAACGAAATTGTTTTTCTCCAGGATTTGTAAAAATTAAAGAAATATAAGAATCATTTTTCGATTAATGTGGATGGACAGAGACGCTACAGGTATTTTGTGTCAAATTGCAGTGTTAAAGTGGTTGTGTGTGTGTGTGTGCGTGTGTGTGTGTGTGTGTGTGTGTGTGTGTGTGTGTGTGTGTGCATGCGTGCGTGTGTGCTGGCACTATCAATACTAGGATGGGAAAATATACTTTTTGTGTATTCAATGCAAAAAAATAAAAATAAAGTGTGTGCTATTGTTGTGTGCATGAAGTAAAAAAATGTGTATTTAAAAATCCCATAACAAACAAAAAAAATGCAATGATAATGTTGCTGAATGTGTGTGTATGTGTGTGTGTGTGTGTACACTTGTCTCTGTGTGCTTTGCGTGTTCACAGAGTTTCATCCTGATGTTCTCTTGTTCTCAGCTGCTGGGCTACGAGGACACAACGAGGCGCGAGGTGGACTCTCAAAATGTGTGTGTTTGTGTGTGTGTGAGTGGGTGTTTGAAAACACTTTTTGGATTTTTAATTGAGTGTTAAAAATGTGCTGTTTTTTATGTGAGATTTTTCGGCAATAATGTGTGTGTACAAAACATATAGCTCCATACTAGAGCCATGCACATCTTTGGGATTATTTGCTGTACAACATAAATTGTAGCGGTACTGGTAAAGTATGTGGGTGTTTGAAAACAAATAAATACAAATAAATATATATGTATATATTTATATATTTATATATTTATATATATATATATATATATATATATATATATATATATATATATATATACCATACATTTTTTTAATTTTATTTTTATGACAGATTACATTTTGTATAAATATATATTTTAACAAGAAGCAGCCACTCGGAGATGCTTTAAATATATTTTAAATTGTTACAAGACTTGCTGCTCCTTCCTCTCTTCTGTCACGTTGACTTCGATCCCTCTGCTCTGTGTGTGTGTGTGTGTGTGTGTGTGTGTGTGTAAGAGAAGAGAGAGAGAGAGAGAGGGAGAGAGAGAGAGGACAATGTGAGAGACATGGAGCATGGCGGCACAGAAGAGGGTGAGTTGGAGACAAAAATTCAAAAATAAAAAGCTTGTTCATGTGCAGATGTCGAACAGTTGATTAAAGCGATGGAAAAATCCTGCCTGTCTCAGTGTTTATGTAACACACACACACTCACACACACACACACACACACACACACACACACTCAAACAATCTTTCATCTCCTCTATGGATGGGGAATTTACTGGGGGAGGGAGTTATAATCTCTTAAATAGAAGCAAAAGTTTGACTGGGGATTGTAGTTTTTTACCAATATGTTAGCTGCAATATGTGAGCTGAGACCGGTTTCCACATTTATTTATTTATTTCTGGTGGCTATCAGCAGTATGATGCAGCCGGAATACCTAAAATAGAGGAGTGACTCATGCCTAGGTGGGAGCAGAGCTGACCTCACAGACTGGTACCTCTTTAGCCAATGAGCGGCCTCCTAGCGCCCTGTGAGGGGCGGGACAACCAGCAAACGTTGCGCCAATGAGAGCATTATTTCATTCATAAAGTGGTGCGGGCAGTTTTTCCTCTCTCTCTCTCTCCCGAAAGCGTGGGTTCCGAGGGTTTCATAATCCTGACTGAAACCGACAAACCTGCTCCAGCGAGAGCCAATCACAGCCTCCGAAAGGGAGCTGTCGGAGCGTTTATCCAATTGCTGCTCGTGCCGATCTGGCTGAAGACCCGCCCCCTTGCTTTCATAGAGAAAAAGCGAATGAATGGGAGATGATTGACACGCAAAGGCCTCCAACCGGCGGGGAGGACCCGCTGAGGTACGTCGAGAGCAGCCAATGAGGAGCCGAGGAGGGCGGGGCGCAGTCAGGGGGGTGGGCGGTGCACTTCAGGCTAGACGAGTGTTGGGGGGTGGGGGGAGTTGGGGGTGTGTGTGTGTGTGATGCTACAACCTCCTTATAAAGGGACTCTCTCTCTCTCACGTTGTGACTCGGAAATTAGAAGCACGTTGCCTAAAATTGAGGTCTCTCTCTCGCTCTTTCTCACTCACTCACGCACGCACACACACAGTCACGCCGAGTCGCCATGAGCTGGATGTGCGTTGAGGAGACGCTGCGCGGGGCCGAGGCGCCTCTATTCTGGGTCGGCGCGCTCACCGTGGCCTCGCTGGCGCTGTGGCTGCTCTACAGGCTGCTCTCCGGCTTCAGGATCTGGGTCCTGGGGAACGGACAGCTGCTCTCCCCGAAGCTGGGCAAGTGGGCAGGTGAGTTGTTTTTTTTTTTTTTTGGGGGGGGGGGGGGGGGGGGGTTCAAGTCAGCTTTTAAAAAAAGAAAAAGAAAAACCTTCGTCACGAAGAGGGCAGCTCTCCCTGTGTGGAGGCAGGTGGACACCCGATTTGAGTTCAACGTTGAAGCTCAAACTTCACTTTGGCTCAAAGGAAGAGCTTCACGCGTTAATTCTGGTGCGTTTCTTTTCTCTTTGTGTGTGTGTGTGGTTTAATTCAAGGGGAGGCTGCTGTTGCGTAACACGCGCAGGTAAGCAGCTGATTGACTTGCCAGATAATGCTCCGTATTAGCTCAATTGGTTGTTGTTTTCTTCTCTTCTCCCGCGTCAATCACAGCACCGTCTGCTGTGAGGGGTCCATGCTGCGTGTTCACCCACATTGAGGTGTGTGTGTGGGGGGGCTCACATTGTTGAGCCAGTAGCCAAATTGCGCAGGCTATGCGCACTTTTCAGAGGGCTGTGTTATGTGAGCTCTCTCTCTCTCTCCCCCCCTCCAAACTCGTATGTCCACTTAAAATGTGACCTACATCCAGATCATGTCCATCTTGTTTTGACTTCTTTAAAATACGTCTCCTTGTTTATCTCAACAATGTGACACTTTCTTTCTCACTTTGTATTTTTTATGATCAGGCGGTGTTTGGTCACCCTCGTGTCGTCGGGGTTCTTGTCCCGTTCCGTGTGGCCTGTACGCGTTAAATGAGATTTAAAACTCTTTATAAAAAAAAATGTGGACTTCAATGTACTTGTTCAGCTCAGTGAGGCGGTGAGTGTGTGTTCTGGTTCTGGTCTCGTAGGAACCGCCGTGACCCACTTTCTCCTGCCTCATATGGAGACGACACGCTGCGTCTACCCATTGCTGCGCAATTTTACTAACGCGCTCCCCTCGGGTTGACGCTGTCCCTCGAAGACTCCAAAAAACCCAGAGACCCGGATGTTGTGACTGCTTTTAATAACTCTCTAGCGGCACCGTGACGCACTTTGCCTCCAAATTGTCCTTTTCGGGGGGTTGGTATATGTGCGTTTAATTGATGCCCCCCTGTGCGCCATAAGGGGGAGGCGGTCAGTCAGCCGTGCCGCAAAGGTATAGCTGCCTTTAGCAGGAATGACTCATGTGCGTTCCTTTTGTGATCCTGCCGGAATACGCGGAGGCATACCGATGAGTCATGGGCTCGTTCCTCGCTTCGTCATCCATTGGGTCATAGAAATTGTAGCCCCCCCCTCCTACACGCACACACACACACACACACACACACACACACACACACACACACACACACACACACACACACACACACACACACACACACACACACACACACACACACACACACACACACACACACACACACACACACACCCCTCCCTTTCTCCTCCTCTCTCCACCTCTCAACCACCAGTATCTTGTCAGGTGAACTGTGGCTCTAACTTTGCATTAACTATAATTAGTCTGAATCTCAGAGTACAGCAAATAGTCTAATGAGCACTTAACTTTTCCCACACATTAATTGCATTATTCTTCTTTTTTTTTTCCTTCCCCTTACGCAAGTAAACTTTGCATTGCCACTCCCTGAAACCAGTTGTTAGCACCATGTCTGACATGCCAACGGTTGCAGGAAGTGAGGAGGAGGGTGAGGTGTCCTGGGCCGGTCGTACCAGACGTGCAGGTCTGGCCCGTTCAGGCGGTGGTGTGATTTTTCTTTCTAAAGCTTGTCGTCGAGTGGTGCCACGCCGTCTCTCTCCACCTCCACCTCTTCACTCTGAGACACGAGGCGCCTGTTGCAACAGGTCGAGTGACCTTGTGCCCTCGAGTGGTGCCGGTGCTCTTTATTTTAATGCCCTGCGAGCAACAATAAGGGTGTAGAAGTGAAACTGCACCGGTTGCCAAGAGTTTCTGTCTTTAACGTCTTTTTCATCCCTTTTGTATTTCTGGCTGTGCAGTTGCACAATAACTCTTTTTAATTGTCATGGCCTTGAGTCTCCACATGGCAGTTAATGTTCAAACTATATATGTATTTATTTGTTCTCCTTTTAATATTAAATGAAATGGTCAAAGTTTTAAACAAATTCTGTTTTAACCCTCTTACCTTTTTAGGGTCAATTTGACCCCAGGCTGTTTTTCACTGTCTCAAACATATAAGAAATATCAACTTTTTTATATATTTAAAGGGCTATTTAGGTAGTCAACAAACAAACATAAAGTACCTCACGCTTAAATTTGGGAAACAATATTAATTCTAATAACTTTCTGGAGGTTTTAATTGCAGGGTCAAGTTGACCCCGAGGGTAGAATATGTTAGTAAATATGAAGGTAACGGGAGGGTTAAGCCCTCTGGGGTTCATTTTCTCGTTTTTTTTTTTTTTTTTTTCCTACATTTTTAACCTTTTTAATGGCACTTAGGACACACAGCCATGTATTCTACATTTAAAAAAATGCTAACTAATTTCATCTCTCTATATAATGAGGCACAATTGTACTAAAATAAATGTTTAAAGAGATAATATGGCCTTAAAGCTGTAAATTAAAGTTCGATTTTCTTTTGATTTTTCATATCTCTTATGAAAACATTTTTTAATCTTGCTCTGGTCTCCATATAGCAGTGAGCATGTTCACTGTCAAGTGTTTTGTGTAGGTAAACCTTATTGAATATTAAAAGAAATCATCACATAGTTTGAAAGAAATTCAGTTTTTTAAGGACTAAGTTTTAAAGGACATGGATGTAAAGGAATCCTGTTCAATTTCAATTCAGTTTATTTGTATAGCCCAATTTCACAAATTACACATTTGTCTCAGAGTGCTTTACAATCTGTACACATAGACATCCCTGCCCCAGAACCTCACATCGGATCAGGAAAAACTCCCAAATTGATACGTTCCATGTGATATATTATTCAGCTCCACGTAAACAATCTAATTTTAAACAATTACTTTAAGCACTAGTGGTTGGACTGATTAAAATGCCACTTGTTTAATATCTACACGTCATGCGATGATGAAAGGAACGTATTTGGCTCGTCGAGCAAGTTATCCCCCTTAAATAAACGCGTTTCACCCGCATGAATTCTTTGTTAACCTTTCCCACGTCTGGTTCTCTAATCCTTTCCACACGTGCTTTTCCATGTGCTCATGGCTGCTGTCGCAACGCAGGACGCAACCCGTATTTCCTGCTCAGACGGGTTTGTGTTGCAGGTGACTGGGGTCAAGTTTTCCTAGGCAGCATGTTGAGCCAAAGAGCGTTACAACATTTGTTTTCTCAGAGCAGAGGGAGCAGGGATGTCTCTGGAGTTCCTCTGCTGGTCTTCCCCTCACTGGAGGAGACTCCTGGTGGCAGAGAAGGGGTACTGCAGCAGGATGGAAGGTGGTTTCCCCATCCTCTCTACTCTCACTGTATACACACACACACACACACACACACACACACACACACACACACACACACACACACACACACACACACACACACACACACACACACACACACACACACACACACACACACACACACACACACACACACACACACACACACACACACACACACACACACACACACACACACACACTGCTGTCTGCAGTTCAGTTCTTTTTGTGTTTTTTAAATGTAACCTTGAGTGGAGGAATGTCAGTTCTTAAGCATATTAATTTAGTTCTTAACCATATTTATTTATGAGCAGATTTAGAGGAAGACCAACAGGGGCATCAGAGGAATGGAAGAGAGATGGAGAGATATATATTTATTAGCGCTTTTCTAGACACCCGAAGTCGCTTTACAGAGTCCAGTAGTCATCCCGGTGGTGGTGAGCTACATCAGTAGCCACAGCTGCCCTGGGGTAGACTGACGGAAGCGTGGCAGCCAATCAGCGCCTACGGCTCCTCCGACCACCAACATTCATTCATACCCATACGAACCGGGGTGAGGCTGCGGCGCATGTCTTTATGATGGTGGGGGAAACCGGAGGACCCGGAGTAAACCCACGCAGACACGAGAACATGCAAACTCCACACAGAAAGGACCTGGAGGACCGGGACTCGAACCCAAGACCTTCTTGCTGTGAGGTGACAGTGCTAACCACTGAGACACCGTGATTAAAAAAAAATATCTATAACTCTTTCTATCTATATAATATATATCTATCTCTTAACATGCAGGAATCTCCCATTCCAAAAATTGTATATATATAATTTTTTCAGGGTATTGTAAAAGAAAATAAGTGATGCAGTGTTCAATACGTGTGCTTTTATTTCCAGTGGTGCAGCTGGAATACTCTAATGTGTAGTACCCATATCCACCCACCCACACAGTTTATTGGTCCCATTAATTAAGAAGGATGCACCCATTCATCGGTTCGTTACCAGAATGACAGACTTGGGTCAGCGCGTGTATTTTTGCATTTAATTCATCTCCAGGAATGAACATTGGGCTGTTTTCATAATAGTTTATGAATCCTAACTGCAGCCGTCACAAAGCCGCCTTTAAAAAATGATCATGACGATAAAGCTGGGCTGCAGTTTATGAATCGGCCTTCGGCTTCATTCATGTATACGGGGAATGCACATGTGAATGAAATGTATTCCCGTTGCCACCGAGGCGGGGTCTCCACGTGCTCATCCTTGTGAATGTGCTCTGTGTGAGAGGGAGGGAGGGGGAGGGTGTGTGGGCAAGAACACTGCTGCTCATGTGATGAACACACTCTGTGACACGTGCTGGAGCGAGGGATGCTGGGTAAAAAAAAAAGAGAAGAAAATCCCCCGCATCGCCCTTACATGTGCTCCTCTGTATCTTTCAGGCTTCATCTTCTATAACTTAAATACTTTAATTCAATGACCAACGATGTCATCTTTATGCAATTTTGTCTAAGTATTAATGCTGCAGCTTCACATTTAAATGTTATCTTATTATTCTGTATTTTAGTCAATAGTTTCAAAATGTACCGTCCGTAGCAACTTGTCATGACCACATTATTTGTTAAATAGTCTTTTTCATAATTTATTCATCGGCCGTCTCCATTTAAATTGAAAATGCCCAAAAGAAAGTTCTTGGTGTCTTGAACTTGTGTAAAAACGACGATAATTAGGCTAACTGTCAAATAAGACAAAGAAAGGCAAAACATATGATGTTTGAGAGGCTAAAATAAGAATATGGTGCATCATTTATTGATTACTCTAAAATGAGCTATGATGACGACTTCCTACCTGAAGGTTGTTCTGAGTGACCAGGTAACTGGTATTGATGAGTAATCTGAGCCTTATTCCCACGTCGGCCACCTTGAATCGCGACGCCGTTGAACTTCACCCCAGTGCGCTCGCCTCTCCGGCTCGGCCGCATTCCGCTCACGCCCCAGAATCACAAAGGCACCGAGTGCGATCGTGAAAAAGCCGCTCGGTCTCGTTCTCCAGGCGCGCGATACCGGAGAGCTGGCATGTTTGGAATCGGTGGTTTATTGGAGCCTTTAGTCGGGCTGGCGTCAGGCCAACGCGCCCGAGGCCGTTCGCCGGGGGGGCGGCTCACGTCATCCCTGACAAGAATGCACCGAGTCGCGTTCCCATGGAAGTCGTTGCGTCGCCTTCGTCGAGGCCGCCGCCTGTGGGAACGTGAGACGAGTTGGGGAGTTTAGGACCGAGTTTTGATCTTAAGGTGGTTTTCTTTGGTCAAACCGTTTGGTTTTTGATGAGATTTGGCTATAAGCTCATAAACGTGTGTGTATTCACTGGCATCATCCACCTGATGATTTGGATAACAGTATTTTAAATACAAGCTACTTTTAACCCTTTAAGCGCCACTTCTTTTTAGGCCTCTGCTCCAAAAATGGCATACCCAAACTAACAAGGCTACCTCTGCCACCACGAGGGCTACTTTAATCTTTTGTACTTTTTTTTATTTTTTTTTATAAAAACCTCTAGTTCAGATGTATACAAATCAATTTATGTTACTGGGTAAGAGCAAATACAATTTTAAAGTGATCTTTGCATTTAATTTTTCACAAATGGCCTTTTCATTCATGCACTGTTGAGGTATTGTGTGTGAAAGACTGCAGCAGGTGCTTTCCTTAATCAGAGGACGGACTCATCAAGTGACTCCGCTGTCGGCTCAGTTTGAACTGAACTCGATGCGCTGCGTCTTTAAAAAGTCTCACGCCGAGTAACTGATGAGAAACTATTGAATAAAACCAGGCGTGTGAGTGATGCAACGCGACTATATTGCACTCCGTGCCCAAATATAGCTGCTGCTTCTATCTTCAGCAGCTTTGAGGTGCACGTTCTCTCTCACTCCCTCTCCTTCCCATCAAGCTTTATTTTTTCTGCGTGTGTGTGTGTGCGTGTGTGTGTGTGTGTGTTCTCTCCAGGGGAGGGGCTGCTCGCTGATAGGCGAGTTTGGGGTGCGACAGATTACATAACGACGCGTCAGGAGAGCGTATGGGGCAAACGAGGGCCGCAGTCTCTCCTCATGGAGAATCTTAATTGGGGGATTTAGTGGGGGGGGGGGGGGTCGTTATAGCTCAGTCTCTCTTTGCATAGGAAGTTGAATAAAGGTAAAAGACCATACCAGCTTTCTCTCCAACTAAATTCACCGCGACGGCTTATTTGACTTAGTGGGCACTCCTTCATCATGAGGGGATAACCAGGGAACCTGAATGCATCTTGATATCTATAAATACTTGGTTTAGTGTATTTTTTGTCGCTCACGTTCTTCTCATGCATACAATTCATTCTTCACATGTGTTGGTGGGCTCATCAGATCTTTAGTGTTTTTGTTGTTTTTTTATTGTGAATTCTTTTTTCTCTCGGCCTGCAGCGCTCATCTGGGCTTCAGGTGGCGGCCTGAGGATGCAGCGGCAGCCTGGTCGTCTTGGTGATGATGATGATGATGATGATGATAATGGAGGATCTTGTTATTCAGGTGCTGCGGCAGCTCCCAGACGAGGCAGTGCAGGCGCGCTGCTGCTATTTTTACTCCTCCTGCTGCTTTTTTTAGACTCTTGGAATAGTGAGCAGGCAGGGGCTGCTGAGGAGTGAGGGCTGGGGATGTCAATATCTCTGGACGTGATGTGCGGCGCAAATGCGCCCCCGTCAGGCGGCTCCAGAACCGGCACGGTGGACCAGTGAGGGTTGGGGATGGATGGAGAGAATGAATCCCGCCCCCACTCGTCTCTTCCTCTTCCAAATCTCCATTTCCCCCACCCTTCTCTCTCTCTCGCCATTGTACACATCACACTCGTATGCGGTTGCCCCCGTCAACACACACATGCAACCCTTTGTTGTCGGCGTACGTGAGTCAGTCACGTGCTCGCTTGCGTAGATCCTGTTTTTTTTTCTTTTTTGCATTACGTGTGTGTGTGGCTCACGTGAGGGGCATTAATGCCTGCTGGGAGCTCTTGTGGGCTTCTGTCACAGTGGAGAGACTTGACTTCCTTTTCCCTCGCTGGCGTTTTGACGTCGCGCTTGAAGGGTTGCCAGTTATTTGGCATCCGATTTTAATTCTGTTGGATTTCAGGCGTGGTTGACGAGCTGGAATATTTGGCTTTTTTATCGTTGCACCAATGATGCCTGAAGACACACACACACACACACACACACACACACACACACACACACACACACACACACACACACACACACACACACACACACACACACACACACACACACACACACACACACCCTCTCGCTCACTCCCCAGAGACTAAGTTTATTGAGAAAATGATGCTGTTCAATAATTAGTGGGAGGAGTCTAGTCATTCATAAGTACAGTTTGGGGGGCTTGTGGAGGCGAATCAGAGCGAAAAATCACATTTTAAAAAGTTAAATAGACGAATTAGCCCTCAAAAGATCTTCCATCTAGCCTCAAACGACAACAAAAACATAAAAAAAAATGTATAAACAAATCTCTGATAAAACGAGTAAAAGTGTGTCCTAAATATTTTTGACTGTTTCAAGTCTCCTTTTTTATCGTTAGAATCTTCCAGATTATAGATTACAAACTTAATCTTTGACCCTATACCGGCATGCAGGATGGATTTTCATGCGTTTCTTTTTTTAAAGGCTGATTCTCGGCCCTGATTGGCTGCAATCAAAGAAGAGCGAGACGAGAGTTAAAAGACTTTCAGTTAATTTTCATTCTTTAAAAGAAATGCCCGGCATGCGACTCCTGAGTGAGTCTGACACGCTGAACGATCTTCACTGTCCTCCTCAAACATGCCACATGCGTGTCTATGTGCGTAGTGAATGTGAAATGAATGTGTGTTTGACACACTCGTAATTTATCTCCACCTGAATCTCGGTCGTGCGAGTCGGTGACTTCCCAGCTGCCTTTCTTTCTCTCTTTTGGGCTGATTCGGCGTCCCGTGTCACAGGAATGTAGCTCTTCTTGTCGTTTATGGGTCCGTCTGTTCCTTCTGACATTTCTTCCTCCTAGAAAGTACCGGAGGCCTCTTCAGTCCGCCGGCCTCTTGCGTGTTGGAACATCGTGTCTCCGGCAGGTCGGCAGCCCGTCGGAGACTCTTTAAAATCTGAAAGTCGTCCTCATTGCCCTCAGAACTGTCCTTTGTCTTCAGTTACTATAATATGTCGTTTGCATCAGTCACAATGTGCAATAGTGTGTGTGTGTGTTCTCTCCAGTTGCCTTATTCACTATGCAGGCTAAATTGGGCAAAAAAGCAGATGTATATTTTTTTTTAATGCAGAGGTGGTTGTAGTCCCCCCCCCCCCCCCCCACCTCACCTCACCTCACTCTGTCCCTCCCTTCCTCCCTCAGCCATTTTGCTCTGCAGTGAATGGCGCCTCTCCCTGCCTCGGTTGGCCTCCTCCACCTGCAGCGAGAACCCCACTTGGTACGGCCCATTAAGGCTTTTCTGCCACGGAGCGTTTCATTCTTAACTCGAGGTGGGGGGGAGGAGGGTTAAAAATAACCAGAGGGATCCTGCTCCCTTTTTGACTTTGTGTCTCTCTCTCTCTCTCTCTGTCTCTCTCTCTGTCTAACTTGTCCCCCCCCCGCCCTCATCTTCACCACCGCCGCCATCTCTATTCTTTCTCATTCGCTCTCTTCTTGCTTCGCTCCAGTTCTATTTATAGCCACCCCTAGGATCCCTCCTCACCCCCTCCTCCCCCTCCCCTCGTCTCCCTCCCTACCCCACTTCACCCTCCTCTTCTCTGCCGCTCCATGTTCGTCATCACTCCCTCCTCTTCCCCTCTCATCTTGTCTTTTTTCCTTCTCTCTCTTTGCCAGAGAATGTCCTCTACCTGTTATTAATCTTTCATCAGGCCCGGCTGATGATGTATTCATGATGCACAACTGTGTGTGTGAGTGAGTATCCCTCCTCACCACCTTTATTTTTTCTATATATTATTGTATAGTTTCATCCCTCTCTTCCATCAGTTTAAAAATACCCCCCCCCATCCACCTGTTTATCTAAACTGCAGATTCACAAGATGTTACCCGTGCCGCTCCACGATGAACAGCTCTCTCTAAACATTGTTTCTGCCTCAGCGAGGCGGCGCTGGTGTGTGAGACTCTTTGTTCTGCCTCCATCTATACCGTCTTATCTCCGCCTCCGTACAATCTCTGTACTTCAATCGTTGTGGTTTTGACTCCTATCTATACGATCCTGCGTTGAGTTATTTGCAAAATCGACAATGGCGCTTGGAGAGCCATCCCTGACTCGCGGGCTCTGGAGTCTGTTGTCGACGTCGGGCTCGAACAAAGGATATTTATTTGTGCGTTTGAGAAAAAAAATAATGTACATGCACAGCAGTTATAAAATGAGAGATGGAGTTTGATAGATGGGCCACTGGGTGGTTCCAGAGGGCCGAGAACGCCAAGCGTTCCATCTCGAGGAAGTGTGTGTGTGTGTCTCCGTGTGTCTCCACTCACCTCCTGTTCCCTCTTCTCTCTCCTCTCCAGTTGTGACGGGAGCCACGGATGGAATCGGGAAATCCTACGCGGAGGAGGTGAGGCTCCTGGACCCTTAATGTCTTTACTTCTATGGCGAAGCTGTGACACACACACACACACACACACACACACTTCAACACAGGCTGGTCAACAAGAGTGTGTACGGCTGTAACGGGCCGTCCTGCGACGTGATTGGCCCATGCTGGTGTGCTGGCTGGACGTGGGCCGTTGCTCCGGCGGCCGATATTTCACCCGGCGTGTTGAGTCGGACTGTTTTTTTGATGATGAAGCTAAAACTGCCCCAAACTGTGGCGTTGCTCATGCTTTGACGCTCGGGCCGGTTTCGCTCCCAAAGATCAAAGTTGGTCAGAATGGGAGACGAAGGTCTCAGAAGTCGGCCGAGGTTACACACGTGCAGATTCACAGCCATCCAGAGTAAATCACACATGGAAAGTTTAGAAATGCAAAGTTAGAACTTTAGAGGATTCAGAATCGGCTGCATTGGCCGTCTAGACACCAGGAATGTGGCGGATTATACCGCTGCTTTCAACTTGCATGCCCAGAAATAGACAAGGTAGAACAATGCTAAGCATAAACACGACGACTATGCCTGCACATAAATACATCTATGTATATAAATATGTGTACATGAAATGCAACGGGCAACTTTTATGTCCTTTTCACAGTGAAAGTAATTAACATATTGGAAAAAGAGACTAACAATGTTAACTTCAGGGCCCATAAATCCCGTATTGTTTCATATCGTCTCCTCGATAAAAGAGATGACGGTCAAACTCGAGTATCGGTCACCAACGTTGTTCTTTTCCTTCCAGCTGGCTCGTCGAGGTTTCGCCATGATGTTGATCAGCCGCTCCCAGGACAAGCTGGAGGACGTGGCCAGGTCGCTTGGTAAGTGTGTGTGTGTGTGTGTGTGTGTGTGTGTGTGTGTGTGTGTGTGTGTGTGTCCACAACATCACCGCGTGCAACCTCCCACCCCGTCAGGTACAGGGTTTCCTAGGCACAGATGAAGGGGCCCCCGATGGGGGAAATAATCAGTTGTGTGTTAAGTTCTTGGGGGAACAAAGCAGTCGACGTAACGGGCTGCGACTATTTTAGATTTCGTTATTCTTCCTCAAGCCGGTTGGATGTCGAGTCGTTTAGAAACCACCTGTTCCTCCGAGGTCTGGAGACCGGCTTCCTTGTCCTCCTCCTGTCTGGCCCGTCTCCACATTTGCACAAAGAGTGTCTGTGTGTGTGTTCATCCCCCCCCTTCACACCCATTCAAAAAGTGCCCTCTCCCTGACTCCTCTCTTTCCATCTGTCTCTGACGTCTCCCGCCCAGGGGGCTGATGGGTAGTCACGGGATGCCAAAACTCTGGCACTCCTCCCTCACGATTAGTCTGAAAGACTTCCATCCCCTAAAAATAAAAACCTCCCGGGTTTACCCCCTCTTTTTTTACATCGTGTCTCTCTAATCTTTGCCGAGGCACATCCCAGGAACTCTCCTCCTCTGACTCCCCGTGCCGCCTGTCGGCTGAGCGAGTCTCGTGGACAATACGTTGTGATTGCAGCAGGCGCGTCAAACACAGGGAGGAGGGAGGGAGGAGGGAGGAGGGAGGAGGGAGGAGGGAGGAGGGAGGAGGGAGGAGGGAGGAGGGAGGAGGGAGGAGGGAGGCGGGGAGCTCGCTCGGCTGGTTTGTGGGTGCACAGTGCCCTCTTCAGTGCTGCTCTGAAAGTGATGACTGGTGTCACGCTCCACTCATTTGAATGGATCCGAGGAGGAAGAGGAGAAAAAAAAGGACGCATGTTTGTTTCTAACGGTGTAACTTTTAATTCCTTCGGTCTCGGAGGCGTAATGGTAAACCTTTTATTGTGCTCCCTTCCCCAGAGGACCAGTACAAAGTGGAGACCAGGACCATCGCCGTCGACTTCGGCCGGTCGGACATCTACGACAAGATCAAGGCGGGCCTCACGGGTCTGGAGATTGGAGTTCTTGGTAAGGGAACCCCCCCCCCCACCCCACCTCAGACATGAACCTGTGTGACGTTGACGTATCTAAAACAATTGTCTGCACCCACATGGTTCTTGCGCCAAACTAGACACACCCTTGACATTAAGCGGGGTCGTCGGGTTCCTCGGGTTCCGTGTGAAGCGCTCCATGAATAACGACGTTTCTTATTTGGTATGTTGTGCTTGCAGCAGGAGCTGAGATGCTTCATGCGGTCAGGTTGGACATGAGGCTGGTGGGATATACACGACCGTGCATAGTCTGGCCTTTTTTGGGGGATTTGTTTTTGGCCAACTTCCCAGCATGCATCAGCCGCGTCAAACCCCACGGCGCCTCGTACAAGATGCTGTTGACGTGCGAGGCGGTCACGTTTCCTGGTTCTCCCTGAACAGTGAAGTCATTATGGCTATTGTGAAACGTCGAGGTGACTTCTCCGTCTGGTTGGAGTTTGGGAATGTGGACGGAGGTTTGAGGTGTGGTTGTTGCGCAAGAGACGCAACACCGGAACACGCCGGATGAATACTCCTTTGTGCCCGACAGTGAAAAAGGCGTGCATTCCTACTAAGTCCGGATTACTTTTTTCCTTTTCAGAAAACCCCGTTGTGATACCGACTCGCGGGAAAAAAAATCAAAATGTCAAAGCTGGTGTTATTTCGAGTTGAGATGTACTTTGTTTTTTTAATGTTGAAGGAACTCTTTGTCCTCTTTCTTTTCTTTTTTTTAATGATTCCAATTGTGCTCTACCGGTTAGGTGTGGCGTGAAATGTCTGTTTCCATCTGGTTGGCTTTTGCTGCCGCCTAGTGGTAGAAACTGGAACTGGTCTTAAACTGGAACTGGTTGTATTTCTCCAGCACCAGTTCTCTTTGTGAAAACACTGTAAAATATATATTTTCCTCTCAACAGTCAACAATGTGGGCGTGTCCTATCCCTACCCTGAGTACTACCTCCAAATCCCCCAACTTGACAACGTGAGTCTCATGTTGTCTTTATTTTTAAGAGTTTGCTAAGAGTCTAAAAAACAACCTAAAATGTCTCGTCTTTAGCCTCACCCTCCCCATGATGGGGTTATTCGTCTGCTCTGTGGTGCGTCATCCGATACGTGGTTGTTTATCATGTCCGCTGCTCTTTCTGGGTTTCAGTTCATCACAAACATGATCAACGTCAACGTCACCTCGGTGTGCCAGGTGAGTTCTTCTCTGCATTCTTCAGCTCCTGCGGGGGAGGAAATATTTATGTGGATGGACCACCACATATTTATATCTCTCCCCCAATGTTTGTTCAAATTTTTTTTTTTTTTTTTTTTTTTATCCATGCGCATCACTTTTCTTCCTCACTCCCCGTCCTCCTCTTCCTCCTCTTCTGTTCTACCGTGGTACCTGCAGTCTCTCAGTTGTTCCCAGAGCAACTGTGGACTACACCAACGCTGTCTGTACACCACCCACGCAACTCTCGCTCTCTCTCTCGCTCTCTCGCTCACCGTTTTTTTATTTTTATTAACACTATTTTCAAGTCCCCTTCGTGAGTTTTATCATTGTTGTTGTGTGACGGCTAACTGGGCCTATGTTGTTGTTGTTGACAGATGACCCGTCTGGTGCTGCCCAGGATGGTTGAGAGGTGAGTTCTATGGGAGGTGTCCATGTTTTTTTCGACACGTCTGCACTCAAACAGTGTTGTGAATGGCAGGATGAGGAGGAGGAGAAACCAAAAAATTAAAGTAACCTTGTTTTCTAAAGAGCTTCTATTTCGGAGATTGCACTTCATAAAGGGGTCTCTTTTTAATCTGAGTGTGGGGGAGAGGGATCCTTACCAAGCCCTTTCCATCACTGCATCTCTCTCTCGCTCTCTCTCTCCTCCTTTGTTCCCAACGCCGACGGGCTTTTCAATTCACACAAAGTGCTCTTCCCACCCGATTGGCCGCTCCGTTCCCACGTGACTCCCGCTGCACCAATAGCGGCGGCGCGGGCACATTTGGTGCCGTGTGAGGCCGGAGCGTCACTCTACTACATCCCTGCAGCAACAGGCTGCCATGGCAACACACACACACAGTTCTAGTGTGTATTTGTTAATGTGTGCAGACACACAGGATTCCCACTGGCATGGAAAATCCTTTTCAAAGTTTGTGGGATTTGAATAGGGACAGAATGGAGGGCACTGCTCTGGGATCAGTGCAGTGAGGGGGCGCCCTGTGGCGTGTATTGCGTTGAAATGAGGCTTTCTCCATCTGACAAAAATACCAATCAAACTTACGGTTCTAGATATTGATTTTAAATCAAATGTGTTGGTATTCAAGACTATGTGATGCTACTGGAGTCACATGTCAGACAACAAAGCAAAGCCATTGTACTAATCCACCTGGTTTTGTGTGTGTGTGTGTGTCTCAGGTCCAAAGGCGTGGTCCTGAACATCTCCTCCGCCAGCGGCATGTACCCCCTCCCTCTGCTCACCATCTACTCCTCCACAAAGGTGAGTGCTGCGTCCACCTGTCTGTCACAAACGATCTTTCTGGAAGCCGAATGGCGTTCTTCCATCGGCCGTAACGCCAGAGGAACGTTTAACGGGCTGACGCGATAACGTTTCATCCCTCCATGTGCAGGCCTTTGTGGACTTCTTCTCCCGTGGCCTTCACGAGGAGTACAGACGCCAGGGCATCATCATTCAGGTGAGTTTGAGGTTGTCTCGACTGTGAGGATGAGAGAGGAGACCGCTTTCATGACACGGTTTCACGTTTTTACTTTGAGAGATCTGCTGTTTTATAGAAACGTTTGCTCAGCCGACGAGCCCGGATTTAATTTTCCCCTCTGAAGTTACGACATCCGACTTGTTGCTCTCGGCCTGAAGCGCAGTGCCGTGAACACGCGTCCATAAATGATGCATGTTGAAAAATCAGTTCGAGGCCTGTTTGTTCCGTTTGTAGCACCTCGTTGTGGTGCACTCTGGTGCTACCTTGTGGTTGAAGTGTGTAGTGCAGTTTCACCTCAGCAAACCCTGAGAACCAGTCAGCAAGTCACACAATAAAAACGGGATGCATTTGGTGATTTGATGTTCTGTTTTAATGTTTCTATCTTCATTCTTTTATCCAGTTTTATTTTATTGTAAGGTGACCTTAGGTGACGTGAAAGGCGACTCCAAAATGTATTTCTGTTACTTTTCTAACTAGATCTGATATTTAAATTAGTAAACAAGAGATTGATGCTAACCTGAAGGAAGACCAACACGGAAGTGGTTTGAGTTGTAGCCAGACAAGGGTCATTTCGTAATTTTTTTTTGTCATGTTTTAATTATAAAAACATATATATATATATATATATATATATATATATATATATATATATATATATATATAATTATTAATTAAATTGCTCTCTCTTACCACGCAAGATTATGCAATCTTGCGTGGTAGATCGCCCTCCTTCAGAGCCTTCAGATGACATGACCCTCCGCTCCCCTTTCTCTTGCTGCAGAGCGTGCTGCCCTTCTTCGTGGCCACTAAGATGACCCGGATCAGGAAGCCCACCCTGGACAAGCCCACCCCAGAGCGCTATGTGGCAGCCGAGCTCTCCACCGTGGGTCTGCAGGGCCAGACCAACGGCTACTTCCCCCACGCCGTCATGGTAAGAGGGGAAACCTCAAAGTACCCCTCCAGGATTACGCAATAAGTCAAAGGCCAATGTTCCTCTTCATCTGGCTCTAATAGTTGGTGTAATCCGCGCTTCAATGAAATGTTTATTCAGTTGCAACACCTGTCGGTGTACATCGAGGCTGTATTTTGTCTTGCATGTGGAAACTATTAATAATGCTGGGAGATGATGAAAATGGGAGCGTTTGATAGCTTGCATGCAGGGTTCTTACGTTCATGGAAAACCTGGAATTTGTCAATTATTATTTCCTGGCCTGGAAAAGTCCTTGACGAAAATTGGATCCCAAAAGTCATGGACATGTCGTGTTCATTTATGAATGAATGCTGAGTTTTAAATGATGAATATGCTTTTAAAAGAATGACGCTCAAAATATAAACCGGCATCACATTCGCAGTGCACATTTTCCGCGCTGCAAGTGAACACACCTTAACTGAAAAGGCAAATGTTTATTCCTTTTATCAAACTATTGTCTTATTCATTTGTCTTGTTAAGATTATATACTTTATGTTTGGAATTCTCAGTTAGTTTAAATACATTTTCTCACTTTTTTTTTTTTGTATACAATGAGATTTCACAAAATGTTTATTCATGGAAATTTGGTCTAAAGTCCTGAAAATCCATTTGTCTGCATGTTATACAACGTGCACTTGTTTATCTTTTAACAATGTTTTAGGTGCTATCTAATTGGTAGAATTGACTTTAAAAAGTGCCCTTTTATCCAAGATATCTTGAAAGTTTTTTTGCATTTTTAATGTTGATGAAAGCCTAAAAAGTTATCAATTTAATCTGCATGTAACCGTATGCACCTTCTCTATTTTTGCATTTAAAATGTCATTTCTTCTCTCCTCTCAGGGCTGGCTGACCACCAAGCTGGTGCCGTGCAACGTCGTCATCCTGTACGGCGGCCGGATGAACCGCCTGCAGCGCAGCGGCTACCTGCGCAGGAAGAAGCTGCGGGAGCAAGCCAACGGAGACAAGCTGACGGAGCTGGCCAACGGAGACAAGCCGACGGAGCAGAGGAACGGAGACGGCCTGAAGAACGGAGACCGCCTGAAGAACGACTAGGAGGACGGAGGCCGAGCCCTCTGCTCGCACCCGGCGTTTAGGGAAAGCAGATCGAGAGAGAGAGGGAGGGAGAGAGAGAGGGTGTGTGTGTGTTTGTTCGTTTGTGTGTGTGTGGATGACCCGCCTGGGTTCACCCGAGAGCTGGCGCCTGTGCCTTCACTTAGTTTGCCCTGATGATATTTGTTGTCTGTGGAGAAATGGCCAAAGAAGGAATGGGGCTGAATGAAAATGCAACGCTGCTCATGACGAAGGACGATGATGCATTTAGTCACTGATGGTGGAGATAACACAACAACAACAACACCACAACCGGTGACTCGTTAACCCTGCTGTTGTAAGCAGTGGTACATGGTGGTGGGCATCTTTTATATATTTGTGTAATTTATTTTATATTTAGTATGAACACGCAAGCTAAACTGCCTTTTTTCTTTTTTTTTCTTTTTTTTTTAAGACGACCTTGTCTCGTTTACAAAGCCACGGGCGATTTATTGACGGCAATTATTGCTTCCCATCGTGTCTTGTTTACTTTCATAACCGAACTGCCATAGTCATGCGTTGGCCCTTTCTTCCCTTTTTTTCCTTTTTTTTATAATGTATATTCTTGCATGTACACGGAATACTTAAAATGATATGTTGTGGTGGGTTGTGATTGCACCAATGTTTTACTTGTTTGAAACTGAAGTTTTTTTTTTTTGTTTCCCCCCCCCTCCCCCGAGTTATCATTATCTAACCGTGCTCTTCCTCACAAGGTTCTTTTTTTTCTTCAACTGAGAATGAATGTAGGAAATGCATCGGACAAACAAGCGGTTGTCTAGTTCAGAATGTTTTCTGCAAAGATGTAATTCAGCTGTTGCTCCATTTTGTGCCTCTTTTTAATCAAAATGTAACCCTAAGCAGACAAAAGAAAACCTCTAAACTGCTGCATGTGACATGCAGTCGTTCCTCAAAAGGATTTCACAGGGATGGAGGGTGTCTCCTGTGGTTGG
This sequence comes from Liparis tanakae, assembly GCA_036178185.1. Lineage (NCBI taxonomy): Eukaryota > Metazoa > Chordata > Actinopteri > Perciformes > Liparidae > Liparis > Liparis tanakae. The sequence continues at coordinate 11,072,557 of CM070108.1, read as the reverse complement.
CATGTAAAGTGAAACGCTCGTTACCGACTAACTGCTCCCCTCCACACAAAAGGTGCGCAATTGAATAACCTGTATGACTTGGTCTGTCCTGTGCCTTTAACCAAGTGCTCTTGTGAATTTGTCTTTTTTGTAATGTGCCTTTTTAATAAATAAATATGTTTGGAAATTGAAATAATTACATTTGGAATTTCTACGTGTCAAATACACAGTTTAGGTAGCTGGCAACTCGTGTTTTCTACCGTTTGTTAATAAAAGTTCTGGCATACGGCATTGTGTTGCTCACTTGTGTTCATTTATCGCCTGCTTGGAGACAACTGATGACTTTTTGGGATGATACTGAATATCGTATTGCCTCGGCTGCATGACTAAACCAATGAGATTTGGCCTGTGGTTGACGTACTCCTACTTTATGATAAAGGTAACACAAAATACTAGTGTAGGTAAAATACCTCTTAATGTATACTTTTAATATAAACTGCATTGTGTTGCATGAGCCCTCCAGTTGTAAATCTTATAATATATTGTTTTAATTATTTACACATCTGGGTCACAATAGCTAAAGACTAGAGACAAGGAATGGATGGTAAATATGAGATTCAGTTTGTAAATTATATAAATTAACGGACTGGATGATTTTGCATAAATACCTTATTGTAAATGTTCACACTTAATTATAAATATCACCCTGCCAATAACTACATGTATACATTTTTAAAAGACAAAAACAAACAACTCTTTCTGTGATGAATATTCAAATAGTTTTCACCTGTTTGGTCATTCTTCTCATGCCACAATATATCTTTTTATAATGTCATTGGCCCTTTTTAAATTCATAAATTTTGTTTTGTCTTTCTGAGGGATGTTCGAATATGTGAAATTAAAAATCACATGTTTTACTATTAATAGATGATTCTTCAATTAGTATTCTATCACTTGTACACTGAATCTGTATTATATTATAAAAAAGAAGAATTACGTTTGAAAAAGAACCGGAAAGAACCTCATTTACGGATCTCTGTTCCGGTCGGACTTGTTTTGGTGTAACACACATGGCTGTCAGACGTCTCCACCTCAGTAGAGTCACGTTAGTCTTTCTCTTTTAGCTTTAGTCTGTTTGGGCAGCCGGTTTGGTGAGTACTTTAAATATTAGGTTCAACGTTAGTCAACAGGATTGTATTTATTATTATCATGACTTTTACAATATGTTTCCTTATCTATAAGTAGGTTAAGCTAGCTTAGCATACTAGCTGGTGTATAACAATACCCACAAGTGAATCTAAGATATACAATATAAAATGAACTGCATAACAAATACACCTTGCTTTTGAATTAAGTTAAAAGGACCAGGACATTGTGCTGTTTAAATTTAAATGTCAATGATTGCTCTGTTTTGTTGAAAATGCCAAAGAAAAGTAAAAAACAACATCATAAATTCTATAAGGAAAAAGTCAACAACAAGTGATTTACCTGAGGGTTTAACAATAATGGAAATGTTACTTCATTCTTAATATTTCGCGTTTGGTAGATTTTTTGCCGTTCTTGTTTTTTTTGTTTTTATGTCGGAAACGACACAAATTGAGATAAGTGTTTTTGTTTGGATTTGTGCGAAATTTGTGGCCATGTTGATGAAAGCTTCTTCTTCTTCTTCTTCTTCTTCTTCTTCTACTTCTTCTTCCTCTTCTTAATTTTCTTCTTAATTTTCTTCTTCTTCTTATTCCTCTTCTTCCACTTCTTAATTTTGTTCCTCTTCTTCTTCTTCTTCTTTTTCTTCTTCTTCTTCTTCTTTTTCTTCTGTCGCTCCGCAGATGCAAAGTGATGTCGGATAAGCGTCAGCGTGCCCGGGTCCAGGGCTCCTGGGCCAAACAACCACCAAAACTCTCCGGACCAACAGGTCACTTTTACATATTGTAAAAGTCATGATAATAATAAATACAATCCTGTTGACTAACGTTGAACCTAATATTTAAAGTACTCACCAAACCGGCTGCCCAAACAGACTAAAGCTAAAAGAGAAAGACTAACGTGACTCTACTGAGGTGGAGACGTCTGACAGCCATGTGTGTTACACCAAAACAAGTCCGACCGGAACAGAGATCCGTAAATGAGGTTCTTTCCGGTTCTTTTTCAAACGTAATTCTTCTTTTTTATAATATAATACAGATTCAGTGTACAAGTGATAGAATACTAATTTAAGAATCATCTATTAATAGTAAAACATATCATGTGATTTTTAATTTCACATATTCGAACATCCCTCAGAAAGACAAAACAAAATTTATGAATTTAAAAAGGGCCAATGACATTATAAAAAGATATATTGTGGCATGAGAAGAATGACCAAACAGGTGAAAACTATTTGAATATTCATCACAGAAAGAGTTGTTTGTTTTTGTCTTTTAAAAATGTATACATGTAGTTATTGGCAGGGTGATATTTATAATTAAGTGTGAACATTTACAATAAGGTATTTATGCAAAATCATCCAGTGTTGTTTGTCTGTTGTTTGTCAAAGTTCATATTCCTGTTATTGGTTGTATGTGAGTCCACCTGTGATGATAGCATTATTTATATATTAATGGGTTCATAGCACAGGATGCTGGTTTATTATTCCCGTTAACCTGTGTTATATGTAGACAACAGCTTCTTCATGTATTTATTTCTTCACCAGGTGCACTCCCAAACCGCCAACCGCCCAACAACGTGAACCCTGATGCTTCTTGGGGAAACGGGCCTCAGAAAACTTCGACGACATTTGAGTTCAATCAGCCCACTAAGGTAGACAGTTAACATACACACTGTTGGATTTTGGGATCATTTTAGCTTTTTTACCACCTGTTGAATTATAATTATTTATAAGGAAGTGCTCTTTCTCTTTCTTGTCTGTTGTTCATCACAGCACGTCAGAGATGTTCCTCCAGTGAAGGTGATAGAGTGAGTTACACTCTCCTATCCTCACTCATCAGACTTCCACACACATTTCATGAATTTCAAATATGTCTCTGTCTCGCTAATATCCGTTATTCTGTTCTGGATAGGCAGGCAGGTATTCACGAGATCAGCCACGGACCCGTGGGAGTGTCCAGGTGAGAGCCAACGGAAAGAAATCAAGATACAAATCAGTTTAAATCGGTTATGCAAAGAGGAGAAAAACTAGTGCGTTTAATCCTGACTACGAATCTGTGAGTGCATTTAACGTCCAGCAGGTGGCAGTCATCCCACGAGCAACAGTGCATAAAGCACTGTGACTTTCAATGTCTCACTAATATCTTACCCACTGTGAGTTTTTATAGACACTGAACATATGCTGAACACGTACTGTACGTATAGCACGATGGACAAGCAGAATGTTCCTTTTATTTCTTAGGCCTTGAGCCGATGCTGTTATCAAGACTGAAATACAGAGTCTCTAAAATTACAGACAATCAAGAAGAGGAATCTGAGGCGCGAGCCAAAGGAACCTCGCACTCAATATTTTGTGGTTGACATATTTCTGTGGTGGCTACTTAACACCGACTTTCACTGGAACAGGCGCATCACTCTGCAGCTGCTCTCTCGTCTTATCAATAACGTAAACAAGCTTTCTCGAGTACTTTGCACCAGAGTCTTATCTCGATGAGACGAGCCACGGCGGATGTTCTGGTTCGCTGTGCCTTAAAAACAAGTGTTGTGTCTTTCCATCTGTCCAGACTGCGGCTGCTGCCTGGGTTTCTGACCCCGGAAGAGGCTGACTGGATGTTCAGTAAGCTGCTAGCGGAGCTCCCCTGGTCCCAGAAGACCAACTACAGGCAGGGTGGGTACTGGGGGCTTGAGAATAAGCAGCATGCATTGGGATGGAGGGAGGGACAGGGATATATTTTTATATATATATATATATATATATATATATATATAGATAGATAGATAGATAGATAGATAGATAGATAGATAGATAGATATCTGTTTTTAATTTATTGTATTATTTATTTATATATAATATATTTATATGTGTCTATTAATTAATTATATTCATTTATTATTTAATATATATATATATATTTAATTTTTTAAATATTTTTTTTAATTTATATAGATAGTCTCATTTGTACACACGTACATACTGTTTTTGCCATATACTTACACTTGCATTTTTTGGGATGTTTAAAAACAAAAACATGTTGAAGCAACTTTTTTAAAAACTACTGTTTACATTGTGGGAAAAACACCAACATCAAGAGTGAATAAAGTGAAGCCCGGTACGTCTGGAGGAGACGACACCAGAAACTCTTTCTCCTCGCACGTGCGTAAGTTGCGCAACGGCTTCATTTAGCAAAACAAGTCGGGGAACAATAAATGTCATTGTGTGTGTGTGTGTGTGTGGGGGGGGGGGGGGGGGCTGTTGAGCTGCAGCCAGGCTGCGCCTCAGAAGCAGCCCTCCCCCAGCTGGCTCTCGTCCATCTCGTACCGGTACCCTGCGTCAGCTCCCTAAAGACAACAAGCGGTCGAGGCGATCTCAAAGTTGCGTCGTGGCAATCCGTCACTCCTCGGACTCGGGTAACAAAGTCCACATGATGTTTAGGTAAAAGAGCAAGTAGTGGAAGAAAGGTTGATAACCTCTGACCGGTCGCCTCTTCTCTCTCTCTCTCTCACTTGTTTTAAAAAACCTTCTTGATTCAGCGTTTCCGACCATCACTCGCGCCTCTAAATTGGATCCTGAGTCTGGGTTCTTCTCCCTGATATCATCTTTTAGCGGAAAGAAGGCTTTTGCAAAGTGGACCGCGTGTTAGCTCCTGTGATTGTTTTGGTTTCACCGTGTTCTCGTCCCCGAGTGTCGGCCAAATGGAACAGGTCTTGTTGTTCCCAGAGAAAGAACGAGACACCATTACCAACAAAGGAAGACAGGCGGAGAGACATCGGATATCTTTCCCTCGGCTACGAATAGATTCTGGTGCAGATGATAATTATGTGTGTGCGTGTGTGTGAGAGGAATATGTTAAAAACAAAACTGTCATTTTTCTGCCCGATTTATGAGAAATGAAAACACACAGGTCCACTTCTCTTTTTAAGCCAATTACTGATTGCTACTAAAGATGGAGATGTGAAAAGTGTCCACAGCTATTGTTCTCCAATAAAAAATAAAAAAATCAGACAAGCCGAACCACCGATAAGGCTTTTTTTATTGATTTTTTTTTTTTTTTTTTTTTTTTTTTGATCGATCAATAAATCCCTACCACATTAATTTACATAAATATCAATCTACTTCATTTAATTTTAAAATAAAATAATATGTAATAATTGGAAAGCAAATTTCCACGCTGTCTAATGTGTATATTATGTTATCGTGTTTATATTCTATATCGAAGTTGTAGTAGTTTGGTTTATTTATTGTGGATTACATTATGGTTTCATAGTGCACCTTTTAAGATTGATGTCTATAAGAAAGGCATTTTTATGTTACAAAAACCATAATACATTTATTGTTTTAGTAAAATCGTACAATTGTATTTGTTTGTGTGCCGGTCCAGGTGAGGCGTACGGGGAGCCCCGGCTGACCTGCTGGTTTGGGGAGTTGCCCTACACGTACGCTCGCTCCACCTTGGCTGCCAACACACAGGTCGGATAAACTCAGTTTTACTGAACAAAACTGCGACAAATAATTGTAAATGATAAAAAGAGGAGAAAAAGTAAATAATACATTTTAAATTAAAAAATTAAAAAAGACAGACATAAGTATAAAATACATAGAACTTTATTTATTCTTTTTTAAAATTGTTTCTACATATAATTTTTTTTTCCTTTCTTTTTTGTAGAACATTTAGTTTTCCCTGCACTTGTCATGTTGTCGTTTCACGTCTTTTAATCGTGTCTCTTTGTTGTCGTTCCTCTCTTCCCTCTCCCCTCGCAGTGGCATCCGTTGCTGTTGACCCTGCGCGCAGCGGTGGAGCAGGCGAGCGGCCGCAGCTTCAACTCGCTGATGTGCAACCTGTACCGGGACGGCCGCGACAGCATCGGCTGGCACAGCGACGACGAGGCCGCGCTGGGCGACGGGCCCACCATCGCCTCCGTCAGCCTGGGCGACACCAGAGTGTTCGCCCTCCGCAAGATACCTCCGCCGGTGAGAGGATGGTAGATGGAGGAGGAGGAGGGTGAAGGAGAGTGTGTGTGTGCTCTTGAACCTCTATGCTGGTGGGGACTTCGACCTGACTGCACACAGACCCATGGAGACCTAAAATGTGTGTGTGTGTGTGTGTGTGTGTGTGTGTGTGTGTGTGTGTGTGTGTGTGTGTGTGTGTGTGTGTGTGTGTGTGTGTGTGTGTGTGTGTGTGTGTGTGTGTGTGTGTGTGTGTGTGTGTGTGTGTGTGTGTGTGTGTGTGTGTGCGTGTGCGTGTGTGTGTGCTCTCGCGAACCTCTATGTCGGTGGGGACTTTGACCTGGCTGCACACAGACCCGTGGGGACCTAGTTAAAAGAAACTAAAAGTTAAGAGACAATGACATAACAGAGTTGATTTAAGAAATATTGACATTATTGGGAACTTGCCTCCATTTATTTCATAACGTATTTGAATGTTCCCTCTGAAACCTGCACACACTGTTTCTGACCTTTTTTGCTCATGAATTAGATTTGCGGTAAAACTAAGTCACGTTTAGTGATGAGACTAAGTTGTGTCATCATTTTGTGATGTAGAAGAGTCAATATGTGTTTTCTTTCTTCGTTACTCTCAGGAAGAGAATGGCGACTTCACCTATGTGGAGCAGATTCGGGTTCCTCTCAGCCATGGGACCCTTTTGGTGATGGACGGAGCCGTGCAAGACGATTGGCAGGTGAGTTCGACCAATCAAATGGAGGAAATAGCCACGGTTCACCTGTCAATCAAACGACTTGAGCATTGCTGAATGTCTTGTTCCTCGTGTTTTCTGTTGCAGCTATTTGCTTCTTCTGTTTATAGCAAAACAAAAATCACATGTGATCCTGTTCATCACGTTTAAGAAAAAAGAAAGAACCTCATCTTTTACCGCATGCTCAGAAAACAATTAAAAAGAAAATGTCTTAAATTTATTTTATATTAATAATAAAAATATTGTTTTAAATAAAACATAAATGTAAAAGTTTTGTAACAGTATTTCAACTGCACTGTAACAGCTATTATATCTAATATTATTTCATAATTAATACCAAACTGAAGGAAACAGTTCATAGCTAATAACACCTACTAAATTAACAGGTACGTTATTTAACATCCTGTACTCTGGTACCTGACTTTTAAGCCGTACAGAAATAGTTGAAGGACTTGACTCCAAGCTTTCCGAACTCTTCTTCCAACAGTGACTTTGACTTGAATCCATTGGCTCATTAAGCCGCGGACATTTACAGTAAATAGTCACGCACCGAAAACCTTATCGGCCTCAGCCAGGTAAGGTCAGGTGAAGACTGACCTCACTGACCTGACATAATAGTTTAAAATTGTCGAGGAGACAATGAAAACTCCACTTCTGGTTACAATATGTAGTTTTAAGGCTTTGTTTGTACACAGAAACATAAAAACTGTGAGTTTAGTTCAACCCGAATACGAACCATTGGATCTCACTATGATGACTTCATTTAAAATGTTAATTTTTTTGGAGCTATACTGCTCAAAAGATTTAGTTTCAGCTGGTCATGCTGAAAAGTAAGTAGAAATTAAAGGGAGTAAGAGAAACACAAATGGCAGGAGAGAGAGAGAGAGAGAGAGAGAGAGAGAGAGAGAGAGAGAGAGAGAGAGAGAGAGAGAGAGAGAGAGAGAGAGAGAGAGAGAGAGAGAGAGAGAGAGAGAGAGAGAGAGAGAGAGAGAGAGAGAGAGAGAGAGAGAGAGAGAGAGAGATGTTGAAACCGCTTATAAGAAGAACAAAACCGGGAGAAGGTCACAGGTGTTTTATGGCGACGCCTCCCAGAGGATCTCCACAAAAGGTTTCATCTCTCCTTTTAAAGATCTGGCCAGGGACAGAAGATCACTCCAACCATTAATCCTTCCACCGTCACCTCAGTCCCGGTCGGCCTAATAAAGCGTCCGCGCTCGGCTGGAGAGGTTTGGAAGTGAGCGCTAAATATTTAACTAAAGCCGTCAATCCGGCTAAAGTACATCATTTGTTTGAAGAAAAGGATACGGTATATAGTTCTGCCTGTTCTGGACACTCGAAGCTTTTAACTCCCTTTGAGAGGCAGGGGATGGTGTGTGTGTGTGTGTGTGTGTGTGTGTGTGTGTGTGTGTGTGTGTGTGTGTGTGTGTGTGTGTGTGTGTGTGTGTGTGTGTGTGTGTGTGAGAACCAGTTTGAGACCTTTATCGTGAGGTTCCTCACTTTTAGGACGGACCATCAAAGGCCTGTTTGAGGGTTCAGAATTGGTTTTAAGGGTCAGGTTAGAATTCACGTGTGTGCGTGTGTACACAAGGTCCAGCAACAAATAAAGTTTAACTTTTTTGTCCGTGCAATTACAGCAAAATGTTCACTGCCATTTTTGCCTTTCCCCCGCATGTCAAATACTAAGAACATGGTGTTGTTTGTCTATTTTCACTCTTGTGTTGCTCTGTGTACGCAGTGCAGGGGTCAGCTGACAAAAACTAAAATACAACCGTGTATTAAAATATGACTCTTCTCATATTTGTTTGCTTTATAATATGAGAAATTGTATTTCTTTTTGTGTGTGTGTGTGTGTGTGTGTGCTAATTATTGACCATCAAATCAAAATGATGGATTCCCCAAAAGAAGCCAGTCATGACCCCGCCCTCCTCTGCCTCTGATTGGCTGGTGCTCGCTGCCTCTGTCTTTCCGGTTGCTCGTTGGTTTAGGCTCAAGGCGTGAGATCAATTTGGGTTAAAGTGGCAACATCGGAGTTAACCAATCAGAGGCTGAGTAGGACGGGGTTCAGTGGCTGAGTTTAAATGACGGGGTTTAAATGTTTTTCAGCACCAAGATGTTTTTAAATCAGACGCTGATGACACAGAGCTGTATTGCACCTCCTTTTAAAGATTTATTTCTCCCCAAAATGATTAGTGCTGAGCTGAGGGTACTTTAAAAGACCAACACGTAAACTCTGTCTTTTGTCTCTCTGTCCAGCATCAAGTGGCTAAAGAGTACCACGACCGAGGCCCGCGCATCAACCTGACCTTCAGAACGATGTTCCCAGAGCTGGAGGGCCGCAGGCCGGGCCCCAAGCTGCGACTCACAGCCGAGCAGCCATAAAACTCTCCCCGGAGACGGACGCTAAAGGCCGAGAGGGGGCTGCGTTCAGAGGCTCTACACTGAAAACGCCGATCTGCACGATGTTCGGTCCGGATCCTGAATGCGACTTAACCCCGTGAGTCCCGACCCGAGTCTTGTGAGCGCCGTCCAGCTCTGCCTGGATTCACCTGTGAGGCGTCATGACTCTGCAGTCGGGACCAGCGGAGATAGTCAGATATCGGCGTTTTTGAGAGAAGCCAATGAGGAGAATTGAAGGCTGGATAAAAATGCCAGCTCTGCATATTACTGACTTTATTTATTTGCTCCGCACAGACTGTTGCGTCGGTTCATTTCAGTTCGTTTGGTAGTGCTTGGCTAGTATGCCAAACTAACTAATGTTCACTCAAAGAGACGGAAAGTAACCGGCCACGCATTTATTTTTGGATAAAAAGCATTTTGCTGTAGATATGAGGAACAAGTGGCCATTTATTGGTTAATTACAGCTTCATCAGGACTATTATTAGTTAATCAACCTCAAATATATCATGCTTACACAAGTTTTTTGTGATTAGCATGTGCACAGTTTAACTTTTCTGACCACAAAATAAGTCAATATAGTTGCATATGCATTTTAATTTCCAATTATTAGTTTTTGTGGTGGGATTGAGGGATTATTATTTTTTCACCAAATGTTGTCATTTATCGAAAATAACTCACACAATGCAAACTAAATCCAGTGGTAAAGGAACAGAAGAATCCCACAGACATACGAAAGGAGCTTTAACAGCCTAAAATAAACTTTTTAATTTGAATGAAAGTGTTCTTTGCAAAGTCACAGATAGAAATAAAACTAAGTGTGGAGTTGACAAATGGTGATTTTGAGGTTCCTCTGATGGCTTTTTGGTTTCGGCATATACGCCCTGCATATACGCCCTGCATAGGTTCCATGTTGATTTTGTTCAAACATGACATGAGTGCATCAGATATCTCAAAACTTTTGGCAGATTTCCAGAGTTTCTTCTTTCTTTTTTTGAATAAGCTTTTTCTTATTTTGCTTCCTATTCCATGAATCTAAAATTGCATACATTTAGTAAAGCGCTCATGTGACGGTCTGTTTATTCCTTAGCACTAATAAGGTGTTCTTGATTGCCGTTGTTCTGAAATAAATGAACACATCTCTGAATCTTTTTCCATTGTGTCCTACTTTGCAAAAAACTGGTGTTTGTCAACTAAGACCCCGCATATATTTTCATGCGTTTTGGCCTTTCATTTACTCAAAAACTGAGGTTTTATCACGGAAAACGATTATTCCTAAAAACTCCGGCCAAAGTGGAGATTTCTGAAAACTCTGTTTTTGTGTTTGCGTGTGAACGAGGTCAAACAGAGTTTTAGGTTGTCAAACATCACAGCATGCGACTAAAGATGCTTCACGTCATGTGTGAAATATTCGTTCCTGTAAATACCGGCTATGTGTAAATGTGGCCTAATTATGACATCATGCTTATACGTCACATTATTTGATACATCAAAATGGAATTCAAACCCTTAATTTTTACATCGGCAATTAATGTGTATACGGGCTGGGTGAGTTCAATCACAGCATCGTGTGCTATGGTTTGTCATGAAATGATTCTGCAAACTCATGGTGTTGGCAAAATACAGGCGGAGGAATGTTGCCATACTCTCTGGAACCAGAGAGATTATGCAACCATTGTTGTAACTGTACCCATAAGACGCGATACGGTTGTTTTGATTAAAAACATTTATTGTTTCACATTGTGATATTAATATTGCGTGCTTTACAGTGTAGTCAGAAAACAGTTCCTTTTGTTCATGTTGGCAACGTTAAAGACTCACTTTCAGGGGTTGTCTTCTGACCTTTGAACAATGAAGGGCAACAGACAGGCAACCTTGGTTTGATTTTGTAATTTTTATCAAGTAGTGCAAAAAAAAGAAGTGAAGATCGAGTAGGTATTGTGTCACCCTCCCCTTATTATTATAAAAGACAATGTGCAAGGAGCTTTATGAGATAATTCCAGCAAATATGTTCAGACAATTAAAACGTAATATACTGACAACCTGACTTCACATGTAGATTCAGTTTAATAACTACCCATTTTTTAAGTGTTAACCTCTGGTTCTGGAAGGTGAAGCCAATGAGGAAGTGCCTTAAACCTGCATTCTCTCTAATGGCCATGAGGGGGCGACTGCTCTGGTTGTATAGAAGTCTTGTGAATAAATGACTCTACTTCTTACTTGATTTATTCCCTCAGTAAACATTGTAAACATTAGTTTATTGTCTCAATCTCTAGTTTCAAGTCTTTTTAAACACAGCATTATGTTAATTTAATAAATTACAGTAAATTTAGAATGAAATAAACCATAAAGCAGGATGCGCTTTTGGTCACTACCGCCAACAGAGTCGTGTACGACGTCTGTACGTAAATCCTCCGCAATCCAAATGTTCAGTGGTTGGTTGCAAAATAAAAAAATGAGATGCCATCGCCTCTAATTCATATAAGCAGAGTTACATGGTAACTCTCATTGTAATGCCTGCACCATCTCACATCACCCACAGCGTCCTTTTCATCCACCGGTACGGCTCCTTCAGCCTCCGCCCTCGCCGAAGGACTAACCGGTGGTTACGAGCTGTGTATTGTTTGCTCGGCGAGGCTTCAGCAGATGCGGAGGCAGCGGAGGAGAGAGAGTGGGTGGGGAGGATGTATATTTAACACTTTAAAACCAAATGGCAGCGTTATTTCTAATAATTACACTTGCACAGAACACTGGGTCCAGGATCAGGTGACTGTCTGAGAAAGTGACGGCTCCATCGGAACAGTCACTCCGTAAGTTAAGGCCACCGTGTACTGTTCGAACTAAACACCCTCTGTAAACTGCAGCCTCAGTTTTCCAAGTGCCTTTCTTTTCGAACAGTCCAGAAGCCACTGTAACCATGGCAACCTCTCTTCGACTGCCCTGTCTCGACTCTTGCCTCGCTTTCCTCCTCTGATGGGTGTCAGTTTTACATGCCAGACGTCATCTTCCCCCAAACAGGGGGATGTGTCTGTGTCTGTGTTTTGTGTGTTTTGTGTGTGTGTGTGTGTGTGTGTGTGTTCTTGTACTTATATCCTGGTGGGGACTCTGACCTGAGTACACACAGACCGATGGGGACTTGTGTGACCTGTGTGTGTGTGTGTATTTTTTTTTTAAAACCCCTCTTCCGTGTATATGAAGTTTATTATTGTCATCGGGGGGGGCGAGTTAATGAGAGAGACCCACAGTGAGGGGCAGCCGGTTATGTAATAGCCGCCGGGGCCTTTTTTTCGGTACGTTGCAGATGAGAGAACGTGCCGCGCCGCGTACAACTTTTTCCCGGCATAATAATTGGCGTGGAGCCCCGAGAGGCAGGGAGCGGGACACTTTGTACCAGAGGACAACGTCACGGCGCTGAACGTGGAAGACCTCATGTTGTTTTGGAACGCAGCCATCTTGTTCAGGACATCGGGGGATTAATGTGTTTGTGTTTACTAAATGTCTTGCAACAAATCTGGCACCTGATTACAGGTTGTTCCGGGAGATGCTGGGAGTGATTATAGTCGGAAGAAAAGAACTACAATTCCTGAACATGTGTGCAGTGAGATTGTTAAATTGTCTACTTGTCACCTGTAGCCGTCACTGCTCCTCAACCATTCACAGCGATTTCATCATTTTCTGTTTGTGTTATTAAAAATACCTTTAAAGCTGCCCATATCAGCATTTTTAATATTAAAATATAAATGTTATATATAAATATAAATATAAATACAAATGTTATGGAATAACTGTTCGTCCGCTTTAACGTTTTCAAGCTTATTCAGGTAAATCTCTATTAAACCTACATTTCTGTTCACTGTGACTTGTTCCGTTGCCCTAAACTAAACCAAATATTACATTCAAAGGTGAACTTAGTATTAAAGCTACAGAAAGCCTGAGTGGAAAATGCTCACATAGATTTAGCCTGACTTGAATGACAGAGAAAATAACCTTTCGCCATGTATCTATGCATCTATGCATGTCGCCTTCTTAATTACATACTCAAAATTAGACTTTGTCTTCCCGTATCTGCAGCGTTTTCCCAGCTCTGTCTTCCCGTTGTGGACGTTTTCCACGCTGCCTGGAAGGGAACTTCTTGGCGCGTGACTCGATAGCTAACGAACAAGCTGCCAGGCGCTCCGGGTGTAGCCACTGTTTGCATGTTCCGGTTCCCGACACCTGTTGAGCTGGAAACGTTTTTTTTTTTACTGGAGCCACGTCACAATCCTAGTTGCTAGTAAATCCCTTTTAGCTGCACAGCTCTCACCTCATTAGGCCCCGGCCCAGCGCTGTGTGCTGTAGCCCCCTGATCTCCAGCCTCTGAAGTCTCACATTAGCCGACATCGAAATGTGAGCTATTGAACCGTGTTTGATTACCGAGCTCCAGACAGACGGCATCATGAAGATCCACCAGGCTGCTGGAACGACTCCAGAGCGGAATACATACATGCACCAGTGTGACACAAGGCTATAGTTAAGTAACAAACTGATACCTGATAAATGTGCCTGCTGTTTTGAAAATGTATGTATATATGTATATATGTGTATGTATATATGTATATATATATATATATATATATATGTATATATATATGTGTGTGTATGTGTGTATATATATTTATATATATATATATATATATATATATATATATATATGTTATTAAGTAGCCTCACTGATAGATAATTATATATGAATAAATGTATATTTATATTGTTATATATATTGTTATATATATTGTTATTATTAAGTACCCTTACTGAGAGATAATGTGTATATATATATTATGTATAAATAAAATATATTATTATTAAGTAGCCTGACTGAGAGATAATGTGTATATATATTATATATAAATAAAATATATTAATATTATTAAGTAACCTGACTGAGTGATAATGTATGTATGTATATATATATATATATATATATATATATATATATATATATATAACTAGCCTCACAGAGATAGTGTATATATTAATGTATTATCATTATCTGCGTATATATATATATATTAATATATACACATTATCTCTCAGTAAGGCTACTTAATAATAATAATAATAATATATTTTATTATTTTATATTTTATATATAAAATGTATTATTATTATTACTTCACTGAGAATGCTGTTGCCATGCCCACAGACATTGTGACCTGTCAAAGTAGGAAGAGCACAGGTGTCACTAATTACACGGTCACATGACGTTCCAGTGAGAATGAGAGCCGGCATGCAGCAGAGCAGCACCCTGAGAGCTACGTGGAACTCAGCCATCATTAAGTTCATTATGTGCAGAGTGTTCTTCCTCCTGGGACCAAAAGGTCTTCCAATAAAAAGGTTGATCCAACATTACTCGACTCACCAGGATCCTGGATGTCAACACATTCCCATTTTGCTCCCTCTCGTTTACCGTATTATTGGTTATTGTTCCACTGGAAGGAGGAGAAGACTGCAGGGGAGGATCAAAAAGGACATGTTAGACGATTACTGAATCACCCTCAAAGGAACAATAACATATGTCCAAATGTACTGTGTGTGTGTGTGTGTGTGTGTGTGTGTGTGTGTGTGTGTGTGTGTGTGTGTGTGTGTGTGTGAGTGTGTGTGTGTTTAATCCAGTTGTAAGTGGAGTCTGAATCATGTTGCGAAGCTGCTCTGGGAACAAGTTGACCGATTCACTCCCCCCCCCCCTCCCACTTCAAGACTTCAGTTCTCCTTTATTGTGCCTTCTCCTGTTCCTCTTCCTGCACCTCCTCCTCTTCTTCTTCTTCTTCTTCTTCTTCTTCTTCTTCTTCTTCTTCTTCTTCTTCTTCTTCTTCTTCTTCTTCTTCTTCTTCTTCTTCTTCTTCTTCTTCTTCTTCTTCTTGTTCTTCCTCCTCCTCCTCCTCCTCCTCCTCCTCCTCCTCCTCCTCCTCTCCTTCCTCTCTCCTCATCTATCATGCTTGTTGCCCGTCACAGGGAGTCACAGTTACATCTTCCTCCACTCCTCCATCCTCCACTCCTCCATCCTCCACTCCTACATCCTCCACCCTCCATTCCTCCATCCTCCACTCCTCCACCCTTCACTTCTCCATCCTTCACTCCTCCATCACTTAGCATGAAGTAAAAATAAGATGTGAATTTGCTACACTGTATGTATTTTACATTTACAATCATCTTTAAATGTAAAGTCTTTGTTCACTCTCGTATATTGTCATTTGAAGGTGTCCTCAGTCGCTCTAAATGTCGCCGCCGTCGTGGTCACGCTTCCCGATGCTGAGTCAGAAGGAACGTTTTTTTAATATTCCACAGTGAGGTTATTTTAAGGGACCAGAAGGTCACCGCAGGGGCCGCTAGCATCGCTTCCTCCCAACGGATCAGTGGCCGCGGTAACGCTGGATACACATCCGCCTCCCGAAGACACGACTCATCACTTCTCTGAGACGCGTGTCTCCGATGAACAGTTATGTGTCCACAGCGCGGAGATGAGGACAGCTGCTGGTTTGAAACCTGGGTTTCACCTGAATTCTGATCCGGGTGGTATTGTACCTGTGTTATAATGAGAGGAGTTTAAACCACTCAGAGTTTAAACAAACTGCAAATCACAAGCTCCAAAAAACTTAAACTCAAGTGAGGAAAACAACAAGTCCCTTCAGGCCTCCCTCCAAAGCCCCGCCCCCTAAAAGAATCACTACGCCCACAGGCGGGTACGTTAGCCAACGGACGGCCTTATCGTAATCCTGCGATTTGTTTTTTAAGTCGGAGCATCTGATTGGTTGATTGCTTTCAGGATGTAAGGGGGGAGGGGCAAGTGACTTTTTTAGTGACATTCCCCGATGTGCGCGCACACATCGAGCTTTACGGAGCGCGAGACGTGTTGACGCGACTCGTAGAGACAGAATGACATGTTTTAATGTCGTGCTGCTGGAGAGACGATCAACATCAGATCGCTCAGGTACGCAAAGTTGCGGAGGAACACAAGTGGCATTACGCATTGTGGATTATTTTCGCGCATGCGTACCTGCGTACGAGTTATGTGCACCCCTGATTATAGATTTCTGTCTGTGTTTTTCTTCCTTATCTGATTGTTCGTATAGGTCAGTGGTTCCCAAACTTTTTCTGTCATGGCCCCCTTTGATGATTATAGGAACATTGGACATTTTAAAATGTGAGTGAACTGTCCTACCTGAGCTGTTGTGTTACCGACTTCGGTTCCCCTCCTCTCCGCCGTCTCCTGACATTTAGGTTGCTATGGTAACGGGGGCGTCCTATCGCGGCGGGGTACACTGTGATATGCCCGTTCGGGAATGCGGCCCGCGGCGTGTACCTCACCTCTGACCCCCGTGGACCTGGATAATGGATTTGCCTTAATATGCTCTCTCTCTCTCTTTAACTCTCTCTCTCTTTAACTCTCTCTCTCTCTTTAACTCTCTCTCTTTCTCTCTCTCTCTAACTCGCTCTCTCCCTTTCTCTCTCTCTCTTTCTTGTTTTATTTCATTCTCCCTCTTCCTCCACACCCTTATGGGAGATTATTAGTTTCAAAATTGTATATTAATATATACATTCCGTTTTCAGATTTTTCTGTGTTCTTACTACCGTGGGACCACACGTGGCATATTATGTATTTAAACAATATCCACTAAGAACAAATACAATTACGCTTACACACGTCTTTTAGTATGTTATTTTCTTTAATAAACCAGCTTTCTAATTTCATCAAAATAAAATAAACAAATAAATAAACAGAGCTCCAAACCGTCCACACTGGAATCCACCTGCACTATGATAACCAACAATTCCAAAAACACACAAAAAATAAACAATAGAAGATACTAGCATATATATTTGTATATATATATATATATTTATATATATATTCATATATATATATATATTCATAAATATATATTCATAAATATATATTTATATATATATATATATTTATTTATTTATATATATATATATATATATATTTATAATACATATATATATATTCATAAATATATATATGTGTATATATATATTTATAAATATATATATTTATAAATATATATAAGTATATATAAATATATATATGTATATGTGGATGGTGGAGATTTCCTTCTACCAACACCATCACAGGAAATGGTTTATACCCGTCAGATATGTTTAAATATTACATTTGAGTCTATAATACTAGATAATATAATACATTATTATTATTCTACCAACACCAAGACAGGCAGTACGTTTATAACTTCAGATAGGTTTATATATGAACAGTGTCGGTGGGTCAACAGTCAGTCGGCCTCCTGTGGAGTGATTTAAAGGTGACTTCTGTATTGTTTTACCTGTATTGGTGGTTGTGTGTCTGTGTCCGAGTGACTAATGGAGACTACACGTGTGTCTAGTATTGAGGGGGAAGGTAAACAAGCTACAATGTAATCGCATCTGGCTATGTACATCACTCTTCTTCTGTTTGTTGTTGTTATTGTGTGTCACGTGTTGCTGGAGGAAACAACAGTATAAACACGAGTGGGAGTCAAGTGTTATATAAAAGATTTTCAATATCTCGGCTGAATATTAAGATGATTTTGATAATGTGGATGCAAAAAAAGATTTTAAAAACCATTGGCTATATTTCACAGGATAAAAGATAACTTTCACCTCCAGACAAAGTCATAAATACTGTTGTGTATTTTTATTCAGTCAATCATTGCAATACAATACAATACTATTTTATATAATATACTGTATAAAACAAATCCTTAAAAAAAGGTAGAAGCAAAACATGTTTATATATTCCTATCCTAAATTATTATAATCAAAGAAATCAGAAAATGTATATAAAATAAAGACAAATAATAAAGAAAAAAAAATATATATATATATATATATATATAATAATAATAATAATGTATAATTTAATGATCCCACAATGGGGAAATTCGTGTCTGCATTTGACCCATCCTTCGTTATAAAGGAGCAATGGGCTGCAGTGAAGCACCGCGCCCGGGGGTTCAGTGTCTTGCTTAATGACACTTCGGGCTGCAACTAATGGGGAGAGCTGGGATCAAACCTGCTACCTTGTGGTTAGCGGACGACAACTCTCCCCACTGGCTAAACCACTGAGCTAAACCCTCCCATGTATATACATACATCTTCCATATACATACATTTTTAATTTAATTTTAATCACACTAACCATCAAAAATTGTTTTTATAAATAATCCTTTTGAAAAATAAAAATGAGTTGACCATCCTTACTCCTGGAACTCCTACTATAGAAATAGATCTTCTTTTAATCCCTCTTTTAGCCTTTTTTGTACAGTAAACTTACAATAATCTCTCAAATCATATTTACACTCATGGATTGAAAACAAACTTTGTACCCAATCTGGCAGGAAGTCATAAATATCACTCCGGTTCATTCTCTGCGAACCATGAATGTCTCCAAAATGTTGCGTCAATCCCTCAAACAGATGGGGGGGGGGGGGGTCGGGTCATAAATAACAGCTGTTTGTTTCCTGTCAGGGTCGATGTCACTACAGTCACAACGCTTACAAATCATTTTATCGTGTTCAATTTCCAACTTTTTTTAAAGTGACCTTTGATGGCATCAGATGAATCTCTCCACCGCTCAGTGCCTCCTCCATTGTGTTGACATAGTGTGTATTGGGTTTAGCGCACACTATCCACTACACACTAATGAACATGCAGTGAATCCCACTTTAATTACATTCAATCCATTCAAATCTATTCGAGATGGAGACATCCGTATCGCGGCGTGTCTTCATGTCTAAACTAATCCCTCACATTGAGCCCTGTAACCCAACCTACACACACACACACACACTCACCGCACAAACACACACACACACACACGCACGCACACACACCCACACACACACACACCAAGCGAAGTCGAACCCGCTTGTTAATTACAAGGCCTCCTTCTGATTTATTCTCCAAGGCGATGCCCTTGTTTCATAACCTGAAAGTAATATTTATGTTACATCACTGAGAGTTTCTCATATTACAGTCGAGATCTCAGGAGGAATTCCCTGTTTTTAAAGTATGATTATAAAACGCACGAAAAGAAAGTATCTAATTTATAACTATGTTTGTTTAAAGAACTTCTGCGACATGGTAGCGTATCATTTTGTGTATTTTCCCCAAATTTTGGATACAATTAAATTAAATTCAGTATATTTTGTATGAATAAACCCATTAGTTATTATTATCAAATGCAGAGAAGAATACCCCCAAATGTGGGATTAATAAAAGTGTACATTATTATTATTATTAAATCATTTAAAAATCTGCAGAAATGGGCAATAACTCATCGTTTCATATTAATGTATAGTGTGATATAATATCTATTATTATGATAAATACATTAGTGGAGCTTTAACGTAAAAAACAAAGAAATATACAGGGAAATTATTTGGTATAATTTATATGTGTGTGTGTGTGGGGGGGGGATTGGAGGGATTATTTCCCTTCTGGAAGTCTGAATGCCAACAGCTGTTGACTGCAGGATGTGATGGACAGCGCCTACACGTCTTTATTATATCATATTTGAAGAATAATTCTCCTTTTGAACACATTAGTTTATTCTTTTTTTCCTCTAATGCGCTCCAACCTGAGGAGGACGGTGCGGTGATGATGCTCTGATCCACTCCAGCATTCAGAAGGGTGAAAACACCCCAAAACAAGTCCAGTCAACACGCATTTCATATTACAATATTCATTTAAATGATTTTTTTGCGCTATTAAAGCCCCGTGTGAAGGAGTTTAACTCGTCAAACTCGTATAGAAATGCTACAGGAAGCAATGCGGAGCTGGACTTGCACGAGGATCACAGGACGGACGTCCCTCTCGACCAATCGGCGTCCTGATAGGAGCGACTGGCAGCTTAGAGGCGTGGCTTTGGGGCGTAGCTTTGGGGTGTGGCCTAGGGGCGTGGCCTGGGAGTGGTGTGACCAATTAAAAAATGGCAGCTCCTTAAACCCTCCTGTTACCTTCAAATGTTCTCACATCTTTTACCTTTGGGGTCAATTTGACCCCAGCAATTAAAACCTCCAGAAAATGATGTGAGTTAATATTGATTCCAAAGTTTAAGTGTCAGGTACTTTATGTTTATTTGTTTACTACCTAAATAGCCCTTTAAATAAATAATAAACTTGATATTTCTTATATGTTTTATACAGTGACAAGCAGCCTGGGGTCAAGCCTTTCTTTCTTTCTTATACTTATATTTTATTGTGTTTAGTTTTATCAGGCTGCTTCTGTTGTCAACAAATTTCCCCTTGAGGATTAATAAAGTATATTTCATTCATTCATTCATTCAAATTGACCAAGAAAAACACCGATGCGTACAAGTTGTGTTCAGGACAGTGAAAACATATCATCATGTGAATTTGGGGTTTTCCCAGTTGTCCCCAATACATTAGGAAGTCATCAAATATGAAGCAAAAATAATGATGTCAATCATTTTTTAGAGACGTTAAACATTGAATGAGGTCAAGTTGACCCCAAAGGTAACAGGAGGGTTAAGAAGGTCAGCGTCGATGCTGCGGTAGCATCGTTGGTATCAGAGCTGGTGAGTTTCTTCATTGATAAGAACAACGGCATCGAAGGCTCTTTACTGAAAATCATCCAATCATCTGCCAGGTTTATCTTTTATTGTTTAAAGCGACACTGAAGTAAACGTTAAATACCTGAAGGGGGCGCTACAAGGGAAAAACTACATAGTGGGTCTTTAACTCCCGCCCCTTTTGAGAGAAGTTTCCAAAGACAACTTCTCAAACCACCTGGCGGGTTAATGCACACGGGGCGTTTCACCAGGAGCTCCTCACCAACACAAATGTACAACAACAGAAGGTTTTGTTAAACAATGGCAAAAAAAAAAGCAGAATGTAAATGCTTTGATTTTCGAGGATAACATTTTTTAAATATATATTATAACGTGGACTGATATCTTTTAGGATTTGTTCATTTCCAATGAAGCTTTTCTCTTATGGTGATTGTTTTGGCCAAACGATGGCCTTGTGTGCAACACATGCAGCCTTGGCAGGCTGTTAAGAAAACAAGGCTTCCCCAGACAGACAGACAGACACACACACACACACACACACACACACACACGCTGCTAAGAACACTTCTTATTTCCGGGAAGCGTGTCCCAAAACAACCAATACGCTGAATCGAATCGGTGATTTCATAGTATAAATGTATAGACACACACTTTCACATACCTTTACACAAACACACACACACACACACACTTATGGGAATCACAAATGTCATGTGATGTCAGTTGACTAGCAGCTGCTGGCATAAGCGTGGGTGACCTTAAATCGACTCAGAATAGAGCGAGGAGATATTTGCAAGTACACTTACAACCCTGCGTGTTCGTCTGCACGTGTGTGCGTGTGCGTGTGCGTGTGCGTGTACGTGTGCATGTGAGAAATGAAATAAGATGACTTGGTCTCCGTCTCACCCTCTGGAGGTGTCATCTAAGGAATGCATGACGGACCCGGTGGAGCCTTTTTAGGCCATGAGGTCACTTCGTGAAAAGCGTTGAAACACGGCGACGGCGGCGCGGTGAGGTCGACCCCGAGAATATCGAGCAGCTGCCGCCTCGGGGCGAGGGACTTACGTTGTGCACGTGTCACTGATGGCGATATACTACAAGTTAATATTAGTGCCTGTGACACTCGGGTTCCTGCAGCACTGTGACACTGCTTATGGAGGGTGAGGCGACGTGTAGGCGTGTCCACCCCCCTGGTGTTATTTAATAAAGTGGTATGTATGGTATGCAGCGTGAGAAACAAAGGGTTTGGGGTAATTGTTATGATCTATTCATGTGATTTTGATTTACGGCTTGTCTGCCATTCAAAATATAAATCATCAAAACCATGTTGGTTAGTCTGGGTACAAAGTAAACCCTCGATGAGAAGTTTTGTTCTGTTAATTTGACTTAAAAACTCCCGCCGACGGGTCTGCCTCCGCAGTTCGTTGTTTAGTTTGTTTGTGACACGGTGTTCGGTTTCGACCGCTTTCAAAACTCATAAACCCGATGTTCAGGTGCGAGGATCAATAACTTCTATTTGCCACAGAACTTGTTTTTAAACAAACAAAGTCGTCTCTGCAGCTCTGTTCTCCATCCGGGACGTCTAAGATAACAAGCCAGAAAAGGAAAACAGAAAGGCAACTTGTCTCGGGAGTCTTTTGCCTATTTTGAGCAGTTTATTATGACATAAGTAATAAAAAAATCTCCTTCACTGAGTAAGTAATTAGTATATTTAACCGGTGGGGAATAAATGATCCTACATCACCCACTCATGAGCTAAACTAAGTTTTAATTGCGACACCTGTCTCAGGTTGCTTTCACATTATTAGGATTCTGTTTATGAGGTTTTGAAGGTTGTTTGTTTTTTCCTTAAGAGTTCAAGTTAAAAGGTCAAAAGTGCATCAAATGGCTCAGAAAGTGTTTAAAAAAATAAAAACATCAATCAGAGAAGAGATGGAAAGTGTCTGACTCCACATACCTGTCACTCTGATCACATGACATGTGTCATTGAAAAATGTTGTGAATGTCTTAATAGGCCGTTGTGAGTCTCAAAAAAAAAACATACAAACATATAGTATTCGTAAGGACTTTAGTGTGATAAAAGCACCAGAACAAAGCTCCTCACACTGGGACTCTTCCACAGCGATGCGGCGCATTGTTGGTCTGCGTGTGTGCGTTGGCTACACAACGTGGCTACACAACGTGGCTACACACAAGGTTGGTTGTGCCATCACAGGGACGGTCAATAACATCCTGACTTGTTTGTTATGTCCCCTGCGGTCCTGTTTACATGTGAAACACGGCAGCACCGCCGCATGCCATGTCTCCCCTTGAGAGGGGAAGGCCTCTCGCTAACCACGCACTCCATGAGAGGGACCGGTGTGTGTGCACCTTTAGATATCATAAATATAACGGATTGTTCCTGTTGGGGGTGCAGAACCCCTGGTTTCCAGCTCAGGTCGAAAAACACAAGTAAAGGAAATTTAGGCCCGAACTTCGCCCGCGTTTGCAAACCAAATTAAAGTAGGTAATCTCTAGGTCATCTGTAGGTCACCTGTAGGTCACCTGTAGGTAATCTCTAGGTAATCTCTAGTTCACCTGTAGGTTCACCTGTCGGTCACCTGTAGGTAATCTCTAGTTCACCTGTAGGTTCACCTGTAGGTCACCTGTAGGTAATCTCTAGTTCACCTGTAGGTTCACCTGTCGGTCACCTGTAGGTAATCTCTAGGTAATCTTTAGTTCACCTGTAGGTTCACCTGTCGGTCATCTGTAGTTTCACCTGTAGGTCACCTGTAGGTCACCTGTAGGTCACTGAGGGTAGTGGGTCATATCCTTCATTGGGCTGCAGACTGCCTCTGCTCTCCCCTCTCGGCCTCCTCACACAGAGTAGAGACACTAATTAGCTGATTCACTGCAGCTGAGGCCAATCAAGCCAATTAACTGCCCCCCCCCCCTCACCTCCACAGCTGATCCTAACGACACAGTGTGAACGTTACACCGTGACGTTCTCAACCTCGACTTTGGTTTACGTCCAAGCTTTTCCTCTCCTCCGTCACCTCTGTTATGCCTCCATTACTGTCTCCATTCATGTCTCGAGTGCCTCGCTCTCTGTCTCGTATTCTTTCTCAGACCTATAAATCCGTCAAAGCCCCCTCACCCAAGCTTGCACACACACACACACACACACACACACACACACACTATCACACACACACATATATATATATTTTTTCTCCTCATATGTTTATTTTGGTGGGGTGACTGACTGGGAGGAGAGAGGGAGGGACCTGGCACACAGGGAGTAGAGAGAGAGAGAGAGAAAGAGAGAGAGAGAGAGAGAGACAGAGAGAGACTACGCGAGTGGGTAGTGAGCCGCTATAAAAGAGAGTGCTGTGGCTGTCGGTGGCATTGACTTCAGCGGACTGAGATTCACACACACACAACGAGAAACAGACGAGAGACGAGTGGAAACGGAGGCACTGACATCGAGGGAGTGAAGAGCCAACGCTGACCCCAGCAGCTCGCAGCCTCTTGCTTCTCTCTGGACTGGAGCTCCTCGGTGTTCCTGCACTTGGAGGTTTTTGAGGGTTGTTTTCTTTCGGCTTTGGACGACCTCCTGTTGAGACCGAGTCTTCAGAGCACCAGAAAAAGCAAGAAGATAACACAGTCTCCATCTGTGTCGGCACTCGGCGTCGCGTTTGATTTACCCCAGATTTCAATTCCCATTTGGTGCTTTCTGTTTCTCCCCCCCCGATGGCCGCCGTGCGTCAGATGGCGATGGAGGCCTCCGGCTTCCACGTCCTGCCGGCTCACCTCATGGCCTCGGCCATGGAGGAGTTCCCCCAGCAGCTGCCCGTCCCCAAGTGCCCGGCGAGGGGCAAGAGCCGCTCCCGGCGACCTCGCGAGGCCCGCTTCAAAACGCAGCCCGTCACCTTCGCCGAGATCGCAGAGGTGGAGGAGGAGGGCTCCTCGCCGCTGGAGGAGGAGAGGGCACGCCGGTCCTTCCTGCAGTCGCTGGAGAACCTGCGGCGGAGCACGCAGACCCTCCACTGCCCGCCGGCCGCCCACCGCGGCTGCACCCCGACGACCACGCAGGCCAGCCTGGACTCCAGTGACTCCGACTCCACCCAGTGAGGCCCCGGCACCGCCGCAGTCCCACCTGAACTGAACCAAACTGGCCAGTCTGCCAGCCTGTGTGTGTGTGTGTGTGTGTGTGTGTGTGTGTGTGTGTGTGTGTGTGTGTGTGTGTGTGTGTGTGTGGGGGGTGGGTGGGTGTGTGTGTGAGCTGCTGCTGTCAAACGCGTAGTCTGCATTTAATACTAACATATCAACCGACAGTGTGTCGCTCAGGCTGGTCACACTGCTGTATAGATGAACCCCCTTCAGATGAATTCCTTTTCTACTGCACACGTCTGAGAGGGAAACTTGAATGATGAAAGTTGTTTTTTCATTTTTCCATTTTTTAAAAGTTGTATAGGAATGCTTGGGTTGAAATCAGATTTTCTTTTTTCCACTCGAGCATAGACTCGACTGTTAAATTCTCCTTGTGATTTAGCACGCTGTAAATATACTGGAGCGGGAGAGACGGACGTTGTCAAGAGAGTCAACGCTCTGGTTTCCCGGAGGAGGAAATGTCTCGCTTCAATTCCTGAGCGAAAATCTAAATGCCTTTTTCTAAATGTCTTTTATTTATTCTCCTACTCTTTGTTCATAGTTGTCTTTTCTGACTTCTAAAGTCAACTTGACTTTAAGACAAAATCATAACCTTTATACTTTGTTTTACTATATATATATATATATATATATATATATATATATATATATATATATATTATAATCTTTACAACATGTTCTTTAATAAATATTTTCCAAGTAATTTGAGTCATTTTCTATTTCCATTCATTCTGTGATTTCTATCGAGGTGCAAAAAAGTCGGCATTGAGTTATTCAGACATTTATTTGTATTTAAAATAATGTTATTGACGCTGTAATCCTGATTTAATACAGTACATCTACAGTGAAACAGATGGAAACTAAGACGTGTGATCTTGGGAGTTTTTTCCTGATCCGATGTGAGGTCAAATGTCAGGGATGTCGTAGGTCAAAAAGTCTCAGCACCAGACCAACGGCTCTGAGACAACCCTCTGGACCCTGTCGGTTGACGTGAGGTGACCTTAGGATCCCGTCAGGAGTGACTAAACCAGGAACACGTAAAACAGGAAGTGAGGGAGGTGACGTGGAGCCAATACTGGACGTCCGTGTCGGAGTTATTGTTGCAGATAAACTGACGTCCGACCCAAATGTAAACACACAACACTTGATTGCCTTCTGCTGCGCTCGGCGGACCGCTGACGCACTCCCAGTGATGTCAGCCACAACAATCAGGGCGCCCTCCACGGCCGCCATAACAACCCCAACGCCTCCCGATCCTGACGACTGGGAACAATGAAGCGTGACCTCCGACCCCGGTGCACGCAGAACTACGAAGCCTCTGGAACTGGAGGGGGTTCTTCAGAGTGATGCCATAGAATAACCAGTTCCTTAAAGAGTTCTTCTAACCTATAAAGGTGTCTCAACGAATGTTAAAACATGGTTCTTAAAGACATCATTTCTGGTTCCACAAAGAACTTTTCAAGCCAGGGTTCTTTAAAGAATCATTTTCTTAAATAGTTCTTTAAAGAACCTATAAAGGTGTCTCAAAGAACCTTCAAAACATGGTTGTTTAAGGCACATTGTCTGGTTCCACAAAGAACCTTTCAAACCAGGGTTCTTTAAAGAACCATAAATAACCTTATAGAGTTCTTCAAAGAACCTATAATGGTGCCTTACAGTTTTTCTCGATTGCTTTGGCTCAATTCTTGAAACAGAAATTACATTCTCAAAACTCTTAGTGCATTTGGTAAAATAGTCTATATGGTTCAGCACAACTACATAGATCACCTTCAAAAGGTCATGTCTCCCCCAAAACAGTTAACTCAAGCTTCAAACCCAAATCAGTTTCTCATACAAATAGTCAGTGCCCCCAAAATGAAAACTTCCTTCTCGATTGCTTTGGCTCATCTCTCTCAAAGCTTTAAATACATTTATCAAATTAACCTGGATGGTTTAGCAAAACACTATGGCACACCTGCAAAAGGTCATATCTCTCCCAAAACAGACAACTCATCAGTCAAAACTAAGTCCTTTTCTCATACAAATAGTCAGTGCCCCCAAAATGAAAAATCCCTTTGTCATTGTTTAAACACTGCAGGTCAAAATGTTTAGATGTTTTGTCAGTATGGCAGTGGACCATAGAAATATTCCTCATGTGCACAGTTCACTCTTGGCTTAGTCCTTTGACACTGAATGGTTCCTGCAGTAAATGTTTTCTTTCCAGAATACTATGTGTATCAAACAGAAAAAAAGATTCATTCAAGAGGAGCCAACCAGGTCTCACATACTGCGATGGAAATTGTAACAGTAATTGTTACAGTAATTGTTACAGTAATTGTAACAGTCATTGTAACAGTCATTGTTACAGTAATTTTTACAGTAATTTCAAAACAGAAACAGAAAATGTGTACAGCAAAAAATAGTGTCAAACAAAAAGCACATCAAAAATAAAATGAAGTATAGCCTACACTACTGTAACAAAACAGAGTAGGAAAGAAAAGCAAAGCTGGAGTTCATCCTCACTCTCCTGCTCGTCCTCGCGCACAATTTTGACAGTGGAGTGAACTATTATGCAGGTGATGATGTAAACAAGAAAAAGATGCCAAGATGTTTTGCAGAGAACAACCACTTGACTGAGAAGCAACAGTCAGTTTAGACCAGCAAGATGTATTCAATTGGTAATGTGGCTAACTGAAGGCATTTGTACCCAACCGTTTGCACAGATGTGCTAAATCATTTGAAATGTGTGCAAACTGTCGACAATTGTACTGAAACAATTGCAATTTCATTAAAGGAATGAGAAATTCCAATCTGTTGTGAACAAGTGCCCAATGGTTTGGAGGTTTGCACGAGTTGTTTTGAGAATGTCATTTCTGTTTC
Organism: Liparis tanakae; assembly: GCA_036178185.1. Classification (NCBI taxonomy): domain Eukaryota; kingdom Metazoa; phylum Chordata; class Actinopteri; order Perciformes; family Liparidae; genus Liparis; species Liparis tanakae. The sequence goes on along the minus strand of CM070108.1, from coordinate 11,044,746 downwards.
AAGAATTGAGCCAAATCAATCGAGAAAAACTATAAACGAAAAACGTGTTCTCCAGTAGGTGATGGTTCTTCGTAGAACCACAAAAAGAACCATTTAAGAACCATTTGTCTACCTCTCTAACCGTCTCTGCTGCTGACTCCCTCCCCCCCCCCCACACACACATATATATATAGATAGATAGATAGATAGATAGATAGATAGATAGATAGATAGATAGATAGATAGATAGATAGACACGTAGACAGATAGATAGATAGATAGATAGATAGATACATAGATACATAGATACATAGATACATAGATACATAGATACATAGATACATAGATAGATGGATAGATAGAACAAAGCCAGTGTGGTCTTGTAGGTATCTTGTGGGGTTAGTAAGCTTAGCCTGTTGTTGTGTTTCAGGAGGAAAAACGTGTTCTCCAGTAGGTGATGGTTCTTCGTAGAACCACAAAAAGAACCATTTAAGAACCATTTGTCTACCTCTCTAACCGTCTCTGCTGCTGACTCCCTCCCACACACATATATATATAGATAGATAGATAGATAGATAGATAGATAGATAGATAGATAGATAGATAGATAGATAGATAGATAGATAGATAGATAGATACGTAGACAGATAGATAGATAGATAGATACGTAGACAGATAGATAGATAGATAGATACGTAGACAGATAGATAGATAGATAGATAGATACGTAGACAGATAGATAGATAGATAGATAGATAGATACGTAGACAGATAGATAGATAGATAGATACGTAGACAGATAGATAGATAGATAGATACGTAGACAGATAGATAGATAGATAGATAGATAGATAGATAGATAGATAGATAGATAGATAGATAGATAGATAGATAGATAGATAGATAGATAGATAGATAGATAGATAGATAGATAGATAGATAGATACATAGATACATAGATACATAGATACATAGATACATAGATACATAGATACATAGATACATAGATAGATGGATAGATAGAACAAAGCCAGTGTGGTCTTGTAGGTATCTTGTGGGGTTAGTAAGCTTAGCCTGTTGTTGTGTTTCAGGAGGAAAAGGAACTATTTGCTTTGTGATATCAGACATCATAATAATCCCTCACAAGATATATCACCATTCCAGACTTAACACAGTGCGTGTGGGCGATTGTTTATCTGATGAATCACAGGCCGCTCTGTAAAACTGGGCTTCAAGATACAGGCAGCTGATGCATGTGGGAAAGGTCGCCCAGCAACAACACCAGAGACCGCCTGTTTCCACGTGAGAGGCTGTCCTGGTCTTGGGAAAGCAACTTATCCTAAAACTGTGCAACGGCAAAATGTGTCCCCACCCAGCACTGAGTCTTTATAAACTGAAATGACGACTATTGTAGAACCAGAACTTATCTATAAAAACATTTTGTCTTGCAAACAGAGTCACCGTGACACAGAGTCCCTCGGGAGTCTGCCAAGGGTGAAGTAGTAAAGTATTCAAGGGAAACAAGAAGGAGGATCCAGAAGGAGACTTTTGTCTTCAGGTTCCTTGATGAGTGATCAAGTGATCAGATAATTTGATGAGTGATCAAGTGATCAGGTCCCTTGATGAGTAGAATTATAACACCTTTCCATCAGTCTTCATCCTGTCCCTATAACTTGTCTTCCACAAGTGATTGTTTCCTTGACAATAGGAGCGAGGGATGGTATGCAATATGCTTAGTAACCTTTACAGGACAAAAGATGAGTTACATCGCCCCTTCACTTAGCATCAAAAGATAATATAACCAAGAACATATCAAATTTCCATTACACCTGTCAATTAACTAAACGGATCTTGCTCATTGTCGTTTCAAAATGTCCCCAAATCAAGTGTGTACAATGTCATGAAGCCAAGCCGCCCTCCTCGGCCGTGTTGGTAATACAAACACAACAGGAGGCCGCTCTTCCCTGAGGACTTTCCCCCTTCAGTGATGTCATTGACATTCTGACTCCAGTGATGTGCACATGCATACATGTCAGCATTAATAATATCATCATTGCTTTGGAACTAGTTGGTTCTGCTGTGTGTGTGTTCTGTTTCAGGAATGAACTCCAAAACAATTCGTTGAATATACCGGCGCTGTGGGTTACAGTTGCTTATCAGGAAATTACAACAAAAAACATTGTTTTTAGGTTTAATTCAATACTGCATCAGCAGAGTTGTGTCCTCTCCCTCTCCCCCTCCCCCCTCTCTCTCTCTCTCTCTCTCTCTCTCTCTCTAAAGCTGTTTCTAAGCTCTTCGTCTCCCCCTGGTGCTCTAGAAAAGAGGCGAAAAGGAACATTCCAAAACCAATGAGAAGACCCAGATCTACAGATGAGAGACACATGTTGCTCTGAATGAGAATTAGTTTTTTCCTTCCTTTTTAGGCAGTACATGAGTGAGAGAGAGAGAGAGAGAGAGAGAGAGAGAGAGAGAGAGAGAGAATTGTGGAGAATGGTCATTCTCACTGCTTGTGGACTGGGGAAGGGAAAAATCATCTGTCGACCAACATGAGAAGAAGAAGAAAACTGATACCATTGCCCATTTTAATTTGGTGGCTTTTCTGGAAACAAACACAGATCAAGCAGTTAACATTGCACATGTATTTATATTTGTTTGCAGTCTTTATTCTTTCCAATACTTTATTAGAATGTGTTGAAAACAAAATAACTATTTCAACGGGACTGTGACCCAAATCACAGTATGTTGGACTTTTATGGTCTGGAGGGGGTCACAGATACTTATAAGAGAGGATAACTCATCTTCTTATCTGAAGCCCCTTCACAAAGACATTGGAGACTTGTTTCAGCAGAAAATTGGAAATATGACTAAATTACCTGAATGATGATTTTACCCTTGGTGTAGAACTGCTTGCACAACAATGTACCTTGACATACATGAAGTTGTATCTTATCTTATCATATTTCCCTCAGACACGTATCTCATCTAGATTTTTAGTGTGCTTTAATTTTCCTATTTTAAATATGGCAATCCATAGTCCAATCTGTGATTTATTTCTGAAAATCCCAAATGTTCAAATGTATTCATATTCAAACTTCTTTAGCCATTAAAAAAGTGTTAATCTATCCATTTATGTCGGGAACTTTTTCAAAAGTTTACCTTTAAAGGCTGATACAGCAGTATGTATTACACAATGCTGCACAGTACCATTAAATACTTAACAACTAACGACTTGTCATTGATAATGTGGTTATTAAAGTTACCCGTCACGTGGTAATGTAACTTCACATAATTCAATCAGTACCGATAGTTTTTAAAATTTAAATGCAATCGTATCTATTTTTCTACTTTTGATTGACGGTGCGTTTGTCCAATAGAAAGTTAGCAAGAGATTATGGACCAATCACCGGACAGTATACGTGTACTTTTTAACCAATGAGATTGTTGTTGTTGCGGGATGTAACCAATCACCGTGAGCGGGCGGGCTCCTATTCAAGGAGCGCGAACGGTTAAGGACAGACGACAACAAGAAAATGGCGAATCTGGACGAGTTTAGGTAACTTAGAGCTGTACCAGTTAGAGTTATACGGAAACTTTAAGCAAGTTTAGATATATAAATAGGGTCGGGCGTGTTTCGTTTCTACCGTAAGCGCCATGTTGTTCCTTCACGCATGTTACGCTAGTCGACGCTAATTAATAATCACGTAAACTTGAGTGTCGCTTGTTAGCTAAGGCTAGCTGGCGTTAGCAAAACAGAAATATGAAGTGTCCATAGTGGGCAGCTGTGAATGGCGTCACTTTGCCCACACACCGTTATACAACTCTGGACCTACATACACGTGAGCAAGGCGGACGTGTTCATGGCTTATCGTTGAGTGGAGGTCGGGAACGACTCTGTTGACGTCATGGCTCTACACAACTTGGTGTTTGTTGTCGATGTGGATCCTGGAGATCGAGCGGACGTCACGGCTCATCTCGTGAAACGGGGACTGCTACAGACCCTGCTGCACTTCGGCTACAAGTACGGCTTTGACAAAGTTCGCTGGGGTTATAAATTCTTCCGATCCCAAAGTGGCCGCGGCGGGAGCCTCCTGTCGCGGGGCTCGGACTTCAAGGAGCTCCGCCAGAAAACCTTCGAGGACTTCGAAGCGGAGCTGGAAGCCAAGTTCGACCCGAAGGATGAACCGGGTCGGCCCCAGAGGCAGCGACGCGATCGGTCGGCCTCGGTTCAAGCTGCACTCAAAGAGACGCTGCTGGACTTCCAGTGGGATCGGCCGGACATCACGTCCCCCACGAAGCTGTCCCCGAGGCCGCGGAGGTCGAGCCGAGCGGGGAAGCCCAGCGTGGAGGAGGACGAGCTGTCAGCCATCGGGAGGAACGTGGTGTTCGTCGTGTCGGAGTGTCCACGATCCGGGACGCAACTCGCGGACTACCTTTGTTTGGGGGACGGAGACCTGCCCGCAGATGTGAGGGAGCACATCCTACCCAGAAGCCTTCGCGACATGCTGATGCAGCGACAGGTAGCGCTGCACTGGATCGACAGTAGAGCACACATCCAGGTGAGTCACTGAAGCAGTCGGGAATGTTATTGTAACAGGTCATGGGAAAACCTGGAAAAGTCATGGAATTTTTAAATGGTAATTTCCAGGCCTGGAAAAGTCCTGGACACAACTTTAATCATAAAAGTTTTTGGAAAAGTCATGGAAATTAGTTATGATCACATGTTCATTTACACCGAGTTTTAAATAATTAATGTTTTTTTTAAAGAAAAATGCTCAAAATATACGCCGGTGTACACAATCAATACACAAAATGTTCAACATTTTTCATGTTTTTACCGAAATTTCAGTTTGGTCATGGATATTTGGTTTAAAGTCATGGAAAAGTAATGGAAATCCATTAGTCACAATGTGTAAGAACCTTGTTATAATGCACCTGAAAACAATATCTAAGCAATTTAGACACAATCTAAACTCATAACACATACTTTATACGCAAAGAGCCTTGCTCTCAATAGTATTTTGTGTAAATTTGTCGTTTACTTTACTCAGCACTTTACTTTGTTTCCCCCCTGTATATTTAGTATTAGAGTTTTTAGTATTTAGTTTTATAATTATTTTTATTAATGCTCTAATGTGCATCGCTGCTGTGATTTATGAAATTTCCCCACTGTGGGATGAATAAAGGTATATATCATATATCATATCATAATGTTATTATTTGTCTCAGTTAAGCAGGTAAGTGTCACTCACTGCTTTTATGTAGCTAATGCAGCCGTAGAAGTTCATACATCAACATTTAAGCTACTAAATGAACCAAGTGGCAAATAGTAAAACTACATCGGTGAATACAAATGTTCTAGATAAATTAATCATTGTATTTTGGCCTCTTGACATATAAATGAGCGTCAATTAAATTTGAATATATGCTTTCGCTGTTGCATCTCAACTCAATTAAGCGCCTACAGGTATTTTTGTGTATTTCCTGTTGTGCAGGACTCTCCAGCCTCATCATCAAAACACCAAATGATGAGAAATTGGTGTGTAGATATTTTAAAACCTGCATTATCAAGGCTGTAACCTAATATTCATTGTAACTTATAGAATATCACGACTCCAAAGAGGCTGTTTTAAAGAGACACTTCTGATTTTGACCAACTTTTGGTATTTTGTCTTGCAGCTCATGAGTCGTGAGGATCACCTCAGCTTCGACAAGCTGTCTGAGGTCCTGGCTCAGCTGGGAGGCAGAGTGATCCCCGTGGTCGCGCTGCTGAACCTCGGCTGCAGTCAGAATCCAGACGCAGGCTTCAGGGCACAGACTTTGGCATTCAAGCCCAGCATCGGATACCTGCTGTCGTCCGAGCAGCAGCACCGCTCGGCTTTTCCTGCCGTACGCGGCGTCGTGCGCTGGGAGCAAGGTTGGTAACATGGAAGTGAACTATGTTAAGACTCAGACGCGCCTGGAATAGTGCAGCTGTTAAGATGATTCATGTGATCTTTAGTTTTAATACAGAAACGAGATGTTTTTGAGATATTATTCTGTACATCATCTTGTTTTGGGATTTTAATGTTGATTTTATGTTTACCTTGATGACGCAGTGGCAAAAGGCTTCATAAGTATGTCTCAAACTAACAAATTAAGATCATAAAGGCAGCTAAATCTGAACATGGACCCAACAACTTCATATGAGAGGCAAGGGAAACTACAATGAGCACTCGGTAAAGCGCATACCTTCACATATCACAAGATTGGGCATTGAATTATGAAAATGTTGGCATTAGTTGCATGACAATTGGATACAAATTGACCGTGCTATGGTAAAAAGAAGATTTTGGCCTTTGACCCGATCGATCCCAAAATCCAATCAAATGGTCGCCGGATAATAACCAATCATCTCACCAAATTTCATGTGATTCGGTTTAATACTTTTTGAGTTATACGAATAACACGCACAGAAATAAATAAATAAATACACGGCAATCAAAACATAACCTTCCGCATTTACAATTTGAAGGTAATAAAGCACAGTAAACATAACATTGAGAATGAACATTATTTAAGTGCGTTGCCTTCTTCTTCACCCGCACAGGTGACGTGGCGCAGAGCTGCGGCATCGTGCTCGAGCCGGTGTTTCGCGGGGAGCGGCGTCTCCCCGAGTCGGTGGACGTGCGTCTGAGGGGAGCGCTGCAGGACTGGGACGAGTCGGCTCTCACGCAGACGGCCACCGAGGCGTGGGTGCTGCAGAGCTGCGGTAGCAGCGACCAGGGGTCAGCCGCTGCCTTCCAGCGTCTCCTCACGCAGCTGTCCTCTCACGCTCTGCACGTGGTGAGGCATCCCAACATGCATTGCAACACTTCATCCCACTGTGACTCTTAATGAACTGGATGTCTTCGATTTCTTATTTAATAATTCACGGCATTTGTTCAGTGTGTACATATATTTTTCCTTTAACACGTTTACAGTATATTGACAGGCCAATAGGCCAAAGATGTCGGGTCAGAATTGTTCCTCTTACCGAGATCTTTTCAGGACATCATAACGGCAAATAATTGTCAATAGATTTCTTTGTTTTGGCTTAATCACATGATTTTAACACTGCGATGATGCTTGAGGAGAACACGCTGCCGTTTAATCACACACACACACGTCTTATTTTCTCTGCCAATCAGAGGCAGGGTCTTCCCAGAATGCAAAGGGGGTAAATAATGTGTCACACGCATACAGACCTGCTACAGGGGAGAACATGTTTGATTAATCGTGCCCTGCTTCCCCCCCTCCGCCTTGTGCTTGTTCTTTCAGCTTTCGGAGGTGAATGACGGCGGCCCGGCGCACTCGGCTGTCCTCTCGCCCCGCTCGCCCTCGACGGCTCTGCTCACCGTCCTCCGGCCGGGAGTCGCTCTGCACGACCGGCTCCTGACCGCCCAGACCCCTGGCCCTGCTGCGCCAGAGACCTCGGCTGAACTGCCGGAGATCGTGAGCAGTGTTCTGGGAGTGGTGTATGACATCATGGAGCAGGATGAGGACACTGTTAATGGTGAGGATAGAATAGTGTATCATATATATATATATTTAGGTTCCAAAACATCAAAGGGATATATTTGGAAACATTTCTTTTTTTCAGTGTTTTCAAAAAATTATGTAAACAAAAATAGTTCCCAAAAGGTTGGGGTCGACTCGGGGCTGTTAAAAGTAAACTGGTCATTAGTTCCATTCACTACACTTAAACAGGATGTTATAATATTCTTATTTTCTTTTTCATATGGGATAGTAAACGTCTGTTTGTTGTTGTTTTTTTCATTTTTAAGTTCCTAATCTATGTATTTGCCTCAATTGAGACATCAAAACGTTTCCAATGCCATTGTAGGTTGTATTGCAAGCTGTTAATTTATACATTTTTTCTTCTATTCCTCAGACCACCCAAAGGATCCTCAGGACCCTGAGTGGGCTCAACAGGAAGTCAGCCGCTGTCCGCTGACATCGGGCGTGTTGGAGAGTTGGTTCCCTCAGTCGGACCAATCAGGAGTGAGTTCCCATTTAATGGAGTCAATGAGGTACGATTACATTTTTATTTTCGACGCGATTATTTCTATCATGTTTTAAAGCGACACTATGTAACTTCTCCCCTGTAGCGCCCCCTTCAGGTATTTAACGTCTGGCTCTCGAGCCATATATGGCTCTTCCGGCTCGTGAGCTCCTAGCTGATCGCGGCTCGCTTCCTCGATCAGCGGCAGCGCGTCTCGATCAGACCCGCCCGGTGTTCTCCACAGCAGCATGTCACTCCGTCTCTACGAGTCGCGAAGCGGAGCAAATAAAAAGTCACCTGCGAGCGTGGACTGGCACTATAAGACGTTGCGTAAAGCTGCCAGACAGCAAGTTGAACTACTTCCGCCGGAAGTACCGTGTCGGTCCCAACCATCTTACATTCAGCAGTATCCTGCCCACAGACCCCCGATGGCGGAGGCGCAAATCAACATATTAAAAGTCATTGTAGCGGCACAATGTTTTTCAAGCTGTTATTTTAAGGTGGAAAAGTTACATAGTGGGGCTTTAAGCACAACAAATAATCAACGACAGATTAAAAACAACTCAATCTTGCCAGAAAAAGTGACGGATCCTGTTGTTTTTACTCCCCTTTGCTGAACAGGTTGCTGGACGCGGTGCCAGAGCCGAGGGAAGAGGAGGAGGGGTCTCTCCTCCAGCAGGAGCTGCTCGGTGGTCTGGCTGAATTGTATCAAGCGTCCCGCGGCGCCGACTCAAAAAAGGGCAAAAAACGTGAGAAACGCCATCAAAAATGTTCAATTCAGAATATTGGGGACATTGGTCGTTTTAAGTATAATGAAAGTGTTTGAATTGTGTCAAAACAGTTTAGTTTCCAGTATATTTTTTAAAGATGTTATCTTTGCACATCCTTGCTCTTCAGGCGGCGCCCAGCGCACGCCGGTGAAACAGAAGATGAAGACGATGAGCCGCTCCCTGCAGATGCTGAACGTGGCGCGTCTGAACGTCAAAGCCCAAAAGAACCAGGCCGAGGCCGAGCAGCTCGGCGCCGAGTGCAGGGGGCCGGACCGGCCGGGGAAGAGGCGTTCGAGCGACAGGAATAAATCCGGACCGACCCACACCATCAGTGAGGAGCCTCAAACGATCGCATGGCTGGAACCAACCAGCGCATTAGTCAACGTTCTACATGTAACGCCTTCCTTGCCTTCGCCCAGGCTTCGTCAGTGAGGCGGAGCTGCTGTCCCATCTGCAGTGCGGCTACGAGAAGACGGTGGCGGAGAGAGACGTGTCCCTCCTCGCCGGCGCCCGCCAGCTCCTGTTCGCCGTGAAGACTTTCCTCGGGACGGAGACGGAGCTGCAGGTGAGACGCACGGCGGCTTTAAATGTACTTCACGATGACGATGACGACCCGACCGCCCTGCGTCTACCGAGTGCCCGTTCTAGTTTGTATAGAAACATATGTAAACAACAAGGATGCACAGTAGCCAGCTGGTGATGGTAATGTTACGAAGGACAGACAAACTTCATCCACACACTCTAACGGGCCCATGGCCGAGCTTTAATCCGACACTGGTTACGGAAAAAGAGCCGAACATTGGGCTGGTTGCCTAATAAATTAGTTTCACATAAAATATGGCAATTTCAATGGGGATAATTAATTCATTGAGCTCATCTGTGGAAAACGGAGCAGCATATTTAATGCAATTGTGATCGTTGTGGACGAACAAAGAGACTGATGCAAACAGACGGGCATCTTTCTCTGGTGGTTATAACATGTATGGATGTAACTATAATGAAAAAGCTATAAAGCTCTTTTTTTTATTCAAAATTAATATAAAAAGGTGTCCGGCTGAGTTCTCTTATGAAGGACTTTTTATAAAATGCAAGAACTTTTGGTCCGGATAATAAACACTTTCCGTGCATCACATAAAATGCAACAAGTCCAATTAAGCAATTACACTGTTTTCCATTTATTTGCATGTCTAACACGTCTTCCCTCCTTTGCAGGTAAAGACCTCCCAGTTAGTCCAGCAGCACCTCCTCAAGTCCAGCAAATCCATCCGGCAGCTCTACGGCTCGGCCGCTGACGTCGAAGGCAAAGTCCGAGAGTGAGCGCTTCATGCCTTCTGTGTGTCTCTTGTTTCGAGAGGGATTTTCTTAAACGGCCACGTAAACACCAGCTGGTGGTCTTACTGGCTCCCTCCAAGGTCATTGGTGTTTCTTCCAAGGTCAAATCAATTTGTATTTACGTGGTTGTGTCCTCTTTCTTTTTTTAGGTGCAAGCTTCAGGTGTTGCTGCGGTTGGAGTTGTGCAAGCTTTTCTCCACGGAGGCGTCCGGCTCGCTGGATGTGGATGAGACGACGGAGGAGGTAGACGCTCGCCGTTGAGTCCTTGAGGCAGTTGAATCTGTTTTTCCATACAATAGCAAATGGCAGAAGAGTAAAACGTGTGTCGTCTAGTCGTTGGAGAACAGGGGCTACTCGGTCTGTTCTTGGTTGGTTGTTATTGTTCGTCGTCTTCGATTTAACGGATATGTTTTTAGTAACAGCCTGAACACATTTTGACCAGCAAAGTTCATGTGTTGTTTTTTTAAAGTAGATTGTTCCCTCTGCTGTTGCTCAGGTGGCTGAGATGCTCAGGATCATCTCCTTGACTAAAGACCCCGTCTGCTTAGCGAGGTTCCTCGGTGACGAAGTTCTCCCAGGGTAAGAGAGTGTGTGTGTGTGTGTGTGTGTGTGTGTGTGTGTGTGTGTGTGTGTGTGTGTGTGTGTGTGTGTGTGTGTGTGTGTGTGTGTGTGTGTGTGTGTGTGTGTGTGTGTGTGTGTGTGTGTGTGTGTGTGTGTGTGTGTGTGTGTGTGTGTGTGTGTGTGTGTGTGTGTGTGTGTGTGTGTGTGTGTGGAAAAAAAAGACATTAAAAAAGTTCAATCAAAACGATTTTTTTTTTTTTTTTACAAATAAACTGTTTTGGGGCAACGGCTGCAATAGCACATTTGGTTAGGTGGGATTTTTTGTTTCTTTATATCCAGATCAGTCAAAAAGAGAATAAATGCAGAGAATTCTTGATCATTTTCTTGCGAGGATGAAAAATATCGAATGTATTGCTGATTTGTTTGGAAACAAAGTGAAACTATAGTAAAAGACTGAATGAAAGAGGTAGTTATGAGGACCTTCAGAGTCACTATATATTTAGTTACACGTTCATTTAAAGGTTCCTCTACTCGGGGCTCCAGACTAACTTTTTTTACTAGGAGCACAGTGGCCCCTAACTTAAAATGTTAGGGGCGCAAGCAGAACATTTAGGGGCGCACACTATAAATCAGGGGTGGTCACACTTTTTCAGCATGCGAGCTACTTATAATGTGACCAAGTCAAGACGAGCGACGGGGGGGAGGGGGGGGGGGGTGCTAGTGACTTTTTCTCTGCTCCGACGATGCGCGCGCAAGCCAGCGAAGCTTTGCGGCGCGCGAGACCGCGAACGGAGCACTGTTAATGCGACACGGAGTGACAGCAATGACACGCTTCTGCTGTAATCTGGCGCTATAGAGGAAATTACTCGGGGGCGGGCACATTTATTTTTCTGTGATCTACCAACACTACGCCGCGATCGACTGGCAGGTCGGCGCGATCGACGTATTGAGCACCCCTGCTATAAATCAATATCCATCAGCAGCACCCTCCCCCTCGCGCGCGCAGAATGACACTTTAGCGATCACCGCAATCGGTGATCGATGGAAGCATTCTATTTATTGTGTCGCATTATTGCCTAGAACTACAAGGAAATACATACATAAAGCACCTCAAACATTAAAGAAATTACAGATTTCTTTAAACATTTAGGACTAATTGATACATTACAATTGATTGATTGCTATTGTAGGGGATTTCAGATATGTATGGCACACATCTGCATCATTAATTTCCTGGAACTCTTCGGGAAATCCATTTACAGAACTTTTTTTAACATACAAAAGTCTGACATTTTTTTAATAAACTCTTCCTTTGTACGGTAACATTTTTTTTATGGTAGCATAATTTAAGCTAAATCTCAAACGATCTATAAAGATACAAAATCAGTTAATTGTTAACTTGTATATAGTGTATGACTTGTCGACATCTTATTTTGAAAAACAGATGTTTCACGTAAATCCTTCCGCTAACTTTATCAAACCCCTCGCGCTCCCGATGGAATGCGTTTACTGTGAACATCAGCGCGGATCACGTTGGCGCTGCGGCACATTAAAACATTAAATAGCCGAAGGTTTTTTCAGCGTGATAAATACGATGTGTGGTGGGAGTGCGGGAGTTAAGACCGAAATACGTGAGTCTCACCTCAATGCGTGAGGCTTGAGAGCCCTGGAGGCTCTGAGCTGCACTCTCATCGCACAGGTCACGGCACATGTTATGTTTCAGCCCGGCGTTGTGTCTGATCAGTGTGTCGTGTTTTAATTCTTCTTCTTCTTCTTCTTCTTCTTCTTCTTCTTCTTCTTCTTCTTCTTCTTCTTCTTCTTCTTCTTCTTCTTCTTCTTCTTCTTCTTCTTCTTCTTCTTCTTCTTCTTCTTCTTCTTCTTCTTCTTCTTCTTCTTCTTCTTCTTCTTCTTCTTCTTCTTCTTTAACTTCTTCTTCTTCTTCTTCTTCTTCTTCTTCTTCTTCTTCTTCTTCTTCTTCTTCTTCTTCTTCTTCTTCTTCTTCTTCTTCTTCTTCTTCTTCTTCTTCTTCTTCTTCTTCTTCTTCTTCTTCTTCTTCTTTTTCTTCTTCTTCTTCTTCTTCTTCTTCTTCTTCTTCTTCTTCTTCTTCTTCTTCTTCTTCTTCTTCTTCTTCTTCTTTCTTCTTCTTCTTCTTCTTCTTCTTCTTCTTCTTCTTCTTCTTCTTCTTCTTCTTCTTCTTCTTCTTCTTCTTCTTCTTCTTCTTCTTCTTCTTCTTCTTCTTCTTCTTCTTCTTCTTCTTCTTCTTCTTCTTCTTCTTCTTCTTCTTCTTCAATGTCGATTAGCAAACCAGTCATTCGGGCATTACTGCTAACTATAGTGGTCTGAAGTATAGAACAAGTTTGTCAGCAACAAAAATATTTAATAAAAAAAAAAAATCTGCTAATTTACTGGTCGCGCATGCGCGAGTTGATGAAACATTTACTCGCACAGTGTCTAATTTTAGGCTCAAAATGCGACCATTTGGTCGCAGTCTGAAGCCCTGCCTCTACTCCTAACTTATTTTGTTACAATATTTTGCTTATTTGATTGCCTTAAATCAAAAAGAAATAATGCTCCCAAATGGATTGTAATGAAGAACAGTGATTTTTAAGCGAGCCTTCTCATCTATAGTAATCTAACATTCGTCTTTCCGTGTCACGGCAGGTTCCTGACCGCCATCCCCCGAGTGCTGGCCGACCTCTACCACGGTCTTGGCACGCAGCTCCCCGAGGCGCTGGCGGCGGTTCTGCCGTCCGACTTCTTCAGCGACGAGTCGGTCGCCAAGGACAGCGTTTCTCCGTCGGCCTCGTCGCCGCCGCTGTCCACGCACAGCATGGTGTCTGACGCCGGAGACCGGCTGCAGGACCTGCGGAACCGGTCCGCCAGCAAGAGGAGGTGAGGAGGGGAAGGAGAGGAGGGGAAGGAATGAGAGGAGGGGAAGGGTTTGCTGGAAGGACACTTAATGGGAAACTACAAAAATACCCCAAAACTTGGCTACTGCAACAAAAAAAGAGACATTTAAGTGAAAATGGTTGTTCTTTTAATTTCATTTGGATGGGTTCATAATCATTATAATTATATTTATCAAACCATGAGATATTATATATCTTTTTATATATAAGTTTCTTATAAATATATTTATATATTGTGGGATAAATATATAGATATTTATCTATATATGGATTTATATATATATATATATATATATATAGATATTTTATATATTAATATATTTTTGAATAAATATATATATATTATTAAAAAAATGTATTATATATAGTTATTTATTCTGGGATAAATATGTCTGAATGTTACGGGTCCTTTATTTATTTGTTTCTCTTTTTTAGGAATGGGATGCTGACTCGTCATCGCAGCATGACTGAGTCATCACAGAGTCTTCGTCAAATCGAAGTCCCCAAAAAGACGACGAAAACTGTAAGATGACCATAGATAATTGTTTAGTGCTGATATTTCTGTTGGATTATTATGAAAAGTTAACCTGATTATTTTCTGTTTATCTTAGTCCAAGTCAAAGGTCTTGGTTGCTGTTGAAGAACCTAAAGCTCAGAAACAAGAAACTCAGGGTAAGTTCCTTCACTATTTTATAGTCTAAAGGCAGATTTTGGGAGCAGTAATCCCCCTTTTGACATTTATTAGTGGGCATTGCCATGTTGAGATGAGGGAGCTAAATCCAGACTATGCTCCCACTGTCCACAGAGGTCACAAAGGTCAGAAGAAACCTGTTCAACCAAGAGATGGTTTCCCCCTCGAAGAAAGCCAAGATGCCGAGGAGCCGCTCGGTGTCCGCGGTGGAAGGCTTGAAGCGCAAGAGATCCCTCGAGTCCGAAGGTAGGAGATGAATTATGGAACGATAGCTGATAGCTTAAGTATTACGCCATGTTACCGTGTTATGGCCATTCAGGGTTCGTACGCTCGTGGAAAATTCATAGAAATGTTCATTTACAGCGAGTTTTAAATAATGAATATGCTTTTTTTAAATGTTTTGTTTCCAGAGGGACACAAACTCCTCACAAAGAAAGTGTGTGAGACGCCCCACCACAAGCAGGTGTCCAGCCGCCTCCTGTACAGACAGAGAATGGGACGGTACGCATTCATCAGCAGTTTGGCGGGAGATTTGTGAACTTCTGAACCAATGATATTTAATGTTTTACAAAATGATCTGAAGATGTTCAGTTGTGTTTTTTTTTTTTTTTTCAGGAGCTCCGTCCCAAATGAGGAGCGCATCGTGGAAGAGTCTCCAGTGAAGCCTGCAGACGGTATTTAACTTGTATATTAAATAAATAAATATTTATACATATATTTTTATACATTTATGTGTGTGTGTATATATATTTATACATGTATATTTTTATACGTGTGTGTGTGTGTGTGTGTGTGTGTGTATATATATTTTTATTAGGGCTGTCAGCGTTAATCTATGCGATTAATTTGGCCGCGTTAACGCACTAAAATATTTTAACGCAATTAACGAAACTTTATTTACTTCCGGTGTTCATTGATGTTTTTGCACTTTTCTGAGTGTCAAGCCGCAGCAGTGTGTCTGACACTGTTTACGTTTTTAAAACTGAGTTTTCCGCGAAAATACGGAGCATAAATCAGTTTAAACTCGTGGATTAATAAATCGGGTTTCCTCCTGCGCTCCTTCCTCCCGGCTGCTGCTCCGCTCCACAGACGCACAGAGGGCCACGTGTCGGGTGACACGGCACGGAAAGTACTCGTCACACGAAACCTTCACCGTGATTGGTCAATCCGTTTGTCTGTCAACATTTTGTGAAAAAACAACCAATGAACACTCAGTAAATCACAGAGCACCCGCCCACCTCCCAGGTGAGGCTCATTAGCAGCCTGACAGTCAGAGAAGACGGAGAACACAAGGAGAACCATGAGACTCATGATAGATATGAGATTGTTCTGGAAGGTTTGATGTAGAACACGTGGGGTTGTGTGTCATATGCAAAAGACTTTAAAAGGTGAATTTTAATATTTTGGTAAAATGTATAAAATGCCCCCAGCCTCCAGAGTGACACATTTGAATGTGAGTCAGTTTCCAAAGCCACTGGTTCTGCTGCTGTTCAGTGGTAAAGATGACAGGACCAATGGGTCTCTAATGCACCTTGTTTTACTAATCTGATGTTTCACTGAAGAAACTATTTATCATTCACAATATTAAATCCCTGGCTGGCCCTTTAAGGGGAGGAGCCTCTCTGAGACACAGCTGTGTGAAGGTGTCTTTAACAACAAATACTTTCAAACAAGTGTCTAAAACACACGCTGTCTGAAGTGATTACTGCTTCATTTAGAAGATTTAGTCTTTAGAAGAAAAAAAACGATATTTGCGATTAATCGAGATTAATGAATTTCAAAATGTGTGATTAATTAGTTAATTTTTTTTAATCGATTGACAGCCCTAATCTTTATGTATGTGTATATAATATATATATGTGCACCTGTATATTTATTTATACATATATTTCTACGTGTGTGTGTGTGTGTGTGTGTATATATATATATATATATATATATATATATATATATATATATATATATATATATATCACAGTCGTTTGTTGTTTTTACCACACAAAATAACTACATGGCTGTAAGAGGGTATATTCTGGATTTATCTTGGTTTTACGTAAACAACAAAAAGCATGTGTAGTCTTTTGGAATGAAGAAAATAATCAGGGATTAAAGGTAATAATCGAGGGCTTATGGTTATTAATGTGTATTTATTTTAATGAACAGAAACTGAATGGCGTTAAAATAAAATGTCTCACTTTACTCATTATCTTAATCTTGCATACAGCAATTTACTTAATTTCACTTCAATAAATGATGACTGCGGTTAAACCCTTGTGTAATGCGTTTCAATCCTCTCGGTCTCCTTCATGTCCGTAACGTGCTAACGTAAAGCTTCCTGTTCTCTGACCTCAGACCTGAGGAGGAGCCCGAGGTTGAAGGCGTTCGCTCGAAGGCACTCCAACGTCTTCTACTCGAGTTCTCAGCCGCGCTCCCGTAACCTGGACCGGGCGCTCTCCGTCTCCCAGCTTTCGCTCAGCGACGGCAAAGTCCCCGCCGTCAACGTGAAAGCCGTCCGGTCTCCCATGCGCCTCCTGTTCGGGGCGGCCGCCTCCCCCGGCTGTGCCTCTGACCCGTCGACCAGGCTGTCCAAAGACTCTAGTGTCTTTGAGGTGAGCTCATTTAATTTAATTAGATTATCGATACTTAAAAACTTAATTTACTGGTATTTACGGATGTAACCCAGTATCGAAACTTCAAAATAAGCATATGTGTACCATTTTAAGACTTCTTGTATAGGTATTGTGTTTTTGTTTCATCTTTTTTACACCTTGTGTACTACCTTAAAGATTCTTAACATCTGCAAATGTGTGTTATCACAGGAAATGTGTTGCACAAGCAGATTTAAAAAAAAACCTCTTGAAATAACGAGCTCACTGATGTCCTTTCTCAAAATGGATCAAGCATATTTTCATTTTGTTCTCCTTCATGTGTTTTTAAAACATATATTTCCATGCAATTGTTGTATTGCTCTTTCATGTCCATAATATTGTGTTATTATGGCGAGCAGCTAGTGGACGCTGCCCCCTAGTGGCCCAAACGAGTAAAGGTCTTAAAGTTTTAATAACTTTTTTTTTCTTCTTCTCTCTGTGTTTTTTTCTTTTAGAGTCCAAATAAAACTCCAACGCGGTCACCCGGCAACCGTGGAAGAGCCATGCTCGGGATCACATCACCCAAGACCCCTCGGACCCCTCAAACCCCTCCTCCATTGAGGAAGCATGTTTTCCCTGTTGCCCAGAGCCCCGTGGCGAGTGGATCTCGTGACCTCGGTCGGGCTCTGAGAGGAAGTCCGTTCAGATCTCCGGCCAGACAGACTCTTGTGTTGGAGACGCCCACCAAGGGGAGCCCCCTGAGGAGCCCCCTGAAGGGGATCCTCAGGACTCCGGTCAAGGTGGACTCCGTCTCCGGACTCCATCTCCTCAGCAGTCCGCTTTTGAAGACGCCGAAGAAAAGTGTCACGTGGTCTCCGTCGCCTCAGAAGTGCCGAGCGGCGGCGGGCGGCGCCGTTGCTTTCAAAGTGCCGGATTCTCCCCGCGCCGCGTCCCCCAGACTGTCGAAGACTCCCAACAGGCTCGGCTCGTCGCCCGCCAGAGACATCTTCAAAACCCCAGATAAGACGTGTCAGGTGAGCCTCGTCAGGGTCTCGGCACATGTCCTTTCGTCATGTGAAAAGATTCCGAGGTCGTCTGAAAAACTTTCCGACAGGGCGCAGACCCCTCAGAAGGGGGGCGGCGGCCTCCTGGACAGGCCTCCCCCACAATGCACCCCGCCTCCAGCCCACCGCCGCTCGCCCCTCATCGCAACTCGACCCCAGACCCCGAGTCCTTCTCTCAAGATGAGAACTCGCTCTGGACGAACGCCGGGTAAAAGCTCCGCCCCCTCATCCCCGTGTCGGCCGGTATTCACACCAACGCGGCGTGCCGCCGTTTCAGAACCATCAGAGACATCGGGGAGCGCTCCGTGGAAGTCCCTGAGGAGAACGCGGTCGGGTCACGGCGCCCAAACCCCCAGACGGGACTTAACGCCCCGGCCTGGCGAGAACGTTCCCGCAGAATGTGATCAGAGCCGCGACCCGATGGAGACCAACGAGGCGGTACGAGCCGAACCGACCCGGACCTCCGAGACGGACTCCAGTTCCCACGGCGACTCGCAGAAGCTGGACTCGTCGCGCTTCAACTCCACGGACGACGACGCCGCCATGGACATCGTGGACGCCGCGGTGGTGAAGACCCAGTTCACTGGCGGCATCAAGATGAACATCAGCTTTTCGCGGAAGCCCTCGAAGTCCGGCGAGGAGGCGTCCTCGCCGGACTGCCGGGGAACGCCGGGCCGGACCTACGGCTTCCGGCAGACGCCCGACCGCCAGCAGAGGGAGGCGGCCGCTCGCCTGGGCTACGGGAACGAACCCGCTCGGTTCTCCACGCCGCGGGGCCCGGCCAGGCCGAGGGGCGCCGCGCCGCCGACGCCGCTGACCTACCAGGTGGAGCTGGAGATGCAGACGTCGGGGCTTCCCAAGCTCAAGATCAAACGCACGGACGCCGCGAGCGCCGGCGAAAGCCCCTTGGCGCTGTTCTCCAAGCACAGAGACCCCGGCTGCGTCTCGCCGTCCGTCTGCGCTCACGTCACGCCGGCCAAGAGCACGCCGGGGAAAGGCGGCGGCGGCGTCCAGACGTACATCTGCCAGTCGTACACGCCCACGCGCCACCCCGCCGGCACCGCGTCCCCGGCGGCCGCGGCGGACCTCGTCCCCCTGACTCCGTCGCCTCAGAGCGTCGGCAAGGCGACCCCGGACAACTTTAGCAGCTGGCCGCGCCGCAAGAGGGCTCAGATCGACGTGGGCGGAGCCAAGGAGCACCGAGAGCCGAAGGGCGAGCCGCTGCTGGCGGAGCTGCTGGAGGAAGCCGAGCTCGGCGTCGGCCGACTGCAGCAGGACGGCGACGGCGACGGAGAGGATGCGGCCTCGAGCCAGAAGGGGGCGGTGTATTTCTCTCTGGCTTCCAAGCGCTCGCCGCCGGCCGGAGAAGACGCGTCCCCTCTGTCTCCGCTGGAGGACTCGTACTGGACGGAGAAGCTGGCTCAGCACGCCGCCGCCGCCGATCCCCAGAGAGCCGACGAAGACGCCATCTGGGCCGCCGGGCACGGGGACGTCAAGTCGGGTACGGCGCTCCGAACCGCTTCTGTCTTCTAACCGATTATCGAGAAGTGAAGTTGTGACGAACGTATTAATAAATAATAGAGTTGGAGGAACTAATGATTATGTACAGCTGCAGAAGTAGAGCGTAAGTTCATCTCGGGTGTTTTCTGTATTTCTGGCAGTAGCCACGCCTCCCAGCTCGAAGGCGAGGACGTCGGTGACGGCGAGCGGGATCCTGGCGCTCACCCGCTCCCCGCTGCTGTTCAAGAGCCAAGCGGGCTCTTCCAGGAGGAGGACTCCGACTTTTACAGGTACGCTTCAGAACGCCTGTGATTCTACAGCGATGTTGTTTTTCATGCCAGTTAATTAAAGGCATTATCGAAGAGCCACATGTTAACAAAAACATAGTCTCTATATGTACAACGCTCGAGATATTATTAGGCAAGAAATACCGTCATTAAGTAATATTCGTAAATAAGCAGATCTACAGTCGTCTGCAGAACCTACAATTACAATCATTTGACGAACAAATACACGATGACCTCGGCGTTTCCCTCATCCGGTCGATCCTCATCGTTTCCTAACGTTGCAGACGAGGCGTCGTCGGGGAGGACGGCGGCCGCCGAGGGAGCGGACGGCTCGCCCTTCAGCCGGCCGAGCCGGCGCTCCACCTCGGGGAAGAACTTCAGCCGGAAGAGGCTGCTGCACTGAGCCGGGAACACTGTGACGCCGGGAGGCTTTTGATTGGCCGGGAGACTTTTTATTGGCCGTGAGCTATTTAATTGGCCGATCTGAAAGACGCCTTTGGAGCACCACTTGAAGAGGCCTTTGAAGACGAATGAATGTCCCTCTCAGTCTCCTCTCCGTTCTCTAACCGGTGGCTTTTTTTTATTTTTTATCTGTACATTTCAAAGATCGCAGAGATGAAAAGCTGCGTTTCCTCTTTTCAAAATGTGCCTATTGTTTTCCGCACGTCTCTGTGAAGCTTTTAGATTTTTATTTTAAAGAGCTAATTTACAATCGAGGCTTAAGTTCGTTGATATAAATACTATTCATGTTTATTTATTAATCTGGTTCTAGTGAAAGGGAAGGTCCTAATGACGGATTCAGATTGTAAATATCTTAAGTTTGCCAAAGTCGTGTGTAAATAAATATCAGTTTTCTTAATTAATTTGACTCTTTTTAATTGTTTTATCCTTTGCGTCTGTCAGGATTCACTTGTTTGTATTATTACTGACAAAGACACGTGAAACCTTTTCACCCTCCAGACTTTCTGCTCTGAGACTTTTATAATTCACGTTTATCAGCTGGCAGCAAATAAAAGAATCTTTCTGGTAATCGCCCGTTCAAAGGTCGGTTCTCCAGAAGTAGGCGATGCTTTGACTGCAGAGCACAGCAAAGCACATTTTGATTATGGTCTGATCAGGAATTAGATTGTTAGTTCATCGGAATTAAGATTAAAAATAAATGATCGCTAAATTCTATAACTCTATATTTTCTGACTAGAAGCTCGGAGAACAACGGAGCCATTGTTGGACCTATAAGTGACCCACATTAAAGAGGTTTGCACTTCAATTGGAATTCCTGTTAATTTATTTTTTACTAATTTCCTCATGCACAGATGAATTATTTAATATTTATTAAATATTCCGTACATTTATATTGATTTATTTAAGTTGGATTGTGTACAGTTGGTATGTTAAGTCAAGCCTGACATCTCCTGATATGCATAAAAGGATCCCAGTCAATTCTTTCTACACACAGTTGATCTCAAAGCGCTCGCATCCGGACCAGTACGTCCACGATTTCTCCATATCCATCTTTCTTTGTGTCGTAAACTAATTCTGAACTTTGGTCCGAGTGCTGCGTGGCCTCTAGTTCCTCTTTAATCCACCGTCTGCTGCCTGGAGCGTGAAACAGTACAGCCTCTGTGTGGAAACAGGAGCCTGAAGGCGTCGCTGCCAAGAGGTCCGCTCTGTAACTGCACATGTGCACAGATCTCATTGTTGCCAAATGAATTCAAATTAAAAGTTATTTTGACAATAATAAGGCAAATTAAATGTTTTCTCTCACCATGCATAAGTCAAATGAGGTCACACAAGTGGAAAACTGATCTTAAGTCTGTACATTTATATTATTAGATATAACAGAAACCAATTTAGTTATTAATGCTAATTATTGCTTGGAGGTCATAATTAACTTTACTCTGTGGCCCTTTTATTGAAAGGCACTTTTATCACTGCACAGTGGAACCTGAGTAAAGTCAACCCAGCCGTGACGCATCATGAGGAAGTTGCAACAGTTTATTTTTCTTTTTTATCTGGTATGAATGACTCCTCTAACCTTGTGATGCATATTAATGCAGAAACAATTCTCCCTCTAATCCGAGTGGAGAAAGAACCGAGACGTGACTGCATTGTGTGTGTGTACTGGGGGTCTGAGGGGTGGGAAACCTTTCCAGGGCTGCAGCCCCAACGCACTGATGTCCTTGAGAATTCGCATCACGGTCCACCACCATCAAGCTTACGGCATTTGGATGCGCGACTTCCTGTACACAACACATTTCACAATAAAAGCCTCCCCGATTGATGATGATTTCAGAGCGTTTTTTTGGGAGGGTTGCAGCTGTTATTTAGTTTTATTTATGATAATCTGCACGGTGTATACAATTAAAGTGATGAAAGGTACAGCAGTTGATCAATTTAACAATAACCGTTACCTGCCCTGTCATTAGACAACCAGGTTGTGTATAATAAATAGAGACTGAAAGATAAGGACATTATCTTAAATAGGAGATTTATAATGCAAACATAATTGTTTATTCAGGGTGCCGTACCTTTGCACAACACTGTACATACTGATGTGTTGGGGTGTTGTGTTAAGCTACACTCCATAATAAAAAGCAGTGCATAAGACAAATAAAATGTTATATGCTCCTCAACATTGTAAATACAAACAGTGTTACTTGTATATACTATATATCCTTGGAGTATTATTAACTTTGCATTCTGCGCAATTTGTATCCAATTGGCATGCAACTATTGCCAAAATGTTCACATGACATCAAGCTCCCCACACTTTCATTCCAAGTACCAACAAAGTGGCTGCGGCGAAGGTATGCACTCTACCGAGTGCCCGTTCTAGTTACTGATGCATTCATTTGAAAATAATATCCTCATCTTGAAGTTGCTCAAATGGGAACTTTTCATATATAGCAAGTTAGCAACTTATCATACTTCATAAGATGATCATATGAATCTGTGTAGTAACGAGTAAGTATAGCTGGCATAGAAGTGTAATGCATCTGGTGTAAATGCTGTAGTAAAGCACAAGTGCATAACAAATGTTAACGGTCAATGTTTTTGCCCTTTTATTTTGAAGCCACAGTTTCATTTCCGGTGCCGTCCTGCCTAACCCCGTCCATCTTGACGTGGCTCCAGTTAAACGGTTCTCCCGCTCCCGCTCCCACCAGAGGCGCTTCATCACTCCTCCGTCCACCTGTCACGCCCCGCGGCCGTGGAAATAAGACTTTGAATTTGTTTTAACGTCGCCTAAACGGAGAATAAAAAACAAAATGGCAAGCAACTTCTCCAGAATCCTGTCCTCCAAGCAGAGGATCGGGGTCCTGACGTTCGTGGGCGGCTCGGTAACGGCCGGTCTCCTGCTCCACCGGCAACACGTCGGCGCCGGGGCGCCGGTGCGCAGAAGCTACCCGGCCAGGTGACGTGACGTCCTTTAAAACACATTACATGTCATTACAGGTGTTAATTAATTAAGTCGTGATTTATTATGTTGTCTTATCGTCGACGCAGATTTGGTGTCATTGTGTTTTCGGGTTAATTTAGCTAGCTAACGGTAATGAGGTGAGAGAGGCGGGGTTTAAAGATCAAAGGGGCCGCGGTGACTTTGCTTGGTTACCGACAGTTAACGGTTGCTTCCGTTAATTAACACTGTTCACGCTTTAAACTCACCGGTACTTGCATGTAATAACTGTTTTTGGAGTGTGCGTGTGTGACTGACACTGTGAGTGAGAGAGAGAGAGAGAGAGAGAGAGAGAGCGTGTGTCAGTGAGAGAGAGAGAGAGAGAGCGCGTGTGTCTGTGTAAGTGTGAGAGAGAGAGAGAGTTTGTACGTGTGTGTGAGAGAGAGAGTTTGTACGTGTGTGTGAGAGAGAAATAGAGTGTATGTGTGTGTTTGTGTGTGTGTGTGTGAGAGACTGCAGTGAGAGAGAGTGTGTATGTGTGAGAGAGAAATAGTCTATACGTGTGTGTCTGTGTGTGTTTGTTTGTGTGTGAGAGAGAGAGAGAAATAGAGTGTGTGTGTGTGTGTTTGTGTGAGAGAGAGTTTATTTGTGAGTGTGTTTGTGTGAGAGTGAGAGAAAGTGTGTATGTGAGAGAGCAAGAGTGTGTGTGTGACTGTGACTGTAAGAGAGTGACTGAGAGATATATAGTGTGTATGTGTGTGAGATAGAGAGAAAGAGTCTGTGTGTGTGGGAGAGTTTGTACGCGTGTGTATTTGTGTCAGAGTGTGAGAGAAAATGTGTATGTGAGAGAGCGAGAGTGTGTGTTTGTGTGTGTATGTGTGTGCGTGTGTCTATGTATGAATGTATATGTGCGTGTGTGTGTGCGTGTGTATGCTTGCGTGTGTATGTGTGTGCGTGTGTATGCATGTGTGAATGCGTGCGTGCGTGTGTGTGAGTGTGTGTGTGTGTGTGTGAGAGAGATGACTGGCCTCTCCGTTCTTCCGGGCGCGTCGAGAATTTTTTCGACGCGTCCGGTGTGAACGCAGCATAAGGGCGGCGTGCGGCTGACGGGGCACGGCGCCTACGTGCTCAGCTCCACGCCGCCGTGTATAACGACTCATAAAACGTTATCAGATGCCCAAACACGACGCCTCCTCGCCCACGATGTTGCGTAACCGCACACACACAAAAGTAATCCATTACCCGCCGAGTGTCACTCACTGTAGCCGACACATCTCCTTCACTCCAGAACCAGTGGAGCAGCTGGTGGGAGATTATTCTGAGGTCACCTCCAGACCGCCGCCGCTGGCCTTTTGTTATCCAGCCTTATTGACATGAAGAACATAATCCTAATCTGAGATCATGTCAGAAGGATACGCCCGGCTCCATGTCGTTAGTCATTGAAAGCAGTGTAACGATAAGGTCATTTAGTGTGATGATCACACCTGGCTTTGAAAATAAAGTGGTGAGTTATAATTGTAATAGATAATAATAATAACTTTGTTCAAAATAATAAATGTATTTATTTAGACTTAATCAAATGGCAATAATAAGACTATTAGGCAGTAGTCTTCACATTATAATCTATCTTTTTTGGGGATTCTATACGATCTCAATAGATAACGTTGGTTTATTTTTGGCTGGTGTGCGAAGCAAATCTAGCAGCCGCTATTTATATGACATCATTTATGATATTATATTTGACCAGCATTTGTCTGGCGTCTGGCGCTCCTCGAGACTTCAGGGCACAGGTGTCAAACACGAGGCTCGCGGGCCCTATCCGGGCTGCCTCGTCTTTGTATGTGGCCCCCGACGGCTTAAAAAGACACGCGATCGCCTTTTCTTAAAGAAATTTCATAAAAATGATTTTAAAATGTGATTTTATTCTGAAGGTTTTAAATTAAAAGGATGTATGTTATAATATGAGAGAAATCTTCTTACGTAACATATTCATACGCTCGATTATATAATAATCAAATGCAAAGAGAGTTATTCATCAATACTTTTGAGTAGTTTATAGAGTGTTCCAGTTCAAACCCTTCGAGGGCAGCCATGATGCTGACGTGGCCCCGGTGGACATGAGTCTGACAGCCGGCTTTAGGGGTTGGGTCTTTGTTGCAGCTTTATTTCCTTTGTTTTCATCCCTCAAGGGGTGCTAACAAGTAGAGGCATGAGATCACGTGGAAAATAATCATAATAAAAACATAAAAAAACACGTTTGCATCTTCTCGAGGAAGAAAGGGTAACTTATAGCAGACTGATACATGTTTTTATCTGTTTACCCAAATATATGGTCATCAGTCATGCTTTAATATATATTGTTCTGTGTAAATCATAAAATACAGTTTTTGTATAATTTTTACACTTCAAAATCCTTCCTTATTCAATTTAATTCAGTTTATTGTACATAGCGGAGGGCTCACCCTGTGGCGGACGGCAGGAAACAGGAAGCCGTGAGCCACTCAGCCGAAGCTGCTCCTGCTCTTTTAGTCTTCGTGATGCCAAAAAACTAATTTAATTCCATTCTTGGCTCAGGCGTTGTTTTGTCTTTGGATAAAAGCCTCTCGGCGACAACACGGTCTTTGTTTGTTTACGTACTGACTTGCCTAAAAGCCTAAACATATCACTTTAAAAATTGCGTTGAATCAGTTTTTACTCTTTTAGAAAAATTCATCAGCATTTACCGAAACGACACACACACACTCACGTCTAACGGTCGTCTTCTCCATCAGCGTTAAATTAATGCCTTTTTTAACATCTTCACACGCAATAAGGCCGGGGAAGACATTTTCATATATTTTTAGGGAGCCATTTTTGCCCAATTCAGGGGAATTTAAAAATAAATTGGGGGGGAAATAATTGTAATAAAAAAAAATTATAATAATATCTTTGTTCAAAATAATAAATATACTTATTTAGACTTAATCAAATGGCAATAATAAGACTATTAGACAGTAGTCTACACTTTAAAAAAGTGTTATTACATTTTTTTAAACATAAATCATTTTATTCTTATTTATTTGTGGTTATCTATTATTATTAAAAAAATAATTTAACAACTATTTACAATTATAACTTATTTCTTATTTTTTTATAATTCCAAATCATATATATATATTTTTTTGTACAGATAGAATAAACAAAACAAAGAACAAAAGGGCGAGACATAGATTCATTAAATTCAATTTACAAACAAAAAGAGGGGAAAATATCACTTTTCACAAAATTAAAAGGTACATATTATATAATAAGGCGACAGGTTACAACCCCGATAAGCGTACGTGCCGTTTGTAACGTGTCCCTGAGAAGTCGTTCAGCACCTGTTCCCAAGGTCAACGCCCCACGGTCAACCTCTAAAAACCACGAGGCGTTTCCTCTCTCGCACATCAATGCGAGTGTGTTATAATGCGGAGTGTGTGTCTGTGTGTCTGTGTGTATGTGCGTCTGTGTGTCTGTGCGTCTGTGTGTCTGTGTGTCTGTGTGTCTGTGTGAAGTGCGGAGTACCCTGACCTGCGCAAACACAACAACTGCATGGCCTCCAGCCTGACGCCCGCCATCTACGCCAAGCTGTGCGACAAGGCCACGCCCAACGGGTACACGCTGGACCTCGCCATCCAGACGGGCGTGGACAACCCCGGACACCCCTTCATCAAGACTGTCGGCATGGTGGCGGGAGACGAGGAGTCTTACGAGGTCAGTGTCGGTTCGTTTGTGTCAGTTCTTCAAACGCTCTCGGGGCGGGCGCATCTCCATGTGTCATGGGTGACCACGACATGCGTCCCTGACCACGGCCTCCCCCGATGGGGGCCCGGCTGCAGCTTGCAGTGATGAGATTAACATTGACAAAGTTTTAACTGGAAAATTACAGAGTACATAAAAAGTACCGCAAGTGGTATTGGTATTGACGAAGACAATGGTCTTTTTATGGTCAATTTTAGGTGAAAACCATCATTAAAAATGTGCTATCGATATTTCAATATATTTTTTATACTTTCTTTAGAGGCCACAGAAATAGTTAAGACTTCTTTTCAGTAGCCGGTATGTAATAAATAAAAAAACTAGAATGGGCACTCGGTAGAGCGCATACCTACGCCGCAGGCACTTTTTTGGTACCTTTTCATGACCTTGACCTTTGACCCGATCGATCACAAAATCTAATCAAATGGTTCCCTGATAATAACCAATCATCTCACCAAATTTCATGCAATTCGGTTTAATATTTTTTGAGTTATGCGAATAACACGCATACAAATAAATAAATACACAGCGATCAAAACATAACCTTCCACATTCTCAGAATGCAAAGTTCAATATGTTAACTATGGATCAAGAAAGAGTCACGAGTGTTAAAAGTTGCAGGCGGGTGACGGGGGGGGCGGGGCAAACCACTTTAAAGGATGCGTTCCCATTTGCATCCCAGTTTACATTATTTATGAATTACAGTTTGAGAACATGCCGATTATTCTTTAATGAGAATATTTTTTTTAGTGGCTGCCTTTTTGTCTGATATTTAATGTTGTTGTATTCTAGCTCATGTTCATCACACACCGTCCCTAGAGATGTGATGCAATATATGATTTATTTTAACGCGTGTCGTTTTTTAATCTTTCAATTCCATCATGTGGGCGTGGTTTTCACTGCAGCCGGTCAGTCAACAACATGCAGGGAGCGTCAGAGGAGGGTTGTGATAACGATGCTCGGAATCGTATAGATCTATAGACCGAGCCTTATCGTAACTGATCTCTACCAGCTCTGTGCTCTTACTGTTCGATGCACATTCATGCTGAATATACATGTTATGTAAAAAGCTATAACGTAAATCCAGATTGTATGACACAGAATATGTATGAATCCATAAAAAGTGTTATTTTTGAAAATCCCGGGTCTGTTCCAGGTATTTTCAGACCTGCTGGACCCCATCATCAAAGAGAGGCACAACGGCTATGACCCGAGCACCATGAAGCACCCCACCGACCTGGACGCCAGCAAGGTAACACACCACCGCCACCACCGCCACCACCTCCACCACCACCTCAACCACCACCGACGCCCTTCTGAAGAATATATTTTAAATGTTTCCCCCGCGACCCGCCTCCTGTTTCTTCAGATCCACTCGGGCAACTTCGACCCGCGGTACGTTCTGTCGTCCAGGGTGCGAACGGGCCGCAGCATCCGAGGCCTGAGCCTGCCGCCCGCCTGCACCCGGGCGGAGCGCAGGGAGGTGGAGCGGGTGGTGGTGGACGCCCTCGCCGGGCTGCACGGCGACCTGGCCGGGAAGTACTACAGCCTGACTCAGATGACCGACCAGGAGCAGCAGCAGCTCATCGACGTGAGTACACGGATGAGGGCGCCGTGCTGTGTTTAGGTACCCTTTTTATGACTCGGCAATTGCATTCTTTTTTCATTTCACAGGAATGTGTTTACAGAGGTTATGTTTTGTAAAAGGAGCTCGCAAAATCAATCTGTCTGCCGTGCGAAAGCAAGAACAAACAAATCAATAACGTGTTGAGTAATGTTCCTAACATGGGAGTTTCTGACCTCGCAGGACTGAGTTGTTTTTTGTTTTGAAGTTACAGGATCTTTTTACACGGGGGATTGTCCTAAAACTCAAGTTTATTCACACTTTGAAGTGGAATATAACTCCAGAGCAGTTTCCTGTTCCATGTTACTAAATGCACATAACAATAATATAAATTGCACAACTCTTCTTAGAAATAAGATCTAAACGGTCATGGAAAAGCCAGAAAAGTCACGTAATTTAAAAAAGAAATTGTGTGAAATTCATTCCCAACATTTTTGGAAATTTCATGGATATTTTTTATATTCATGTTTATTTACGCAGTTTGATAAAAATAAAATTATATACATATTTATTCTTTCAATCAAACTATTGTCTAGTGTCCTTTAAGGTTTACTCGTGTATACGCCGAGATTTCACAAAATGTTTAGTCGTGGAAATTTGGTTTAAAGTCCTGGAAATCCATTAGTCAACATGTGTATGAACCCTGAAATACAAACATTACGTGATATTAATGCTGATTGTACAGATCTGAGGTAATTTATGCTTATTAATAAAAAACACAT
This sequence comes from Liparis tanakae, assembly GCA_036178185.1. Taxonomy (NCBI): domain Eukaryota; kingdom Metazoa; phylum Chordata; class Actinopteri; order Perciformes; family Liparidae; genus Liparis; species Liparis tanakae. Next base: position 11,015,528 of record CM070108.1, on the reverse strand, counting down.
ACACTCACTGAAAAGACGTTCAGCCTGCTGTGGATGTGCTTCCTTTAAGATCCAGCAGAGGAGAAAACTAAATCAGGAACCGAAGACGTTATCGCGTTCTCCAAAATGACGTGGACCAGATTCATGAATTCAGAAGTCTTGTTTCTGTCTCCCTGCGACAGCACTGTCCAATCCAAGTTAGACATTGTTGGCACTTTTGAGTATAACATGTCTGTTCTCTCATTTTACCATAGGACCACTTCCTGTTCGACAAGCCCGTGTCCCCCCTCCTGACATGCGCAGGCATGGCTCGTGATTGGCCCGACGCCCGTGGTATCTGGTAAGTGATACGTTTACCAGATTGCAAGTTATTGTTCTTCTTGTTTTGTTATTTGCCGTTTAATGTGCCAAAAGAAATATAATAAATAACTCTGAGGCTGCTGTGTTGTTCGCTGTACTTTAGCGACTGTGACTTTAAGGGTAAATACGTTTCCTGTCTCTTTTACTGGGTTGTTTATTAAATTGTTATAACCACACAAGAGGGAAACACAGCATGTGTGTGTGTCGTAGCTATATGAAGATACTCTGCATCTCCTTATAAAGTTGCTAAAATTGAACGTGTATAAATTACAAAAGCAGAGGACCCAGGATCGAACCATGTGGAGCTCCTTGGAAAATTATTTTACATATTTTGTGATTTTCATTCATTTTAGAGATACTTCTGGCATCAGTTAGATCCATGAGGAGTTCTACGAACCTTTTGCCCCCATTTCTGTAAACACACAGAAAAACTGTGTTTTATAAACTGTAATTTTTTAATACTTAATTGTTTAGTTTCCATCTTCAACACAAAAACTATCAGGACACCTTCTCCCCGAGCTGTGGCGGAGCGATGCTGACGGCGCTCCCTCCGCCCTGAGTTTGAGCTTGTGCCCAGGAATAGCTCGATGCTGAGCGTGAGACAAAATCAATCACCACTCTCCCTCCTCTCTCCGTCCGCCAGCCATATCAGTCAGCCTCTCCTTAATAATTCATCTTCACTACACCCCCCCCTCTTCTTTCAGGTCCACTGGCAGCTCTTCTCCTCCTCTCTCCTTTGATTCACTTCCCGAATGTCACGCTCCACTTTCTCTCTTTTTTCTTATCATCCTCCAGCCTGCGAGGACTCCTTTTTTATACACTCCTTCCTCGTGTTGTTTTTCTCTGTCATTCCTTCTGACTCCTCTCTCCTCCTCTCCCCAACCTGCCATCTCCATTACCTTATTCAATCTCTAACGATCATATTAAGGAGATCAGTGGGGACACAATGTATTGGTAGTGGCTCACGGTTGTCATGTGAGGCGTCACGTGTGCGTCATCAACATCCGATTGATGCTTCCTCCGGGGAGCGTGAATGTGTTCAGCAGATTGTGACAATCCCAATGAATAATTTGCTTCACGCCAGGAATATTTACAACAAAGAATATATTTTTGACCATTCATTTCTTTTCAGTATCTCTCCATTTGCATTTGACAGAAGATCTCCCTTCAAAATAAGATCTGAAACTCTATAAGTGTGACAAGCGTGAAATAACGAATATCCTAATACCAGAACGTGTCTTTAAGACGCGGAGAACAAATGACCCTCGCACTCAGGGATCGTAAACATGGCTGTGACGTCTCTCTGTGCAGGCACAACAACGAGAAGACCTTCCTGGTCTGGGTCAACGAGGAGGATCACACCCGGGTCATCTCCATGGAGAAGGGAGGCAACATGAAGAGAGTCTTCGAGAGGTTCTGCAAAGGCCTCTTGGAGGTAACGCTGTGCCTGTGCTTCTTCCTCTGACCTCCATCCACCATGTTTACGTGTGCGGCTGTTTCGCAGCCGCCTGCTGTTAGTTGTGCACGATTTAACCGACTTACTGGATCTTAGTGGACCACCGTGGGCTTGGGAGCATCAGCTTGTACTCGTCTTTGCAAAAAGACGCACAAACACATGGCAGAGCAAACACAAATTATTTATCTAAGCCATCCAAGTTCCCCCCAAAGCATTGCAACATCTGGTGCTGTTGCACTCAGGCACCTCGAGTCAATTTAAGTCCAACACTATGTGTGTGTGTGTGTGTGTGTGTGTGTGTGTGTGTGTGTGTGTGTGTGTGTGTATGTGTGTGTGTCAGCCCCCTCCCTCCGGATTTCACGGAACAGTCCTACAAGTCAACAACAATGTGAAATAAACTTCCAGAACAGGTCAAAGACTGTATGAATGAAACACAAACTCTCTCTCTCTCTCTCTCTCTCTCTCTCTCTCTCTCTCTCTCTCTCTCTCTCTCTCTTTCTCTGTCTCTGTCTCTCTCTCTCTGTCTCTCTCTAAGGTGGAGCGTCTGATCCAGGAGAGAGGCTGGGAGTTCATGTGGAACGAGAGGCTCGGCTACGTCCTCACCTGCCCCTCCAACCTGGGCACGGGGCTCCGGGCCGGGGTCCACGTCAAGCTGCCCCTGCTGAGCAAGGTAACGGGATGGAGAGAGAGATCAGAGTACTAAAGAATCAAGAGAATAAAACACGTGTGTGCTCTTTGGGGTTTTTCTCCAGAAGCAGCGCAATCAGCAGTTAATTGTGTTTTCTCATGTTTTATTAACATTATTTGCACATCTTGGTCCCACATGCATGCCAACTACAACACGTATTCTATGGCTTTTACAAAAGGTCGAGTTTCTTTTAATCTGTTTTCCTAAACATTGAAAATGACATTGAGCAACAGTTAAAATGTCAGAATCCGATTTTATTTGGCCACTTTTATTGATCGTGTCCACCAGGAGACGAGCTGTTTGTGCCGTTCTCATTCAACCAAAGTGTTTTCAACCTGTATGGACTAACTCCCCCCCCCTCCTCCCCCCAGGATGCCCGCCTCACTAAGATCCTGGACAACCTGCGTCTGCAGAAGCGAGGGACGGGCGGCGTGGACACCGCCGCAGTGGGCGGCGTGTTCGACATCTCCAACCTGGACCGCCTGGGGCTGTCTGAGGTAGGAGAGAACCCCCCCCCCCCACACACACACACACACACACACACACACCTAGGAGACATTCGTAATGTATTCATGTTGTGGGTCAACGAGTTGGATGTCAAGGAACACGAGTAGCGAGAGGACGAAGAGGATGAAGAGGATGAAGAGAGGAGACTTGTTGTCCAGACTGGGACATGCAGTCTGGTGTCTATGTTCTCGTTTCTGCCGTCAGTTCTGACGAGAGTCTTGCAGCACAATGGAAGCCGTTCTCTATTGTTGTGAGCGTGTGGGTCGCTTATCTTCTTGTCATTACGTCGGCGGCTCGTGGAGACGGCGCTCCCCTGTTTCTGGGCGGAATGCAAATGAGCGCTCGTCTAATTCTCTCTGGCCGTCACGTCACTCGGAGGCGTCTGAGAGTCGGGAGGTGGAAGGCGGACAAAACCGGAAGGTTTTTCAGAATCCTGGCGAGTGGAAAAAATCCCCAGAAAACCCACAAAGAGTTCTCGTACGCTCATGGAAAACCTGGAAAGGTCATGGAATTTTCAAATGATTATTTCCAGGCCTGGAAAAGTGATTGAAACAAAAAAGAATCCCAAACATTTTTGAAAAGTCATAGAAAAAATGTGCTGTATTGTCATTGTTCGTTTAAATACGACATCTTCTCACGCGCCGCTCCAGCCCCGACGCGGCTCTGGAGCCAGAACTGACCCGTTTCAGTTTTCATTAAGGTTATCCACGGACGACACACACACACACACATCTTCATGTAAACACAGAGTTTTCACAAAATGTCTGGTCGTGTCACGGAAAGGACATTGAAAAGTCCTGGACATCCATTGGTCACCATCTGTGTGAACAGGAGAGCGGCGGCTCCCCGCTCGCAGCGGGACGTCGGATCGTTGGCGGTGGTCGAGATGGACGAGGAGAATGTTGTAAGATAATCTTAAGAACCATAACAAAATCTGGGCTTTTTGGTAGAGAGGAATTAAGCCCAAAATAGTCTGGACCCTCCACATAAGTGGAGCTGTTACGGCCGTCTGACGCCCAACGGCCACTTGACCGCTCACTGCTGCCGTCCTCCACCCTCCAGATGACCATCAGGAGGAGGAGTCGACATTTACTGTCAGAGCACAGACAGAATCCTGGAAACACGAGAAGAAAGAGATCAACACGTCTCTCGAGATGTCACGTCTTGAAGGATGGAAGCCGGACTCTTAGATATTATTGTTTTCATCACGTTAACATGTGACAGAGTACCTGTTGCATCTACATCTGGATCGTATTAGAAGTACAGAACATCCTGTGTTGTTGTTGTTGTTGTAAATGAACGACCCGCTCGGTGAGCAGGGGGAGGTTCTTACGTTGGTTGCAATCTTCAACCTCGCCACTAGAGGTCACTACACGCTGCTCCTTTAAGACATCATTCCCCCCCTCCCCCTCCTCAGGTCCAGCTGGTGCAGACGGTGGTCGATGGCGTCAACTACCTGATCGAGTGTGAGAAGAGACTGGAGAAGGGCCAGGACATCAAGGTGCCCCCCCCACCCGGCAAGCAATTCAAGTAGACACTGAGCCTTGATTCCCCCCCCCCCCCCACACACACACACACACACACAACCCTCTGGGCACACACACACACACACACAAGCAAAGCTCCCCGCTCTGTGCCCGTAGATATGATCTGATATCTGTGTCCTTAGCGTATCTGCCCCTCAGTATAACTCTATATAATATAATCTACACATATTATACGCAGCGGTCTTCAAAACCAAACCACAGGCCCAGAACCCGATGTTGAAGAAGCATTGGAGGGGTCTCCATCTTTAAACTGAGACTCACTTCTTTGGCTCTTCTCCCAAAGCGCTCCTCAGCCCACCACACCTGCCCCCCCCCTTCCTGCATGTCCGATGCTCCACCTAACTCCTCCCCCTCGCCCCCGTGTGGCGCCCGGTCCTTCCTCCCATCTCGTGCGTGTGTCGTCCCTCCATCTGTGCTTCTGCTCACGAGTGTATTTGAATGTAACGTTATCACGACACACACACACACACACACACACACGCACACACATTGGCCGGGCCGGGTTCTGTACTGTAAGCTACTGAAGCGATATCCTTCCAGAAAGTCCCACTGTCATGTCTTTTATTAAAGAACATCATCTATTTAACAGGAGCTGCTCTTGTCCGTCTCTCATTGGCCCAGCGCTGCATTTGTGTTTGTTTGTTTTCGACGCCGATCAGACGTCAATCTTTACGTATCCAGACGTTTTGCCAGAGTGCGTGAAGCCCAAGCTTTAGGTATCCACGGTAACGTTGCGGTTGCATAGTATCACGTGGCGATGTTTAGTGGAGAGAAAAAACGGGGCGTTACCACGGGAACACAAGGCCACGACCTGTAAGCCTGTCAGATTTACTTTATTCAATTAAATTAATCAATGAAAGTTTATTTTGTGCAGCCCAAAATTATAAATTTACCTCAGAGGGGCTGGTGATGTAATTAACCAGAGCAAACCATCAGACACACACACACACACTCATTCACATCAGACGTGACTCAGATTAGACAGAAACGATCTGTGAACACGTCTTCACGTGTACAGCAGAAGATTTGAAGTCCTCATGAGGAACGAGAGGCAAAGACAAGATGCTGAAGCTGAAATATGTAATTCCTTTATGGGGATGTTGTGTCTCCTTCATGGGATGTTCTGACACCGACCAAAATATAGAAGGTTGCCGGACTCCACGACGACTTTCTCCTCCGGCTGACCGTGAACCGACTCCCCGCAGCTCCGCCTCCGCACGCCACGACCGACCGATGACCTCGTCACTCGACTCTGAACGTGAACCTGGATATTCAGAGCGGTCCAGTCGGCGTGACTCGGGTAGGATCTAACGAGGGCTTCCCGCTGAAGGAAGAGCCGTAGTCGTCTTATTGTCTCGATGAAGCGAGGGAATCACGTCCTCTGTGTTTCTGCTGCGCACGGCGGCGAGATGACGAGACGGCCGTTGTTATGACGACACGCAGCTGAGACCGCAGAGTGTGTGGAGCTGTGAGGAATCTGATTCTTCCCTACCTCCTTCTCGACCTCCCTTCCTCACTCCCTCCTGCCCTCCCTTCCGACCTCCTTCCCTACCTTCCTTCCCTCCCTCCTTCCTCCCTCATCCCCTACCTCCTGCCTTCCCTACCTCCCTCCCTCCTTCCCTACCTCCCTCCTTCCCTACCTTCCTCTCTCCCTCCCTTCCTTACCTCCTTCCCTCCCTCCTCCCTCATTCCCTTCCTCCCTCCATCCCTCCCTTCCTCAACCTGTCAGCATAATGCTGCACACCTCTCCTCTCCTCTCCTCCTCTTTCCAGATATGGTTTATAGGAGCAAGCCAGTTGCCGTGGTAACCCCTCCACAGAGATTTTGGAGGACAGGAGGGGGGGGTTGGGGGTGGGCAGGGTGACAAACAAAACCAAACCTCCACGGCGCAGTAGAGGACTGCAGAGCGCTCAGCCACATACCAAACAGGTCCCCGGGAGAGAGAAGAGAGGATGACGAAGACGAGACTGTAACGGGCTGTTGGATATGAAGATAAAGAAGAAAGAGAAGATTTAAAGGTGTTGAACTGAGTAACTGAGTAAACAGTTCAGATATGTGTACATCTATAAATATATAAGGTCAAATATTACAGTTTGGAACAAACTTATCTAATCTCCTTTATCTAAATTATATTATGTCAATATTGTATAATAATAAAAACTAGGCTATGAGACAGTTCTTTGAACAGTAGCAGGTGTTCTGTGTCTTTATATGATTAATAAAAAGGTGGCACCAAACACATTGTGTTAGTCCTGATTACTTCTTATACCTCTGAGAAGTTTCTACTAGTCTAACTGCTCTTGAAACCCTTTGGTCAGAGAGCTTCCCCTGCTGGCACATCGGGGTAACTGCAGCTTCATAAAAAAAGGAAACACGTTTTCACTGGTTGGCCTGCAGTCTATTGTTGCCTGTATGTCTGATCATAAAAAATATAAAATAAGAATTAAATCAACTTAAAGGGCTGTATTTACTGAATGTATCTATATATACTTTTTATTATACATTTTATATATATATATATATATATATATATATATGTATATCCATCTGTCTGTGTATGTATCTCTCAAACCAATTCTTCTTCTTCTTCTTCTTCTTCTTCTTCTTCTTCTTCTTCTTCTTCTTCTTCTTCTTCTTCTTCTTCTTCTTCTTCTTCTTCTTCTTCTTCTTCTTCTTCTTCCTCTGTGTATATTTGTGCTCACTCTGGTTGTGCTCTATCTAGGAATGTGCACCTCTTGTGAGCACAATGCAAACATCAATAATAATGCTGTTAAAAACCATATGTGGACACAAGGAAAGTGCCTGAAGATTAAGTGATAAGCCTAAAGCAGGAATATTTGATCTTGTGCATAAATGGTGCAACAACAAAATCATTGTCACCAGTGCACATCGTTGCTGTCATGTAAACCAGTTGTGGGCCACAAAGTCCTGGGCCTGTGAGGGGATACAAATAATAAAAAACAAACTTCAGGTCGGGAAAATTCATCGCCAAGAAAGGATTGTGCCCCTAGCACAGTAAATCCTGGGGAATTAGTTTTTCCACAACAGGTCTACGTGGCACAAAGACGGCAGAGGCCAGCCGATCGGCGGGCTGACCCGTGAGTTTGACCTCTCTTCTGACATCCGAGCCAACGCGTGGTTTAAGAACACCGGGGATTTGTGCGTCACTAAGGAAGATCTGGAGATATAAATGAGTGTCAACGAAGCCTCATGTGGACCAGGGAAGGTTTTGGGATTGTGGTTCTCAAACCAGACCAGAACCACATGATGAAGAGCTGCAATCGATTTAGTGCTCGACAGAAAATATATTTGCAACTAACAAAATGATTCATTTATTTATCTGGAAAATGATCTGGAAAAGATCGTTAGTTGCAGCACTAAGACCAACATGGCTCTATGGTGTAATGTGGGGTCCAGGAATGTGAATAAACCACCTTTGCATATTGTCACCTTTCTAAAATAATGGCCCACGTCATTTTTGGACAAAACATTTTTTCTACCTAAATAGTAGAAATCAGATATTGGTTTTCATCCCGAGTTCCACTTTCGATGAAGATATAGGTTTTTTTGTGTTTGTTTTTTAAAGTATGATGTAATCTGGTCACCTGGACACAATAGAAACAAGTCCATGACTTTATTGCATTTAAATATTTAACATGGATACGATTTTATTGAGACAACTTTTTGTTTCTGTATTTTTCTATGTCTTTTTTTTACTTTTAAAAATAAAACAAATAATCATCGATGGAGATCTGAGATCTAAGATGTCAATTATCATTGACTGCTTCTCTGTTGTAAATATAATAATAAATATCTTTTATTATTGTTATACGAGAGAAGTTTTGTTCTTTTCTGACAATACATAACAACAATAATAATAATAATAATAATAATAATAATGGTGCTTTATTAATCCATGAGTTTGGCACTTAAATTAAATAACATTTGTAATTTTAATTGACACATTTAGAGGCTTTTGTTGTACTTTGTATTGTAGAATTAATACTTACATGTGAAATTAAGAAAAAAACTATTGCCTAAACTATATTTAGGCATCATAGTGAAATAAGGATAATTTAACAACTATATTTCTATTTTCATAGTATATCATTACATAATGTTTGGTTCAATTGTCAAAATAATCCTCATTAATGTTCATGTTTATTGACTAATATATACTAATATATACTATATAACTAAGTTATTTCTTCTTAACTTTTTCACAAAATGTCCCACTTCGACGGGGTATCTCTTCCGCGAGCTTCCCATTGGCTGGTCAAGACGGAGTGACGCGTCGGGTGGTCCAATGGGAGGCTGCCACACTGTGGTTATCGGAGTCCTCGCCGACTCCATCCCTTTCTCTCTCTCCGTCGACTAGTCTGCGCCTGGCCCGGTCCGAGGAGCTCACCGCCTTCACGAAGAAGAGAAGGAGGGCTGCCACGGACACGATTTGAAACGTTTTTTTTTTAAGTTCAAAATTTAAATAAGTGCTTAAAGCATTTGAAGAAGAAAAAACAAACACAACATGTTTAAGGTGATCTTTGTGGCCGCTCTCGTCGGCTTCACCTGGGCCAGCGATGTGTTCGATTACACGGATGATGATTTCGACAGCAACATCGGGGACCACGGACTCGCTCTGGTGGAATTCTTCGCCCCTTGGTAAATATGAAGTATTTTTTTTATTCCGTTTTTGTTGTCGTCGTGAGCATCTTCGCAATGTAGTGCTAGCGCTACTCGGCTAACGTTAACTCTGACTAGCTAGTTAACGGTCGCCCTTCTGAGCTCACGCGCAGCAGCTGATAACAGCTGGAATGCATTTCACGTTACTTCGTTTGTGACATTAACGGACGAATTAAACGTCAAATTGTCTTTATGTTTATTGGCTCGCGACCAATTGTTAGCACGTTAGCTAAGAAACTGAAAGGTGCGAGCAGGTTAGCTTCATTAAAAGGTTGCGTTTAAGATAACAAGTGATTTAAAATAAACAGCGACGGTTCGACAGTTTATTGGCTATTAAACTGTCAAAAATAAAGACCGTAGTATTGACTTGTTTCCTAACGGCTGGGAATAGTTTTCAATGAAAACTGCGTGCTAACGAGGCTATGAGGAAGTTGGGGGGCGTGTTCTTTCACTGTTGTAACGTTCTGATTGGACGGGGAAGTTTTGGTGTCCACCTGTGATTGGTTCAGAGGATCTCTGACGCCTTTACACTGTGCCAAACTTAAAGTTAAAGTAGGACTTTGCCCGAATATACAGCTGTTGTTGTTATAACATGGAGATTAAACTGTTTATTGTACGTGTTAAGTTTAAAGAAAGCATTGCTATAATCAAACTCTGCCTTTTTTGGAAGTATTATTACTTTTAGACATTTTAAGGACACAAGCATTCATACAATGATCAACAGAGTAATCAATAGTCAGTTGATCCCATAATACTAAGTAAAGTGACACCTTTTTCAATTAGAATCACTTTTTTGTTAACTTAAAATAATACAGGTGTACAACCCCTATTGAGGTATCAAATTCCACCCTGTGAAGTCACTCTCACCAGGATCTTCGCCCAAACTGAAACTTGAACACCGCTTACTTGTAAGCCCTCCTCCCGTCTGACTGATCCACTTCCTCTCGTCCATTAGGTGCGGTCATTGTAAACGGCTTGCACCCGAGTACGAGGCAGCCGCCACCCGCCTGAAAGGCATCGTCGCCCTGGTCAAGGTATTACATCATGCATTTCGCTTACCTTTGTCCCATTTTAGTGGAGCTCCCTGAACTCTGTACCGTCGTGCTCCTCGGCGCTCTTCAGAAAGTGAATGATTTCCTGTTTTCAGGTTGACTGCACATCCAACAGCAACGTGTGCAGCAAATATGGCGTCAGTGGGTACCCGACCCTGAAGATCTTCAGGGATGGAGATGAAACCGGTCCCTATGATGGTCCCAGAACTGCAGGTATTTGCCTTTATTTTTATATCTGCATTTTTCCAACGTCTTCACGACTGTCACTTCTACTCATCTTAATTATTCGTCTCCGTTCCTTTTGCTCCCTGTAGATGGCATTGTCAGTTTCCTGAAGAAGCAGGCTGGACCCGCTTCCGTGGAGCTCAAGTCCGACGCAGACTTTGCGAAATACACGTCAGACCAAGACGCCAGCGTCGTTGGTGAGTTTCTGTTTTGAAGTCCCTGTTTGGAAACCGCCGCTTACTGCACCCTGAGCTGAACGCGATTCTTCTCTCGATCCCAGGGTTCTTCGGCGACGACAAGAGCACCGCACAGGTGGAGTTCATGAAGGCAGCCAGCGCCTTGAGGGACAACTACCGCTTCGCCCACACCAACTCCGAGGCTCTCCTCCAGAGCCACGGCATCGATGGAGAGTGAGTGGCTCTGTCTGCCCTTTGGCTCCGCCCTCATTCATAACTTCCTTTCTTTGTACACGTCTATCCCCCGTGTCGCTGCTGTTGACGTTTCCTCTTTTCTTTTTCTTTTGTCCTCCAGAGGAATCGTCCTGTTCCGCCCGCCGAGACTCAACAACAAGTTCGAAGAAAGCTCCGTCAAATACAGCGAGGACAAATACACCAACAACAAAATAAAGAAGTTCATCCAGGACAACATGTGAGTGAAGACAGCGAAGCTTTCTTGGCGAAGCACAAAACATTCACAGCGGCTGGTCTTGTTGACTCTGGTAGAACTGCTGGTCGTCCTGTGTAGTAACGACACGTATTTACAGTCATGGCAGAGGGAAAACGGGATGTGTGTGTGTGTGGAAGGTGAGCCGCCCACTCTGCAAACACAATCTAGGAAATGGGTGTCATGATAATTTGGAGGTCAAATAAAGGATAAAGGAATGCTTCCCTTTTTTAGTGTAAGAAAAATAACGATGCATTTGCTTTCGATGCATCTGGATCAATATTTAAAGCTGCTGATGAAACGAGAGTCTAAGGGATGCCTCCGTTTCATTTCATTTTCTTTAACTCTGTACGATGAAACCAGGTCGACCGGCTCGCCTCTTTTATTTCCCCCAGTTGCGTTTGGTCATTTTAGTTTATTCATGTCATCTTGGTCAAATGTATTGGAGGTCGTTCACGAAGCTTTAAGAAGCTCCTGTTTTAGTAAAGCCTCCGCGTGTGACTCTGGCATGAACGTTGATCAGAGGTAGCGTTATATTCTTATGTCTGGATCACTGCCTGTGGTTGTGCAGAACCCTCTAAAGCTGCGGCGCTCGTTGGGTTGAATTCCTCCTTCTCTTAACCGATTCTTACTTTCTCCGTTGGTCCCAGCTTTGGACTTTGCCCACACATGACCGACGACAACAAGGACCAGATGCGGGGCAAAGAGTTGCTCGTGGCTTATTACGATGTGGATTACGTAAAGAACCCCAAGGGCTCCAACTACTGGAGGAACAGGTACGCATCTTTAACCCACCACCGGGTTGTTTTCTGCTCCTTCGGGGGCAACTGGTTGGTGCCCTCATAATTGGATTTAGCTAAATGTTTAACTGCCTTCATCCTCATTTTCCCCTCCGACGCGTGACCGGTAAAACCAAACGTTCCCGTCTTCCAGGGTGATGAAGGTCGCCAAGGGCTTCCTCGACCAGGGCAAGAAGCTGAACTTCGCCGTGGCCAGCAAGAGCGCGTTCAGCAACGACGTGTCCGAGTTCGGCATGGACGCCAGCGCGGGAGAGCTCCCCCTGGTGGCCATCCGCACCGTCAAGGGAGACAAATACGTCATGGCCGAGGAGTTCTCGTAAGTTAATGAAATGTCTTACTGTGCCCGTTGGCCACAGGCGCATGTTGGGAGGCGACGTTTAACACGCGTTATGAGACGTGTAATTACACACACACACACACGCATACCTGTTGGCGAGACTTCAAAAAGGATGTTGAACTAATGATGTTTCTAATTGAAGAGCCACTGTGTAACTCATTAAATGCATATGTATCACCTCTAATGTAGTAGAGCAGAGGTTCTCATCCTTGTGACTTGAGGCACTCTCTACTGTGGACGTGAAATCCGTGCGCCACCTTTTCTAATATACTCTCGTATGATGCCCCTGTCGGCTGTAAAAACCAAAATACATCTGCCCACCCATCTCCGCCTGCTATTACCAAACCCAATCAATGTATTCTGGGTCACATTCCACCAAACGCTGGGTTTAATGGTGCAGCGTCAGCTCCCACATCATTAATGCGTTTCAAAAAGTGGTTTTATTTGTGTCTCTGAATCTGAGGGAACGTTGTCCAGCAAACGGTGGAGAATCTTTCATCTCCACCCGATGTGATATTCAAAGGCTACGGTCATTAAAATTATGCTTTGTGTTAATAACTTTTGTTTTTATTCACGTGAATCCCAGAGCACATTTATTTATATTAAAAAATATATTTATTTATATAAAACCTGCTGTTCTCCTCAGGCGCGACGGCAAAGCTCTGGAGAGTTTCCTGCAGAATTACTTCGATGGCAATCTGAAGCGTTACCTCAAATCCGAGGCCGTCCCCGAGAACAACGACGGCCCCGTCAAGGTGAGCTGAGGCACCCAGGGGTGCTCCTCCTGGTCGGGTGTTTGAACCTTCCGTCGTAACGTTGACGATTGTTTTCTAAATCAACGTTCTAACGCTGCTCAGCTTTTGTTTCGTCTCAATGTGACGTCTCGATTTCTCGAGACGTTTGAGTGAGTGAGTGAGTGAGTGAGTGAGAGAGTGAGAGAGTGAGAGAGAGCTTTACCACATTAAAGTGACACTCTGATGCATCACTATTTATAAAATAATGTTATAATATGAATCTGAAATAGGCCAATCTGAACAATGAGTATTTTTGCTTTTGGTGCTTTTAAATATATTTACTTACTGCTTACTAAGTAATACTCCTGATGGTATTTGTACTCTTCCACTGCTGCTGATTGCTTTCACAACTGTTGTATACATTCAAGAATTTAACAAAACATTTAATTTTAATTCTTAAACGCTGGTTGAGAACATTTCTCAGAATGTAACGCGGTGACCTAAAATACTTCCTTTCTTATAAAAAATAAAGTTGTAAGAATCGACTTGTGACGCCTGTGGTTTTGTGCTCAGGTCGTCGTGGCCGAGAACTTCGACTCCATCGTCAACGCCGACGACAAAGACGTGCTGATCGAGTTCTACGCTCCGTGGTGCGGACACTGCAAGAGCCTGGAGCCCAAGTTCAACGAGCTGGGCGAGATGGTGAGGAGCAAACGGGCGACTTCCGTCACGCGCGGACTCGAGGGGTTTCAACTTCTGTGGCTCGTTGGAGCGCTGAACGGACTCGTTCTCGTTTGATCGCCTCGGTAACGGTTTCTCTACTCTGCTCCCGAAGCTCGCCGGTGACCCCAACGTCGTCATCGCCAAGATGGACGCCACGTTAAACGACGTGCCCGCTCCGTATGAAGTCAGCGGGTGAGTCGCGAGCCACACACACACACACACACACACACACACACGCACAAAGCTTGGTTCAGGAGACTGGGTGTAGGTTTTCAGAGACTTCGCTGCAGATTGAATATAAAGTACATTTAATATTTTCTGGATTTGGAAACTCCAGAAAAGGTTTTCTCTTTAGTTGGATGAGGGTCAGAAGAGCAACATGTCTGACGTGTTAATGATTTGGAGTCTTATCAATCTCAACTGTTTTGCTTTTCCAGTTTCCCCACGCTGTACTTCTCCCCCGCCGGACGCAAGATGAGCCCAAAGAAATACGAGGTGAGAATGACGTGACCTTCAAAAGCAGAGGAATTGTGTGTGTGAGTGAGATCTCCACTCACGCTGCAGTCTCTCCGCTCGCGTTGCAGGGAGGTCGCGAGGTGAACGACTTCGTCGCCTACCTGAAGAAGGAGGCCTCCAGCCCCCTGGTGATGGGGTCCTCAAAGAAGCAAGACGACGACAAGACGGAGCTATAAAGAAAAGCAAAACGCTCGTAACAGGAACTCGACATCGCCGCCCTACAGCAGGAGGATTGGGAGAAATCAATGAAAGAAAGAACTAAATTATATTCCACTCTCTCTTAGTGAACTATTGAATGCTCTGAGGCCAAGTTGAAAAAGACGCGGCCCTCCTTTTTTTAGGTCCTCTGCTCTGGGAAGACGGTGGACGGTGGAGAGGTGGTGGCCAGGGCCTGCCCAATGTTTAAAAACAAACACATTTTTAGGGAAGAGGGGACATCTTTTTGAAAATTGAGGTTTTTATTTCCCCTGGTCTGTCTACTACACCTCAGGCTGATGCACTTTGGTTTGACGCCAGTCTCCGGTCATCTGTCGCTTTGGTTTTTTTGTTGTCGTCACGGGGGATAGTGGTATTGGGTATTCCTTTTTTCCATTTTTTTTTTTTTTTATGTCTTTGTTTTTGTACATTTGGAAGGATTGTGAAATAAAAAGGCCCACAAAACCAAAGCTCAGTGTGTGATATTCATTATTATGGAAATATTGTGTACCGTAATTCTTAATATTGTATCAAGTTGCATTTTGTAATAAATGCAACTTGACAAAGTTGCATTTAATAGTCAAACACTATAAGTTCCAAGACAGAAAATGTGTAATCTGTAACGGTACTTCTTTTTTTTCTTCTTATTTTTTACAATATATTATTTAAAAGTATAAGTGTATTGTTGCTTAATTACAATTGGGTCTGTTTCACTATAGAGTTTATTTTATTTTCATATAAATCCAGCATATGGATGTAAACATTTTTCATTTGTCAAACATAATTACTCTGAATTTAGATTAAAAACATACAATTAGTAAACTGAAACGTTTTTATACTTATTATTATTATATTTTTATAATATTAACGGAATTAAATGTATTGTTGCTGTATTACAGTTGGGGCCTTTTCACTATAATTGCATAAAATGTCGGTCCCTGGATGAAATATAATCAAATTTAGGCAGAATATAGGACTAACATCTTGAAGAAACCTCATGAAAATGGCTGATTATGAACTTATTATATTTAAGCGGTCAATTAAATTAAGAAACGTCGCTTTTTTCCTGAAACATTATTTGGAGCAGTACCGCAGTCGAACCAGTTGGTGGCGCCCGCGTCGGTTTCTGACAGCCGAACTTCCGGTCACACAACAACAGAAGAAGACAAACAGCCAATCAGACGGGAGACTTAAGGACACTCATCCGGGCACGTTCAGAGACGGTGCACGTGCGACACTAGAAGGTAATGCCGAAGCATCAAACCGAGTTCCTTCGTCATATCTTTCAATTTCTCTTCGTGTCAACGCGGTTATTTATCCTCGTTAATCTTTACGAAGGTTTTCTTCTGGTTAGCCGGTTTTCCAGAACCGAACACCGGACTTTATGGTGACATAATGCCGGTTAAAGTTGTCCGTGGCTGCTGACGGGAGTGTAACGCTACGAGCAGTCCGACCTCCCGCGTTCTACGAAGCATTTAGCTCGAAAAGACGCTAAATTCGTCTTTTAATTACATTTCACCTGACACGTGCGTGATATATAAGTACTAGTTGGTTTTATAACGGTGTTTTGGTCGCGTGGTTGATCGCTGCCACGCGTCAGGGCCTCGCCGACTGGTCACGTTTTTGGGGGTATTGTACACGCGCAGCTGTGCGCGTGTTCCTCGTATGACATACGTCATAATAAATACATATATATTAGGTTCACCAGCGATGAGACACGTTAAATAATCGACATTTAACGAGTCGTGTGTTAAACTGACTTCATTGTAAATGTAATTTGCTGATATAACAATCATAACAAAGCTCTCGTGACATTACCCACGTCATGTTTTATTAACGTTCTTAGCTTCTTATTTGTTGTTCTTAATATGAATAGGTGATACACTTCATATTAGGGATCGTAGTGAAGCTTACAGACACCTGACCTTTCCTCTAACGGCACCATGAGGTACATGTTTGTGGTTTTGAGGGTTATGTTTTAAAATATAGCCAAGAAATATGGTATTTACATTTGTTTCCCCCTACTAATAATATATCAACAGGTCAGTTATTTTTTGATTAGCTATGTCCAAATCAAATGTCATTTTTATCGGCCTCAGACAAACCTCAGCATGGAGGCCAAGTTGGCATCATGAGATGTTACAGAAGCATTTATTAGCACATTTAGCTCAATACCTCCTGATTTTATTTGCGACTATCTGGATTTCTTTCCTGATGATAATCTGGATGTTTTTTTATTTCCTCAGATGACTCTGAGGCCCGTTTCTTTCGTTGAGGATGGCCGATCCGCCAAATAGGACTGAAGCCGCCTCGTGGGGGCTTTTCAGCAACTACCGGAATCCGCGACGCTTCAAGCAATGGAGAACGCAAAGACACGGCAGCACAACGTAACGGTCGCCAGCGCGAAGAGAAAAACGACCGACATACACAACGAGCTGCTGGCTGCAGACCAACTGGTCAAAAAAGCAAAGTCTGGCGACGCGAGCCGGGACAGTCGAAGATCTCCGAACTCTGACGACAAGATCGCCGATGTTCCCAAATCCGGACTCGCCGAACCCAAAGCCGCCGAGCCCTTGAGTTTAATCTCGGCCCTGAGAGACAGCTGGGAGATGGACAGCGGTTTCTCCTCCGAGGCGAGCCCCCCGGTCAGCGGGCGGAGCTCGCCGTACCTCAATTCGTGCCCGACCGCGGTCGTGGCGCTGGACTGCGAGATGGTCGGCACGGGGCCCGGCGGGCGCCGCAGCGAGCTGGCCCGCTGCAGCGTCCTGGGTTACCACGGCAACGTGCTGTATGACAAATACGTCCGACCGTGTCGACCCGTCACCGACTACAGGACCCGGTGGAGCGGCATCCAGAGGCATCACCTGCGGGACGCCATCCCCTTCGCTCAGGCCCGGGAGGAGGTGAGGCCTCCTCTAGGACTCGGTCCATTTCAAATCGCACGCTGAGCTCCACATGCAGGTGGAGGTGATCTGACTCAACCGCGGTCTCTCCTCTCCTGCAGATCCTCAGTCTGCTGCAGGGCAAAGTGGTCGTCGGCCACTCCATCTACAACGACTTTGAGGTGTTGGACGTGCTCCACCCGGGTCACATGGTCAGGGACACGTGCACGACGCACCTCCTCAGCCGCCTGGCCGGCTTCCCCAGCGAACGCTGCACGTCCCTCAAGATCCTGGCCGTCCGGCTGCTGAACAGGAAGATACAGGTGAGTCACTTATTCCACACAACGGTCCACTTATAATAGCTTATCTCCATTTATATACTTTATTTGGTAAAACTACTTAAAGCTCTCATAATTTCGATTTTGTTTTCTTGGATTTGATTCAAGTTGTGAAAACTCTTCTAATTTATTTATTTTATCAGTAACATACTGAAGTGTCGTGTTTAAAGAACTTTACATTTGTACGATGTTGTAGAGCACAGGAGTCAAACACAAGGCCCGCGCTTTTCTTAAAGAAATTGAAGAAAACTATTCCGTGCTTTTATTCTGAAGGTTTAGGATTAAATGGATTAATATTGGAGACTTTGTCTTATGTATAATATTTCTACGCTCAAATAAACAGAGTTGTGTAACAACATGTTCGAGGAGTTTATAAAGTGTTTCCGGCCCTTTAAGAGGGCGGCCGTGTTGCTGATTTGACCCAAGTGGGAAAAAAGTTGAGTTTTACACCCCTGTTGTAGAGAGACTGAAAACGCTCCGTCAGGAGCGAGTCATCCTGAGTTGTAAACTTGTTTCCAGTGAGCTGGAAGTTCGTTCCTGAGGATAATGTTTCCGTTTGCTCCGTGCTCGTAACTCGTGTGTCGGTTGTCTTGGTGACGCGTTGGATACGCTGACCCTCCTGTGCGTGTTCACCTGTCCAGGTGGGGCGGCGGGGTCACTGCTCGGTGGAGGACGCCCTGGCCTCCCTCGACCTCTACAAGCTGGTGGAGGGCGAGTGGGAGAGGGAGCGCCTGCTGCAGAGCGAGCTGAGGGGCGGCGGCGCGGCGCAGAGCGTCGCCGCCTCCAACCACTACATGCAGGACGAGTACTGGCCGGATGACGTCATCCCTCACAGCCAATGAGAGGAGTGTTCAAAACGCTCGCGGATCACGTGACGTGGTTATTTACAGCCGCCGGAAAGACTTCAGATTACTAATAAATTGTGTAAATTCTGAGGAGATGACAGAACTTTATTGCCTGAAAATGCTAACTTATTACTTTTAAACATGTTAGACATGATTGATTTCCTAACGACGATACTTCTTAGACGATGTGTACCTGTACTTGTCGTCGGCGCTCGTGTCTTGTGAATATTTCGGGGCTCTTAAAGTGACACGTCGCTGATCTCGAGCCACCGGAACTATTTTGGAAAACACAAACTGCATTCTTTTTTTTGTTAAGCAGCTGTGATCTCACACGTTTTTAAGATGTTTTTTCAGCGTCTCCAAGGCAACAGGGAAAGCCATTTTTAAGAAGTAGTCAAAGCTGCCTCCATGTGGCCTTTTAGAAGAGCCGGTGTGGCTCCAGGTGTTTTGGTGTTTGTCGTTGCTCTTCTTAAATGTCCGAATAAAAACCCCAAAAAGGGAATCTGGTTCAACTGACTTTGTTTGGTTTGTGTCGACATTGAGCTTAAGCTTTATATAACGTTTGTAATTCGGTTTATTTTCTCACCGAGTGAAAAAGATGTAACGTTTAGGGACTGGAGAGTCGTTATAATGAAGTGTTCATCATTGTAGTGATGACATGGCAACGATAACGCAGATGCCGTTTTTCACGTGGCTGGTTGAAGGGTCCCCCCCCCCCCCCCGGTGCTGAAACGTTGACCCGTCACAAAACGCTGGCTTTGGATCTGAAATCTTCTTAAAGGTCTAAAAATATCCACCGTGGTGATGAAGCTTGACCCGAGGAATGTATATAATGTGAAGATTTATAGTCAAACAAAAGCTAACCATGAACATACACACACACATACCTACACACACACACACACACACGTAAAGCCTGAACTTGGCCCCGCAGCTCAGGCTATAGGAGCTGAACACAGGCGCCATTGTTTCTCATTTTGTTCCCCAAATCGCTTTATTGGGATCAGAAAGATTACCAGCTGGCCTCCTGTTCCTTCCTCCTCTCTTTCCTGCTCCTTCCTCCTCTCCTTCCTGCTCTCCTTCCTGTTCCTCCGTGGTCGCGTCAGGAGAACCGTGTGACGTGAGCGCCGCCAGGAAGATGGTCGACCTCCAAGAAGAGTCCGTAGAATGTTGAGTTCACAGAAATACTTTACACACACCACATATTTATACATGAACGACAACTTACAATAACTAAGTCTGTCTGTAAATTGTAAACGGTAATAAAGTCGTGCATTATCAACGTATAACAGAATGCTCCGTCTATGGAAGCATGTGTTTGTATTAAAGTTATAAAATATAAATGTTTTAAATGATGGATAACTACCTCAGTGTCTTTAAATAATCACACGTTTGTTATTCTGTTTTATTAAACATTATTCAGAGTTAAAACGCATTAACGACCTTGAGATCATCGGTAAGACTTCTCAACATGAGAAACACCGTAGTACAGCCTCCTGCTGTATGGACACGTGCGGCTCTTTGGTAATTTGTTTACACACACACACACCCCTGAGATTAATCTGACTCCCCCCCCCCCCCCCCCCTCCGATTAGATGAAGTGCTCACAGAATTGATCACCTTATGTAACCCTTTACATTGCGCAGCTGTAGTGTGTATCTGAGAACTAATCTGATCACAGGGTCGGGCCGTGTGCACTGGTGTGTGTGTGTGTGTGTGTGTGTGTGTGTGTGTGTGTGTTGATTTAGAAGCTTTTCATCCTCAATCAGAATGATGGATCTCTAGTGATTTCTGGAGAATATAAAACGTGTAAAATATATTTTATACAACCTCTTTATAGAGACTCCTGTATGCAGTGAACTTGCCAAAAATCAACTTTTTCTCCCTTTCCCCTTTATTTTAACGATTATTCTGTTTTAATCTTCTTGCTTAATCGCTATGAAATGTTTCAAAAAAACAATAATGTATAAATATTTACTGTTTTGTCCTCTTTCGCATTCTTCTGTTTTAAATCTCTGAATGAACCCTTTGACATTATTACCCCCCCCCTCTTTATGTGTGCAGAGTTAAAAAATACATTAAAAACTAATCAAATAAAGTACTTCCTGCCTCCGCTGGTCCCCAAACATAAAACTCTAGAACCTGAACAATCAAACTCCAGAACCTGAACCATCAAACTCCAGAACCTGAACCATCAAACTCCAGAACCTGAACGCCCCGCTCGGCGCCATGCCTCCAATGTGACCCGGACCATGAAACCGTCACTGTGGTCACTTTTCACTTTCGCCCTCGTCCCTCCTGCGTACTCACGAATGACCTCACCCCCCTAAAGATGATGCCCTGGCTCCGCCCTCTCTCGCTCGTCTCCCATTGGCCGACGTCTCCCCCTCGCCATCGCGTCCTCCGCCCACTTTTATTTGTTAATGCTGATTGAAAAGAAGAAAGAACAAGTGAGATGTAATCTGGCGTGACGCCGCTAATCCCACCGCTACAAATTACAGGAACCCGTCACCCACGCACACACACTCACATCCACGGAGACGCCGACCACTTCACAGGTGAGACTCCTCTCCTCTTCCTCCTCTCTTCTTCACTCTGTCGATCCTCTGGTTCTTTTTCTTTCTTTTGTTTTTAAGTGGCGTAAACTTTTTCTAAAGTGTGTTTCCTGCTGCCTTTGACTCGAGTCGTTGAGCTCGTGTCCCGAGTTGTGAGAGCTGAATGTAATCTCGCGGCGCCACGGGTCAGAGCGGCATGTGACCGCCGTCCCTCTGGAGCTCGTGAAGCCGTTAGTAGAAATGTGCTGCAGGTGAAAAGCTCTTTGGAGTTTCTGCAAACTGCAAAAACTGAAATGTGAGGCAACATAATTCATATCAGTCATGCACTTTAAAGAAAGCCACGCAAGAGAAGTTTGAGAATTTAAACCTAAAACAATGTGGAAGAAAGAATGAAGATGAAACATTTCATTCTGTTGTCGTATTACACATAGTTACATATGAAATGTGTCCTCTGCCTTCAACCCAGCCTTAGGTATTAAGGATAGGCGTTGCAGCCACACTGTGTTGGTCCCTCTGATGGGAATGCAACCAACAAATAATCTACTCTTACTTTAATCTGCAAGTGATTAATAATGTTGTTATTTAAAGTGTTTTAGTAAAGAAGTTATTTCCAATTCAAGCTACTTTTTTTAAACTTGTGTATGTTTTAATTATTATACTTTTGGTTTCTTTGCAGATTCAGATTATTAAAACTAAACGTAACTCATATCAACGATTAAAGTGACCGAGCAGTAAATAAAGTAGACGGCACTACACGTGAACAACTTCATCAGTTGGGTCTCAGTGGAGAATTTGAACATCCCATAATGATCTTTGACGAGCAATTTGCTCGTTTATTTTTTATTTATTTTTATTTTGGTGGTTCCATTGAGATTAAAAAAACTATTTTTTCGAGGGCGACCATAGTTACAACCAAAACCACACAGAACAAGTTAAAATAAAATAAAAGTTAAGAGACGTTGACATAACAACAATATTAGTTTGAGTCTAAAAGCCCAAAATATGAAATGTTCAAGTGTTTTTGCTTGTGATGAATTAATGAATTCCCGAGTATCAGAACGTCAGGATACTACAAGTGCCGACTTTAAAATCGACTTCGCTGATTTCACAAGTTCTAGATACGTCATTGTTTGTTGTCCATGGTTACGTAGAATCTAGAGTCTGAACTTTACCGTAGATTATGAAACCAAAAGACGAGTCGACCTCCGATCCTCCGATGAATCACCTGGGAAAGGACCGAGAGATGAAGGTATCCAGGAGCCGGTACCGGGCGGCGGGCGGCGTGGAGGATTACAGTGGACTACAGGGGGCCGTTTGTTCCTTCTATGTTCGTCCTAATCCCCCATCCCCGTCTTTCTGCTGCAGACAGTACGACGCCGACACACAGAGCAGGAGACATGGCCGTGGTGGTGAGTGGTTACTCTTTTTACTCATTAAAAATGTTTTTATTTATTTGAACTGATCCATATTGATACTTCACGAGGGTTCTGAGCTCTGATCGGGGCCCGGGGCCCCTGAGCGCTGGGACTCGAGCCGGAGCTCAACATTTCTCAAGACCCAAAGCCCATTGTTACGAGCCTGTGGTAGATTTAGCCACTATAATCTCTGCTGGTGGTCCTGTGTGTGTGTGTGTGTGTGTGTGTGTGTGTGTGTGTGTGTGTGTGTGTGTGTACACGGGCTTTACTGGACCCGAGGGAGATTAATCAAACACTGAGGCCTATTGATGTCCAGGGACCACGGCGACGTCCAGGCGACGGGCAAGAGACAAACTCCGGTCACTGGAGTTTAAGCGCTCTGGGTCGGGATCATCGGGGTCATCGGGGTCATCGGGGTCCTGGAACTGGCCGAGCTAAATGGAATGCAGACAGTATTAATGGTATTAATTCACCAAAGGAAGCCTGTCCACCGTGGAAATTACTTCTTTTCTTTGGCTATAGATAAATATAGATTCTGTGAATGAGAGCGGCTTTGATCTGAATAGTTTTGGGCGCGTCCCACTTCTTTCTGTGCAGGGCTGGTTCAAAAATAATAATAATTGAGTATTGAATTATGTCGGAATCAAACGCCGGTCAGCTCGTCGTCTTGTTCTAATCGTCAATCAGATATTTGCCGAATGCCAAACGAGGTTCAATATTAACTTTTAATATTTTAGCTTTTTGGATGCAGATTTTCGTAATGGAGACACCGTGCAGTTACCATAGTTACTTCATCATAAAAAGGTGACCTGAAAGAAGTTTGTGTTTGATCAAAGAGTGGAACGTACCGCATGGTGTCGGAGGAGGAGCAGGCTCTGAGGGCCAAGCTGGAGCGGCTCACCGTCAAGGACCACGGGCCCGTGTTTGGACCCTGCGCCAGCCTGCCGGACCACACCAAGCAGAAGGTAAAACAACAACAACAACAACATGTAGTTCAATCCCCGCACGGCAAGGCTTGCCCTGTATTAAAGGGCCAGTACGTAGCAGGAATGGAATACAACGTTCCAAAAGGGCGGAAAGGGAGGGGTGTTCGGTCGGTTGCATTCTACAACCTCACCACTAGATGTCACTACATCCGACACACTGCTCCTTTTAACTAGAGAACCAGGATCACTACAGAAATGAAGTTGAGCTGAGAGCCTGAAGATGCGAGAGACTTTCGTGATAAAGTTCCATGAAAGAAATTCACCGTAAATGTAGGAATTAGACGCGAGTGGTCGCAATAGACGCTAATTTGACACAAGGCGAGCGAGGCGAAAAATGTGCCTTTTGGGCCGTAAATTGAAATAAAAAGCCGACAACGGTCGAGCGGTGGCTCAAACTCACGTGAGTGTACCGTTACGTCTGGCTCCGCCCCCTTCAGGCCAAGGACGAGCTGAACGAGACGGACGAGAAGAAGGTGGCGTCGGCGAAGGAGCTGCGCGGCATCATGAAGGAGAAGGCGGAGGCCGGAGACGAGCTGGCCAAGGGGGTGATGGACACGTTCGGGGAGAAGCCCGACAGCCTGCTGGTCCGCTTCATCCGGGCCCGGAAGTACGACGTGCCCAGAGCCTTCGAGCTCATGAAGGGTACGCGGGAGAGAGAGTAACACACACACGCACACACACACGCGTGTATCCAACACACTCAACACACAACAATAACACACGTGCTCATGTGTGTGTTTTAATACAATATACTTAAAGTCTGAAGAATGGTTTATTCAAGAATCTTCATGTGTTATGTTACCGGTGTATAATTAGTGATGCGTTCAGGTGTCGTCCCGTCCGCGTTGTTTACAGTTTGGTGGCTTTAATCCAGAATAAAACATAATCGTTGATGAGTTGTTACTTTTAGATTTAATAAAGTAACTTCAATTAAAAGTAATGAGTAAAACATACACAGGTAGCTTGAATTGGAAATACTCAATTAAAGTACAAGTACCTAAAAAATGTAAATACCGTATTTGAGGAGATATATTTAGTAATATTCAAACTGTGTTATATTACAATGATGGATTTATAAACGGAATAAATGGATTTACAGATATAAACGGCTCCATCAAAGAAATCAAATGATGTCTAGGCTAAAATCAGTAATTCGATTTTTTCATTGACAAAATATTGTTTTAAAATGTACTATAAAAAACAAAAACAAATGTTTTAGATCATTATGGGATGTTTAAATCCTCCAAAATGGTTGGAATAGTTTTTCGAGACCCAATCCTTTTTCATTCATAGAAAAGAACACAATTAAAATGTTGAATTAATACCGTAAAGCGTTATAGAAGAAAATGAAGTAACCTGTAAATGTTTGAGTGACCCCCAGTGACCCCCGTGTGCCCCAGGCTACGTGCGCTTCAGGAAGGAGTACCCCGAGCTGTTTGAGAACCTGACCCCCGAGGCCGTGCGCAGCACCATCGAGGCCGGCTACCCCGGCATCCTGCCCAGCAGGGACAAGTACGGCCGCGTGGTCCTGCTCTTCAACATCGAGAACTGGGACTACGAGGAGATCACCTTCGACGAGGCACGCACCCCCACAATGCACCTGGACAAGCACGCGCCTCGCTTTCCATTCACATGGGTCCAGGACTCCTTTGTAACCTGTGTGTGTGTGTTTGTGTGTAGATCCTGCGTGCCTACTGCGTGATCCTGGAGAAGCTTCTGGAGAACGAGGAGACTCAGATCAACGGCTTCTGCATCATCGAGAACTTCAAGGGCTTCACCATGCAGCAGGCGGCGGGGATCAAACCCACGGAGCTCAAGAAGATGGTGGACATGTTGCAGGTTGGGGGGGGGGCTCCATTTATTCAAACCGTATTCAGAAAAGGTTGTAAATCCTGCAAAACTATAGAGGAGAACATTTGGTTTTGTCTTATTCTGACCACATTCCTCACCCAGGATTGTCTGGATTACTCCCTTACGTCTGATTGGTTAGACACCAAACTTTTGAACGGTAGTATATATACTACCGTTCAAAAGTTTGGTGTCACCAGACACTTTTATTTATCAAATTAATTTAAAAAAAGAATAGAAAATAGTCAAGACATAGAAATAATGATTTTTATTTGAAATATTAAAGTTGTTGTTTAAACTTGTGGCTGAAAGGAAGGCCAGTTTTAGAGCTTCTCTCAGCAGCATAACTGTTTTCAGCTGCGCTCACATGAAAAGGGTTTTCAAGGGGTTTCTACCCCTCCGTTCGTCTTCTAAGGCGATAGCACAATGTACCACTAGAACACTGGAGATGGGCCTCTACACACCTCTGTAGAGACTTCATTAAACACCAGTGAATAGTCATCTACACATCAACTATGTAGAGAGAGGATTTATGATTCATTTAATGTTATCTTCATTATTAAAAACAGTGCTTTACTTTGAAAAATAAGGATTTCTATGTGACCCCAAACTTCTGAACGGTAGTGTGTACATAATATATCTGTTATATATACATCACCAAACGCCATCTCTGGTTCTCCAGGATTCGTTCCCGGCTCGGTTCAAAGCCGTGCACTTCATCCACCAGCCGTGGTACTTCACCACCACCTACAATGTGGTCAAACCGCTCATGAAGAGCAAGCTGCTGGAGAGAGTGAGTCACACACACACACAAACACACACCACCTCCACCATGGAGCGTCACATGACACCGTCACAGGAAACAGTCAGAGCGGGTTTAATCCTTTTTATGATCCGAGGCCTCAGCAATAAAAAATATACTTCAATATATTTATATTATTTTTATTTAGCTTTTGGATTTAACTCACAGATTTGAAAATGTATGTTTTTACCTTTTAATTTAAATCATATTTTATGTAAAAATATAATTTTAATCATATTTTATCTAAAAACTATGATTTAATATATTGTTTAAATTTTTTTGCTTTTTTGTGCTTTTTTTTAACATATATTATATTGATGTTTTGAATTTTTTATTTAATCAAATTTCATGTAAAAATGTGCTATAATAATATTATGTTAATTTAATTTGGATTTAACATACATTTGAAGATTTCTTATTTAAATCATATTTCCTGTAAAAATATAATTTAAATCATATTTTAAGTAAAAGATATTCTATAATATATTTGTATTATATTAATGTAGCCTTAAGCTTTTAAATTGAACACAAAGATTTGAAAATGTATCTTTTTACTTTATAATTTAAATCATATTTCATGTAACACCAAAATGTTTTTTTACTTTTAGCATCTCATCTGTTTTTTTTTAAATTATACTTAACTCTGTTGCACTGGCTTATAAAGACTTCAGGGTACCACACATCTCACATGTTGGACAGTCATGTGGTGCACATACACACACACACACACACACACACACACACACACACACACACACACACCCCTGACCTTTCCTTCTTCTCTCCCTCCAGGTGTTCGTCCACGGGGACGAGCTGGACAACTACTACAAGGAGTTCGATGCCGACATCCTGCCCACCGAGTTCGATGGAAAAGGATCAAAGTACGACGGCAAGGCCACGGCGGCCAAGCTGTTCGACTAAAGAGGAAGAAAACGCCCTCTGGCCTCCCTCTGCGCCACCGCCACCACCCGCCACACGGCCGGGGAGCCCAGAGCGCAGCTGCGAGGTCGCAGGAAGAAAAGTAATGAGTGTGGAGCGCGTGTTGTGTTCAAGGGCTCCGCACAAAGGCCGACACAACGCCGCTCTCCGCGCCAACCGTTTGGTGGTTCTTTGCTTTGTGTCTTTGCGGGGCCGGAGATGTTTAAATCAATAACCGCACACTGATCTAGATGTTTGATTGTTCTTGAATGTTTACGATGTCCTACCTTGAGGCAGCCGCTGATCAACAGAGTGAAAATCAACCTTCGTAGTTTAAAGACTTTGAAATGAGACGAATGAACTTGTGATGTGTAAAAAAAAAAAAAGTGTTACATCTGCTTTTGCCCATTGAAGCAGTTTTGTGCAGGCGGTGTTTGGATGCCTCCTTGTTGTTGTTTTTGAAAAGATTAGATTTACTATGTTCTTTTCAGGGTCCGTTGGTTCTCACGGATTCACCAACACGAGATCTCAGAGGTCGCCGAAGGTCACCAACAAGGTCGTTACTGTAATGAAATCATAAGCGGCGCCACGTGTTCCTCCTGTGCATCCTCAGCACATTTACAAGTACATTTAAAAATTTAAGTGAGTGGTAGGTCTGGGAGGCTTAAAGTAAAGTTTACATGATGTGTAGTTCACGAGCAAAAATATAATAATGCAAAAGCCAGTCAGATACATTAAAGTCTGTTAATGTCATGAGGTCTCAGCGCTCCTTCAGACACTAGTGCCTCTCTCTCTCTCGCTCTCTCTTTGTTCTTCTATATGAATATTATGACGTTTCACCCGGTGCACCCAACAAAAAAAAGTAAATAAACTGTATATAAATATAAGTTGTCTTCGCATTAATTTTGCAAATCTAAACAATGTTAGAGGATTTTAGCAAAATGCTGAACTTAAAAAAAGAGGAAGTGCTAATTTTCAGGTAAAATTTTTAATTTTGAGGGTTTCTACCAGAATATGTTCAAATCTAAAATGTGGTGCCTGTCTCTTTAAGAGACTCGGTGGGAAGTTTCCCCTTGAAGCTGAA
Organism: Liparis tanakae; assembly: GCA_036178185.1. Taxonomy (NCBI): domain Eukaryota; kingdom Metazoa; phylum Chordata; class Actinopteri; order Perciformes; family Liparidae; genus Liparis; species Liparis tanakae. The sequence continues at coordinate 10,987,393 of CM070108.1, read as the reverse complement.
AATGGAAGAAAAATGTCACTAGTATATTATTATATTTTTAGAACTTTTTAAATGTTACCCAGATGGAGGAAAAGTTGTGAGTTATATTCAGAGTTCTTACTCATGTTGACCAAAGGATTTCCAGAACTTTAAACCAAATTTTCATCACCAAAGATTTTGTGAAATCTCGACAGTACATCCATTAAATGACCAATTAATGAGACAATAGTTTGATTAAAAGAATAAATATTTATATAAATGTTTATTCTTTTAATCAAACTGTGTAAATGAACATATGAATATAATACATTTCTGGGACTTTTCACACCTCGAGAAAAAAAATGTTGAACAATGCCAGGCCTCGAAAATATATATATATATATATATATATATTTGAATCCATGAAACATTTTCGTATGACCCTGTATGGTCTGGACGCCAAAAGATGTTGAACAATCACGACTGAAAAAAGCCATTAGATTACAAAACATTTTTATTACACCAAAGCTGATAAAGAACAAACACACAGTAAAAGACGGTAAAGTGCTAAGCAAAGCTGCCCGCTTCAGTCCGGACACTCAACGCTGCTGTAGGTTAGAAAACGGCCTTAAAAAACGGAGAGAATCAAAGTAGTGTTAATCTGATAACGATAATATTAATATTAAAGCTCGCACGCACTGGGGTGCAGTGAGTCTCCTGCAGGATGTTTGCTCACAGGAAGCTGACTCACATCAAACATCCAGCAGAATAAACGGTGAGTCATTTCTTCAGATAAAAAACAGTCATCATCGCGGCTCTAAGAGGAAGATTAATGAACCGCATCATGAAACAAAGAGGTACGTTTTGTGCGAGTGTTTTTTCCCCATACTCTCTTCACCGTATTTAATTATTCTTGTCGCTAATTTTTTTACGTGACAAACTCCACCCGGCAGCTTTAAAAACAACCCACCAAAAAAAATATATTAAACAATTCTCCCTTGTTCAAAGATGTGAGACTTCCTTCGTGTTTCTTCTGAGGAACAGCAATGCAGCAACAACTATTTTAAAAAGTCAAACGTTACTTTCATATTGAAAAGTGAAGCGTGCTTTGGTCCATTTGCTTATGAGTAAGTGCATCAATTAAGAGTTCACGGCTGGATTTATGATCCATCTTCGTCTTTATCTTCATCTCCTCTCCTTTTTAGTTGTAAACAGTTTTTGTTTAGTTTTTCTTCCAGAAGGTCCACGGCAACAATAACAACGTCTCATGGTCCATTGACCACGATGGAAATGCTCAAAGAAGTATGCCTCAATAATATATCAACCAAACGGGGAGGGGAGGGGGAGGGGGGGGAGAAACTGTCATTTCCTGCAATAAAACAAACGCTGTTAATTTGTTGCGCAACAGCTGGGGGTCGTAACCATGATCCACAAACCATAAACCACGTCAGAGCTCAGTGATTCATGAGCAGCCACACGTTAGATTGCACATGTGTATTAGAGGCACTTATAATGTCTGGTCAAATAGGTGTAATAATAATAAAATATGCCTCATAACCGACTGGTCTCCGGCTGTATTTTAAAGGATATCACGGTTAAAGGTTTTTAAGGCGTTACACTTTTTGTGGTGCGTCGTTCTTATGAATATTGGATTTATTCACGTCGAGAAACACACCGTTTTCTCTTCTTACTACACACAGGTCAGAGGTCAGAGGTCACTCCCCCCCACACCATTAATATCACCCTGCTTTCCAGCAGAGGGTGAACTGGTGTTACACCGGGAGGAACGAGAGGAAAGGACCGATTCAACACGAGGGGCGCGTTACATTTTCAGGCCCCTTCCACGTACATAATTTAACCCCGCCCCCCTCCCCCCCCCTCACACACACACACACTTTAACTTTCGCCTCATCCATTTCGGAGACTTCCTACATTTCCCAGAACTACGCGCCGACCCCCCTCGAGGCCGCTGGGTCCCCGACGACGTGGAGCAAAGATGGCGGAGGAGTTGTAGTTTTTTTTCGGGGGGGGGGTTCTATCGTTCGGTCTCCAGCCTCCGGTCGATTACCCGCGTTCTCTTCAGGCAGGCGCTCACGTCCCGCCGGCCGCCTCTCCTCCGGCACGCCGGCCGGCTCCTGTCCCAGTGGCAGACGGCGTCGGCGTACTGGACGACCACCTTGTCCATCCAGGTGAGCGGCTGCGGGAACAGCATGGCGCCCTCGAAGAAGCCCAGGTGGCCCCCGTGCTGGGTGAGGGCGAAGGTCACGTTGGGCATCGTCTCTGCGGGAGGAGAAGGGAGGCGGTGAGGTAATCCCTCGCCGAGACTTCATTCATAGAAGAATCATAAAATATTCACCGGCTGTAAACGCGCCTCCGGAGGGAAACGCTGAGTCAGCACTAAAGCAGCTGTAGTTCATTCATAAACGGACAATGAAAGAATTTAGCTGTCAAAGATAAACTTCCTGATTTGATAGCGCCTGACAAATGAGCGGGTGACCTCTGGTGACCTTTTGAACCGTGACCCTTTAGGCGAGAGGCGCTGTCAGAGCTTTCTTCACTCCGTTATGTCACTGTCTCTTTTCTTCTCCAGGTGAAGCGCTATCGGCCGTGTAGATCTCGTTTTAATAATTCAGCCCTTCTACTCCGTGGAGTTGACTGACTGCGAGGCCAAGACGTTCCTTGTGTAAACACGAGGTGTGTGTCTGTATAGCGATGCACACACACACACACACACACACACACACACACACACACACACACACGCACACACACACACACACACACACACACACACACACACACACACACACACACACACACACACACACACACACACACACACACACACACACACACACACACACACACACACACACACACACACACACACACACACACACACACACACACACACACACACACACACACACACACACACACACACACACACACACACACACACACACACACACACACACACACACACACACACACGCACACACACACACACACACACACACACACACACACACACACACACACAAAAATAACTTGTGTAGCAACGTTTGTTCTTTCGGTGCGTTTCCTTCCTGTTTGATCATAACATTCAGGAGATGAAAACACAGTTTTAGAAGAAGAAGAACAAGAAGAAGGAGAAACAGTAGAAGAAGAAGAACAACAACAACAACAAAACCAAGAACAAGAGACAGTAGAAGTAGAAAAGTAAAAAGTAAAAAAAGAAGAACAAGTGGTGAAGAACAACAACAAGAAGAACAGGAAGAACAAGAACTAGAAGAAGAAGAATTAGAACAAGAAGAAGAGCAAGAACTAAAATAAGACAAAGATGAAAAAGAAGAAGAAGAAATGGCCACGTGTACCGATTCACTTCGAAAGAGAAGTTTAGAATTTCCCTTGTCAGGGTTTTAGGTCACCGCTCACACGGCTTCAAACACAGAGGGGTCAGTGCATGTGACCTAGGAACACACACACACACACACACACACGGCTCTCTATATATAATCCAACAGCCTAGTCGTATCACATGACCCTGAAAAATTCAACAAGCCTGTGTGTGTGTGTGTGTGTGTGTGTGTGTGTGTGAGTGTGTGTGTGTGTGTGTGTGGGGGGGGGGGGGCGGCGGAGCGGAGGCCTCGTGGACTTCATCAACGTTGAAGACCCGTTGGCTCGATGTCCAGTCGGCGTGGTGTGTGTGTGTGTGTGTGTGTGTGTGTGTGTGTGTGTGTGTGTGTGTGGGTAGGGGCAGACAACGGGAGCTTTTTACGAGACAATGTTCCGACTGTCGTAGTCACTCATTCTCCAGGAAAACAACGCAAAACAAACAAAACACCGGTCGCCATAGCAACGGTTTCGGCCCCCCCTGCTCTAAAGCGAGTGGAGGAGGAGATCACGCCGTAACACCTCCAGCTGACGTTTTATTCGGAAGTTGCATTTATGACCCGTTTTCTGATTGGTCTTTGAAGGCGGGTTTTAAAAAGCTTCTTAAAGGTGTAGAACTCAGTCGGGTTGTCAGAGGTATTTATGGCTCTTGTTCTCGGCGTGCAGCCCTGTTATTCATGGGGTTAGTCTTCTAATACTACCCAAATCCTTGAATACAAGTTTAAATATTCCCTCTGGTTCATCTGGCTGTGAGACACACACACAAATTAAATGTAACCTCACAGAACAGAAGAGTCGCTTGTCTGCTGCGCCGCCACCAGCTGGTTATTGTGAGCCGTCGTGTGACTGTGGGGAATGCGGCCGAGCCAAAGTCACACAAATTAAATATGAAAATATTAAAAGTGGGTCCTTTTTTTGTGGGGGTAAAAGAAGTTTTGCTTTCCTCCTGTGATTCTGTGAACAGGGAAAGTGTCGACTGTCTTCTACTGTAAGGAATACACAGACTGGGGTACCTCGTGAATAAATAAACACTGTCCCTTTAAGAGCCTTCATCTCTTATATACGAGGTTTCGGTGAAAGGCTTTTCTGCCAAGACGTATTACATTTAATCAGATAAAGATCAGCCGGATAAATTAAGTGTTTTAATTTTCTGTGTCAGGTTTACTTTTCATCCATTTAGATAAAACAAAGACATTAAATATTATAGCGAACGACATCGTTGTTATCGTCAGAACCCAAAGATCAATAAATCCGATAAATGAACACAAACCTGCGAGTGCGCGTGGTATTTCCAGGAGTGACTGATGGATGAGCGGGTCGTCTGACGAGTTGACGAGGAACATCGGCACGGCAACCTGGTGATGGAACAACAGTACCTTTATTAATTAATTTGTATGGAGCAGCATCCATGAATGAAATACGTATAATTATATATATTTTTTTAAATATACAAATAAACATATAAAAATAAAGAATAATATTTATATAAATATATATACACATAAATATATAAGAATAAATATATATACATATATATATATATATATATATAAGTACTGTAGAATATGTTGAAGCAATGGTACTATAGTGATACCAGTAGGAGCAACAGTTTCAGTCTTCATGCTAAGTTAAGCTGATTCTGCAGCAGTCACAGTAAATTAACAGTAGTGTACCAGATAGTTGTTTTAGTTAAATAAAGTGTCTTATAATAGAAAAGTAGTCAGAGATGTAGTACTGCAGTATTATTAACAGTATTGCAGTATTCTTAACAGCAGCAAAAGCAGTAGAGGTAGTAACAGTAGGACTAGTAGTAGCTGAAGACATGGCAGGTGTAAAGGTAGAGGAGTAGAAGTAGCAGTAGTAGCAGTAGTAGTAGTAGTAATAGCAGTAGTAGATCACAGTAAACCCACTCACATTGTGGATATAGTTCATGCAGCTCTCCTTCTCGTAGTATTCCTTCAAGGAGCTGTAGCCGTGGAATTTCCTGCGGGACAAATCGTGCCATAACTTATTATAATTATAATTATTAATAAATCATTATTCAAACCAGGCAAGCTAACGTCGGGGACAGATCCACCAAAGCTCCTCCCACCTCATGATGCTGTCGTCGATCTGCATCAGAGACGTGGCGGCGTACAGCCGGCTCAGCTCCAGCTCCCCGATGTTGCTGGAGGTCAAGCCCAGCAGGCTGCTCCTGTGAACCACACAAAGGGAGGCGTCAGGTCAGGGCCAAGACGTCCATCACCAAATAGACATGGTGCATCGGCTTTCTGCCTGAACCTGACCGACGGACATCCAGACCGGTGGCTCGCAAACTTTTTTCAGTGATGTAGCCCCTGTTGAAATAGTTGTTCACTCTATCTAACCAGCGCAAAGCATTTTCGGTTTGCCACCAGTGTCAGATTTAATACATAAAATTCAGTTTCTGAACATAAACCACCGTTCATAAGTTTGGGGTCACGTAGAAATATTTATTAAAGCACTGTTTTTAATCAAAGATGATAACATTAAATGAATCATAAATCCTCTCTCTACATAGTTGATGTGTAATGACTATTCTCTGGTGTTTAGTGAAGTCTCTACAGAGGTGTGTAGAGGCCCATCTCCAGTGTTCTAGTGGTACATTGTGTTATCGCCTTAGAAGACTAGCGTAGGGGTAGAAAACCCTTGAAAACCCTTTTTATGCAAGCACAGCTGAAAACAGTTATACTGGTGAGAAGCTCTAAAACTGTCTTTCCTTTGAGCAACAAGTTTAAAAAAACAACTTTAATATCTCAAATAAAAATCATTATTTACAATAATGTCGACTACATTTAAGTAAAAGTAAAAGTGTGAGTTTTCATGGAAAACACTAAATTGTCTGGGCGACCCCAAACTTTTGAACAGTATTTGATTGAATATTTATTAAATAACTATTTTAAAAGGAGTTCTGAATGGATTTTAATTGTAAATGTTTATTTGTTATCTCCCTGCGAGTGCCTTCCCGTACCCACATTTGAGAACCACTAGACAGACATTGCTCTTGCTGCGTCTCTGCACACGTCTACTTCCATCAGCTCAGTAGGGACACGACTCGTCTATAATAATAAAGCAACGCTGCGACTTCATTGGGCGGTTCACACGTCCTCTAACTCGGGTTGTTTGGCTCCACCTGTGTGACAGGATGAGCTTCTTCATCCGGTCCGCCAGCACAAAGTTGTAGAGTCTCCTGCAGCGGTCCCACTGGAAGAACGTCTCCTGGACTCTGCAGGACACACAGACGCGTACATGTGTGTGAGTGCGTCGATGCGTGTCTCGGCCCGGTTCTGTTGCCCGGCGTGCGGCGGCACCGACCTGTGGGCGCTGTAGCCCTGGCACACGGTGACGCAGCAGAGCACCCGGTCCTGGTTGGACGGGCTCTCGCCCAGGAACTTGCAGACGATGTTGCCGCCCAGGCTGAAGCCCACGGCCACCAGCAGCGTCTGGGGGAACGCCCGCTTCACGTGGGCCACCATGGCGCCGTACTCCCAGGTGCAACCTGCATGGAGGGGAGGCACCTCTTCATGAACACGACAACAACAAGGAGGCAAAACATTTCAAACTCTCTTTTACAAGCGGAACTCCAGAAGCCTCTCAGTGTAGGACGTCAACACGCCGGATCACCGACGGCTTCAGGCCCAAAGAGACGACTCTGAAGGTAAACAACAAACATGGTGCTGCGCCCAAAGCTGTCAGGATACATGCAGGTAGACAGGCAGGCAGACAGGCAGGTAGACAAGCAGGTAAGACAGGCAAGACAAGACAAGCGGGTAGACGGACAGGTAGACAAGCAGGTAGACAAGCGGGTAGAGAGACAGGTAGCCTGTCCAGTCATTTCAGGCAGGAATAAATTGACTGGACGTTCTTGTTTTCCTCCAGATTTAGAAGGTATTTCTTCCTCCTGAGGCTTCTCGCTGTCGGGATGAAGCGGGAACACGAGGATGAACTTGTGTTGGGAGGTTTCCAACGTACGACACCTTGTGTTCCTTTGTCAACCGCAAACTCTTAACTCTGCCTCTCCTCGTTCGCCCCCCCTAACCGTTAGTCGCCCCCCCCCCCGTCGCGGTAACGCCTGCCGAAGCCCCGCCTCCTCACCGTAGGTGAACATGCGCGGCGAGGTGAGCTCCACGTTGGGCAGGGCTCCCAGGTGGTTGAGCACGGCGCAGCGGTAACCGCGCCGCTGGGAGTGATCCACGAAGGTACGGATGTAGTTCTTCTCGCTATGGTTACCGATCCCAGGGCAGATTACCATGGTAACGTCATCTGTCAGACACAAACACAAAGTGGAGTCATGTGTGGGTGTAAAAAATGGACGCCGTGTGTGTGCGTGTGTGTGCGTGTGTGTGCGTGTGTGTGTGTATGTGCCGACTTCATTAGTGGTTGAAATGTGGGGCATTTTTCCCTCTAGGGAGTAATTAGTGGTCCTCCAGCTCTGGGATACTGTATGTTATGATGAGTCCACAGTTACTGCAGCTTCAAAACAGACAGGATTTTTTTTTTTTTTATGTAATAAATCGCTGATATCTTCTTTTAAAAGAAGTTTAGTGTGTTGTGGGACAAAAAAAGCCGAGAGCCGCGTTGCCGCTCCGCCGGTCTGACCGGTATTGTTGCCACTGACCTCCCGTGCTGTGATCTCCAAGAGCTTCAAAGAGGTCAAAGGTCGCCGTGGCCCCGTCCGGCATCGGCAGGAACTTGCGGGTCCCGGAGAGCGTCGGCGTGTTGACGCGCCCCATCTTGCCGTACAGGGCCGTCTGGAGGTGTCCGCTCTTGCCCCACAACAAGGGAGGAATGTATCTGTGGAGACGACGAGGTCACAACTTTAAAATGACCTGTTGTCGTAAACAAACAAGAGTTTACCGGACGCATTGTATATAAACAGACACGGGCTCAGAGAGCCTTCTGGGCTAGTATGTCACCGTTCACTGGGGGACCAACTCCCTCTGGTACTCAGCGGCATCATGGGCAGTTTCACGAAGCAACACTTTAGTAATTAACTTTTTATTGTGTATTTACTTAAAATTAACTTTTTATTATGCATTTACTTAAAATGAACTTTTTACTATGTATTTTGCTAAAATTTACTTTTTATTATGTATTACTTAAAATTAATTTTTTATTGTTTATTTACTTAAAATTAACTTTTTATTTTGTATTTGCTTAAAATTAACTTTTTCTTATGTAATTATTTTAAATAACTTTTTCTCATGCATTAACTTAAGATTTACTTTTTATTATGTAATGACTTAAATGTTACTTTTTATTATGCATTTACTTAAAATGTACTTGTTATTATGAATTTACTTAAAATGTACTTTTTATTATGTTTACTTAAAATTAAAATACTTGTATAAAGAATGGTTTTATCTTGTTTAATTGTGTTTCTCGCCATATGTTTTTGCCACTGTTATATTTCCTGCTTTAAAAAAACGCTAAACAAATGAAATGAATCCCGGTCGTTTAAATGTAAATGTAAGAGTCGAGCGTGAGTCCCGCGTGAGCCTCCGGCCCACGTCTCAGGGCCCCCCCCCCGGTCCCCAGAGGTCCAGTCCCACTCACTCTTTGGTCAGCATGGGGCAGGACTTGAACAGGTAGCGGCTGAGCGGCGTGTCCTGGTGGACGACCTCCGGCGGCTGTGCGGTGCTCTTCAGGTTCAGGCAGCGGACGATGACGTAGAGGACGGTCGCCACCGCCGCCAGCTTCACGCCGTCGAACATGGCCGGCAGCTCGGGGCCGAAGGCGCCCGTATCTCCGTCCTCGAGGGCGGCCATCGCGGGGAGAGGGGACCTTACGACGCACGGGAAGCATTTCACTCACACGAGTCTGAGGTGCGTTTACCGCGTCTGAAGTGGGAGGTCTGTTTACAGATTAAAATCTCTGATCCTACAAACAGAATTCCTGCAGCAGACATGCAAAAACTCACGTCGGCACAAAACGCATAAACATGGGCGCAGAACCAGGGTTTTCAAGAGTTGGAAGAAATAAACAAGAGTAGAAATGCTGCAGTGAACAAAAACTCTGTTATGTGTAAAAGTCATGCAGTAACTTGATTACTTAAGATAAAGCACTCAAGTACTAAAAGTAAAGGTAGCAACGTACTTAAAGTAAAAGTACTCTTTTCAGAATGGCCCATTTTAGAATAACATTGAATTATTCGCTTTAATGTTGCCACTTAGGAATCAATGTGATAACTTGTTTATTACTAATATAAAGTACTCGCATACTAAAAGTAAAAGTATTAATGTACTTAAATTAAAAGTATTAAAGTACTTAAAGTAAAAGTACTTTTTTCAGGATGGCCCATTTTAGAATAACATCATATTAATATCTTTAATGTTGCCGCCTAGGAGTCAATGCGGTAACTTGTTTACTTAAGATAAAGTACTCGCATACTAAAAGTACTATAAGTATTAAAAGTAAAAGTACTTTTTTTTCCGGATGGCCCATTTTAGAAAAATATGCAATTAACTGTGTGCATCGCTTTAATGTTGAGTTAATAACTTTTTTAAATAATTTATATTATTAATTTATACCACGAGGTAATCAGTGGTTAAATTCATTAATACTGATATTGACCGTTGGAAACTTATTAATAATTTATTGTGGACACTTTTCTATTGATTTAAAAAAGGAGAAAAAAAAGAAAAAGAAAAAAGTTTCTCACCCACCTTGTCCGACTTTGAAGGAAACACAGTTCTCGGTCCCTCCTTTTTCTCTGGCGATGCTCACTCAATGCTGGAAAACAAACAGTTAGACTTAACTTTAAGATAATAAACGTAGTTTTCAGGACTTTAGGCCGGAAAAAACAACCAAAACAGACAAAAGCACCAGAACAACCAGCATGTAATTTGTCGGATATGTCACGTTTTAGGAGAATGTATTATGCGCGAACGACAAAACCAGAACTTACGCCAAAAAAAAGTAGAAAAGGATAAAAGAAAAACAAAAGCAGCCACCTGTGTTCCGGCTGGTTTAAGTAACACAAACAACAAAGTGTCCTCGGTTCGAGTATCAGTTGAAGAATTAGTTCGGGGACTCAGGTAGCCGTTGAAACGGCTCCTGAAGCGGCTCGAGGGGAAGCTGGAGGCTTCAGAAAAACATAAACGCCACACGGACTTCCCGTAAAGTACATCTTATTGTTCTGTAAAGGTACAAAGGGAACATTTCCGGTGTTACCATCGCTGTTCTCCGTAGTTCTCCTCGGGTTCTGGTCGGATCCAACTGGAGTTGAAGCTCACCGTGTATTTACAGCAGAGGAGCGACTGACCAGCAGGGAGCTCGCGACGCATTCAGGCGCTCTTATAAAGCTCCGAGTTTTTAGCTAGCGGTAAAGAATGCCATGTTTTTAGCATATTCTTCAAACGAATTTGGCATTTTAACTTCCGTCACCTACACATTGATTCATCTATCATAGATTATGTGTCAACTCAGCACACGCTTTCTAAATCCTAACCAACTAGAGCTTCCGTACTCGTCGATTGTACATTTAAAATCCGACCGTAAATGAAGGCAACACGACGAACTTGGTTTACTTCCTATGACAGAGAAACTAACCGTCTAATTTACAGTAACAACATGCTGTGCTTTAATTGGGGAGATCCATGTCCGCCTCCATCGTGAGCTTCCCCTTTTTACAACGACACGCAGATATCCCGCACACACTAACACATATTGACTTCACCATAAAATCACACCATAAAAATCGCCGAATAACGGATATTGTAGTGGAATTATAGTTGCTTAAAATCAAATTAAAGTACTGCTAATCCTAGATATTCAGAAATAGATATCATGAATACAGACTATGTCGAATTTTTTAAACAATAAATTGGTTATTGCATATTTAAACTAGTTTTTAAAACAAAATGGAACTGAGGGCAGTAATTAATGTCATTGAGTTTCAATGGATTAGTCAGTCTCTATTTACTGAGTAGTTCCGCCACTAGAGGGCATCATCCACTACTGGGAGTACAACGAGTGCTTCATAATAACGTAATCACATTTTAACGTTTTTTCTTACTGATATTTGTGTATGATCGTTCTCAAATTAATTGGGTTTTCATAAATGTATTTTATCACATGAACACACTGTATTTAGGAGGCAGCATGACATGTTAATGAATAACCTTTCCATCACATTGTGTCATCACAACTTTCCCCTCAATTACCAAACCCCTATTTAAATATTTAGAAATGAGTGATAAGTGATTAGTGTATATAATGGTGAAGGAAATTAAGGCGTGTGTGAGTGGTTTGTGTCAGTTAAGATACTTATTTTTTATCTTTATTTAATAATATATATATATATATATATATATATATATATATATATATATATATATATTATTTGCAACCACATCTTTAAAAGAATTAAGCCACAGAAATTCAACTTTTATTTAAAGTGAAGTTAAGTTTTAAAAAGCGTAAGATACCCTATTAAATAAAAAAACATTACTTTACTTCTGTGTTTTTTGTCATTCAATCTCAATCCAGTATTACCTACACCGTACAGTATAGTCCATAATAAACAAAAAGGAGCTGAAGTGCACATGGCAGTAAAGTACAATGTGAGGGCCCATGAAGGAACACGGGCATTGGCACCTTATGTTGAGGCCCTTGTGGACTCTTACATTACAATCTGTAATCCAGGTTATTTAATGTGGGGTTTGGGATCTCTGTTTTGTGACATCATGATAATCCCTCATAGCCCCTTGTTCCATACTTCTTCAATTCTTGTTTTAATTTTTTTCTTATTATTATTGATCTGGAGATCTTTCGATTAACGATCGGATGAAACTGATCACTCTCAAAGCCTCACTTATGTGATTATATATTTAATTATATTGTTTATTTTCTGCATACACTGTACTCCATACACTTTCTTTGTGTGAGTGTGACATTTTGTGAACCTCTCAGTGCCACATTCAGCACTTTTATGACTGCATTTCCCAGGAGGCGGAGCCTCTACAACCAGGTGTACTGCATTGGGCTGTGATTGGTTCGTTTCTATTGCGTCTCGTTCTACATATATTTCAGAGACTACGAGTTCAGTTCAAATTGTACTTTGGTCTAAAGATACAACTTTATTCATCTTAAATGATTGTGCTTTCCGGTCTGGTTTATTTCATTAAAATTAGCACAAACCTCGAAAGAGACCTTCCAGTTCTTCCTTTTATGATAATAATTGTACAAACAGATCAATGAGGGGGGCTAATTCACTTCAACAAGCTCTTAACCACTCATCTTATGTATGTACATGATGGACAGAATATGCTGCTACCTTTTCATTTCCCAGCATATCCTCCCTTTGCCCTGAAAGAAAATACCTCAAATAAAGATAAATATGCACTTTTACTTCTTTTCCTTTTCGATGTTCCTCATCCCATTAATAGAGGTTGAGTGGTCAGTAGATTCACCTACTTGGAGCTTGGCGTCGCTTCATAAAGCTTGAGATATAGCTTTGTTGTGAAAAAGGTCATCATGGGGGGGGTTCTCTTTTCTGGCCTCAGCATGTGAGAAGAAGGTAAATAAAGAGTTAATTATGTCCCTGCACTTGATCTAAAAGGTGCCAGAGAACAGGGAGACACACAAAGCATGCAGGTGTGATCAGAGCACACGGCAGCCTTCTGAGCTGCATTTATGACGTGTTACTATGGTGACAGAAGGGAGCCGCCAATCAACATGCAGTTCATGTGAGAACATTGTTCCCAGGGAAAATAAATGCAAAGTTGAGAGGCAGAAAGACACACACACATATTAATGAGGAAGGCGACACGTGACGTTGTTATATTTAGTCAGATTTTGTCTCCTAGATTTGGAGCAGGATGAATAATTACAGCTATACACCATATTCATGCGCGTGGGCAGAATGAGGTCAAGGGTCTGACACTCTTAGACATCCCTCTCAAACTCACACCCGTGAAGAACAGATTCTCGCCTCACGCCCACTCCCAAACATCCAACTCTGACCCACTGCTAGATCTCGGGCTGGAGAAACGCCCACAGATGGACCTTTTTTTACAATAAAACAATGGCTTTATTATGCATTACTAGTAGGACTTCATGCCTGGCACCATCATGACTCCTGTATTAGCTGCTCTGCACTGGCTTTACACTCAATAATCACATTTAAAATGCTTCTCCTCACCTACAAACCTTGATTGGTGAAGCTCCGTCATATCTTAAGAAGCTTGTAGTACCGTATTGCCCCACTAGACGGCTGTGCTCACTAAATGCAGTACTTGTGGTTCCTAAAGTCTTAAAAAGTAGGATGGGAGCCAGAGCCTTCAGGTATCAAGCTTCTCTTTTATGGAACCATCTTCCACCTTCAGTCCTGGAGGCAGACACAGTCCACTCATGGAGACTGAAGACTTTCCTTTTAATAGTCTTATAGTTTGGGCTGAATCAGGTTCGCCTGGTCCAGACCTAGAGATGCTGCTATAGACTGATAGGCTGCTGGGGGACGTTTAGGATACACTGAGCACCTCTCTCCTCTTCTCTCTCTCCTTATGGATGAATTTATGTCCCTCTATCGTTACTAAATCTGCTGGAGTCTTTGTGACTTCACGTCTCATGGCTAGGTCTGAAGCCTCCTGCCATGGCCCTGATGATGCGATGTGAGGTCAAAGGTCAGGGATGTAGTACGTGTGCAGATCGTAAAGCCCGCTGAGGCAAGTTCGTAATTTGTGATATTATTATTATTACATTTATTTGAGATATAGGCAAACAACACACACACACACACACACACACACACACATTATGGATTACAAAGACATTGAAGTAAATTGCCTTTTTTATTTAATTTAAATTGTGATTAAACACATGCAAAGTCAGTCTTAATCAGCTAATAAACGGGGGGGGGGAAGCACATATGTTTGGCATTCATTATTGTTTGTATTTGTTTTGCACCGTATGTTATCTAAAAGTTTTATATTTACACTATATTCTTGTCATGCCATTTAAATACACAAGAACGTCTACTGTCAGATCATTTTTACAAGTAGTACACTAAACGTACTTAGTTATGAAATAATACTTTGAGTTTGACATTTCAATGCTTGTTTCTTGTTTTTTCAGAGAAAATTAATCCCATTTAAGTCACTGCTATAATAGTGAAACAATTATATTCTTCTCCGTGGTTTCAGAGCTCGTAGTCAAGATATTAAGTCATTATCTATTCTTTGTTTCCAGAGTGATTTACTGCCCGCAGTGCGTGTGCGCGCGCGTGTTTATGTGTGTGTGTTTTCAGCTTCAGCGTTCAGCCAATCGCAGCCTTTTTTGTGTGTGTGACTCCGCCCTCTCCCGTTCCCAACAGCGGGGAACCGGAGGGGGCGGAGTCACAATACAAAAACAGGCTGCGATTGGCTGAGCGCCAAAGCGCACGTGCTCCTGCTCTACTCCTGCTGCCTGCGCGGTTCACAGCCGCACAACAAGCTCCTCGAGCCACAGAGCCGAGAAAGTCCGAGCGCGCGCTGCCGTCCTCCGTTAACCAGCGAACCGAACAAACAGCAACTGACACTAACGGCCGCCATGAAGGAGCAGACGCGTCTTGTTCTCTGGCTTCAACTTTTCACAGCCTACCTGGTGCTTGGGGTGAACGGTAAGTTATAACTTAAAGTTGTTGGCCAACTCTTTTGTTTTTGTTTACAGTTCAAACCGCCGCCGTTAACAGTCCGTTGCGGTTAAAGAAGGGGGCGGGGCGTTTAATTAGAGTTGTCTCGTTAGGTTGAAGTTGCTCTTTTTACTTAAAAAAAACACTCAATGAGAACAAAAGTCGTGTGTGTGCGCGTGTGTGTGTGTGTGTGTGTGTGTGTGTGTGTGTGTGTGTGTGTGTGTGTGTGTGTGTGTGTGTGTGTGTGTGTGTGTGTGTGTGTGTGTGTGTGTGTGTGTGTGTGTGTGTGTGTGTGTGTGGGTTCAAGCGATCTTCAATTTGAACGAGTGGTCACGCGACGTGTGGGAATGTGAGAGATGACTCATTGTTTGGCTCTGAAACCTCAAATTTAGACGGTTAAAGGTTAGTAGATAATTCAAAATATAAAAAATAATAGGTTTTGTGAAGTTGGGTCAGACCAACTTGTTATGTCTGGACATATGGTGACATGAAGACCACCTTTATGGCATGTTGTTGTGCGACCCACATGGGCTGTTGTATACTGTGGTAGCCTCGTGGCGGTGGGCTTTGTGGTCATGGCCATGCATCAAACACATTTAGGGCAGCGTACAAAGGGGTCAACGCAGCACCCCCCCCCCCCCCCCCCCCGGCCTCCATGTCTGCTCACTGACCATGGTTAAGGCATCACGTGCCACACAAGTGCTTTTCATGATGATGATGATGATGTACTTTCCAAATGTAAAAGTACTCCTGTTCCATTTTGTGCTCTTTTTTTTGCACATGGACAAAGACCAGCATTCGTGGCTTGCTGCTGTGTGAAAGGCAGTCTGTGTATTTCTTAGCTACTTTGGATTTTGAGTTGAGAAGAGAGTCAACAATCAACATTTAGTGCTGCGTGGATTAGTGCTCACAACCTTAGGTCAGGAATCTTTTCACTCAATAAGATGTACTGGTAAATGTGCAAGAAATGGTATTGAATAGTTGAATAAAGCACACGGTTGACCTTTTTTTTATTCTATGAGATCTAGCCATTACTATATTGTGAAACCCTCTCTACATATTTACATTTGTATTCTTACATTTAGGAACCTGATCGGCACCAAGAAGTGGTGACTAGACTTCCTGGAGTCCACAAAAAATAAAAGCTCAAAGGATCAATAAAGCAAATGCAAACTATA
Source organism: Liparis tanakae (assembly GCA_036178185.1). Classification (NCBI taxonomy): domain Eukaryota; kingdom Metazoa; phylum Chordata; class Actinopteri; order Perciformes; family Liparidae; genus Liparis; species Liparis tanakae. The sequence goes on along the minus strand of CM070108.1, from coordinate 10,971,232 downwards.
CAGTTGTAAATACATATTGCATTTCATAGTAGTGTACACATGTTTACCTTCGCATTGGTTGCTCAATACCTTCGCAAATGTGGAAGGTTATGTTTTGATCGCTGTGTATTTAATTATTTATTTATTTGTATGCGTGTTACTCGCATAACTCAAAAAGTATTAAACCGAATTGCATGAAATTTGGTGGGATAATTGTTTATTATCCAGGGACCATTTCATTAGATTTATTTATTTAGATCAATAAATGTCAAGGTCAAGGTCATGAAAAGGTCAACATCTTCTTTTTACCATAGCACGGTCAATTTTTATCCAATTGTCATGCAACTAATGCCAACATGTTCATAATTCAATGCCCAATCTTGTGATATGTGAAGGTATGTGCTCTACCGAGTGCGCGTTCTAGTTTCCAATGTGACAGACTGCAGGTCATGTGACCTCATGTGGGGGACTTAACCTGGAACCATACATATTTATTTTACCCATGAACAATCCGCTGTTCCACTTAACTTTGATATGGACTGTATTTACATTCCTTTCCCTGTAAAATATGTTTGTTTTTTTACGTGTGTGAGACATGACTGTTTATAATCCACATTTAGTTTGAATGGAAAGCGAAAGCGCAGGAGGGCCCGAGCACACGCATCCCAACACATTTGTTTTCCCGGAGACTCTGGGACGGTTGTGAAGAAAAGGTGCGGTCAGACCTCTGAGCGCTGAGTCACTTCTTCTGGAGGCCGTCGTGGAAGTGCCAGTGATGGCGGCGAACTTCCACCCACAAGACCTTTCCACACCGCCAGGGAGGGGGAGGGGACTTATAAGAGCTGAGGGAAGGTGTGAGTGTATTTTGTACGTAGGCCGGTTTTTTAAATTGGGAATTGGTGCACATTTACTGGTGGTTGTAAGATTAGTACAGTTGGAGAAATTCTACTTTCTGTGAATTCGAGGTGACATTTTGATGCTGAATATTGGCACAATAATCTGTTATTGGGGAAACTTTAAAAGAAAGACATAACGACCACGCCCAGGCATGGATTAGATGATGAATCAGTTGATGGTAAATGAATCAACCCGTTCTGATCATCTTATTGTTTTGGGCTTTTCTCAAGCAATAAAAGGCCTCGTTCATCTCAAGTTCCTAAATGTGAGGATTTGATGTTCTTTGTCATGTATGACGATACATTGAATATCGTTTTGGACTACTGGTTAAACGTGGCGAGGCATTTCCATAAGTCACGTTGGGTTCTGGAAAATGTATGATGTGAATATTTAACATGACATCGTTACTTCCCTCACCAATTTGAATTTTAAATGACTTCCTCAATGCTTCATTGCCATATGGAGTGTCTTCTAATTCGGGTCACTTTTATTAGCTTCTGTCGTCCCACTTTCCAATCTGCTGCGTTGAATATTTCACACGGCGTCACGTGCGTTTGAATATTGAGCCCAGGCCCAAAATCTGGACTTCAAATCCACGAGCCGGAAATGCACTTACTGTACGACCATGTTACGCCAGCTCCGTTATAGTTGGTTCAGCCGCTCGATGTCGGTTTCCAACGGCTCGTTGTTTGGTCGCTGCGTGACGTGACGGGTGTATTTTTAGCGGCTGCCCGTTTGTTTTCCAGGCGGCAGATGGCTTTGTTGCTCTGGAGTAACGGTTACAGATTACAGAAAGATCACCTGCAGCTGGACTGGTGCTGATCTCTGTTATTCTGGGACCGGTTGCCCCGGCCTCGCACCTGCTTCCTGTTCCACATGTCGGGTTCCCCCCCTCGGCGTCCGTAGAGCTCTTTTAGCGGAACGTATTCTAATAAATGAGCCCTCTACTGGTCTTAGCTCTCGTATTATGTTCCAGCACATCCATAACAGTTTAAAAAAAGAATGTGTGTGTGTTTTGTGAGTTTGACGCAGACTTGTCTCCATATTTATTCCACATATTTTAACACATTTCCCACACTTGACTGCCAGCCTTTACGCTCGTGTGTGTGTGTGTGTGTGTGTGTGTGTGTGTGTGTGTGTGTGTGTGTGTGTGTGTGTGTGTGTGTGTGTGTGTGTGTGTGTGTGTGTGTGTGTGTGTGTGTGTGTGTGTGTGTGTGTGTGTGTGTGTGTGTGTGTGTGTGTGTGTGTGTGTGTGTGTGTGTGTGTGTGTGTGTGTGTGTGTGTGTGTGTGTGTGTGTGTGTGTGACCGTCGAACAGGGGGCAGAGTGTTTACTGTTTTCAGGACGCATGAGATATGAACTCTGACGTAACATGACGGTCATTCTCACATGTATGCGTTGTTATGCCCTATCGGTTTGGAGCTGCAACACTTTTATAAGCCGCCTTTAAAAAAAAAACGTCATCTTTGGTAATGCCACTCTATCCGCACTGTAGACACTTTATGCCATTTGTTGCACTCTCACGTTAACATGCACTGAATATTTGCACTAGTTTAGCAACCCCAGAAATAAATATTTATACCTCCGCATTATTTATAATCTGTATATCCTGTGTTTATGATACTTTCTGTTGCACTTCTGGTTGGATGCCACACTGCATTTCGTTGCTCAGTACTTGTACATGTGTAATAAGTTGAAACTAATCTTATCTAAAAAGAACTCGAGAGTAATTAAGATGAAAGAGGTTTCTGCCCGTGGCTGTGCAGTGTGTGTGTGTGTGTGTGTGTGTGTGGCGTGTGCGTGTGTGTGTGTTTGCCTAAATTGGCCGATGGCGAGCTTTGTCAGTAAACCCATCACGTTTTATTTTTTAACCGCAGCCCCAAGAAGGGATTTGTCTCCTCAAACTGATTAAAGGCTCGTCTGCTCTCTTGTGTCGAGGCAAATTCTGCTCAAACTGATATTTAATGTCCCAAACCAAAGAGAGCCCCCCCCCCCCCCCCCCCCCTTAAATCTCTTCCTCCTGAGGTATTTTACTGCTGCAGCCGTGTAAAAGAAAGAAGGTCTTTTCACCTGGGCCTCTAGAGGGTCAGAGGTCAAGCGCGTTTGTTTCCTCACGCCGCCGAGCGACGCTCTCATTAGCCGCCGATTAGCTTCTTCTTCTGTGAGACGCTCACACAATGCTTTGTGCCGCCGCTCATCCAGTTTCCAAATCGTGCTCACTGGAGCCCGCCGGCGGACCCCTGAAGAGAAGTGGGCGTCATCACTTCAGACACAATGCTGGTTCTCTGAGTGGTTCAAAGGCATTTTGCCAACGTCCAAACCGACGTCCACGGGGCGGATAGCTCACGACGAGCTTTGATCGAGTCGCTGCCATCGTGTAACCACGCCGACAAGATGGATAAAGTACTCGTATATCTAAATATCTTCAGTGACAGTCTCACATTTTTTTTTGGCGGGTCTCATTGCAGACTGATAACGTGATCGTGGCTGTAACCGCTTCGTGTTTATTTCATTTTTTTTTTCTCGTTCTTTGGCCGAAGCCTCGTGGGAAAGTCCCAGACCATGACTCATATGGAGAGAGAGAGAGAGAGAGAAGCTCAATGCCCTTTTGGGAATGGCTTGTCCTGCCAAATGTAACTCTGCATACTTTATATAATCTGTCACCGTGGTGAGGACCAAGTGGGGCACCATGTTGGGTGCTTTTAGAGAAGCTGTAATTTGGACAAATGAATTAAATGTTAGTTTTTTACTGCATTGGTTCTGGATGTGTTGATATTGGATGCGTTGGCGTCTTTATGCTTTCATCAGTAGTTGGACCACATTGTTATATTCATGTTGCACAATAAACACAACTGTGTATTGTTTTTGGATTCCGGCCTCTACGTTCAGGTCCACTCCCTTATTTATTAAACTATCCAGACGTAACGCGCTGAGGCTTGTGTCTGTTCTCGTCATAAGGAGACTCTACAGATGTCTGTCCAGAGTTTTGGGCAGTTTCCTTGTTTTAATATCGGCAGCTGCTTTAACTGTCGATTTTGCCAAAATAACACAAGGGGGTTGCTCACTTCTCCAGTGTGATGTAACCATGCACATTTGTCAAGGATAGAAGATGGACCTCCTAGTGAGTGGTATTTGCAAGAAGAACAAAAAAAAAAGGTCTGTCCACCGTTATGGGGTCTTTTATGGGCTCTTTTATGGGGTCTCGTGTGGAAAGCGGTTCCAATGAAAACTGAGTTACAGCGATTCTGGACTTATGGTTGAATTTTGAGAATTCCCCTGCTCTGCATTGTGGTGGAGGCTGAAACGCCAAAGAGGAACATCTCAAAACCTGTGCAAGGAATCACGGGAGGTTATGAGGAAATGTGTTTTTAAACGTGTGTGTGTGTGTGTGTGTCATTTCTAATAATTGAAAACCTATTATATTGGAGCAATTTCTCGATAAACTAAACCGAAACTACAGCCTTGTAGTACTTTTGTAATATAATTGCGAGCTTATCCCAAAACGAAATTCCTCTCGTTATTTGAAGACGACGTGCTGGGCCACGTCTCTGGTTTCCTGTCAGACGGCGGTTGACACAACATCTTGACAACGCACATCTTCTTATAATCGGTTGAGTTTATTTTTCAGTAAAACCGGTTGAAATCTCATTTGCATTTTAAATATACGATGAATACGGGAGAGACACAAACGCCCTTTTCTTCATTCACGTGTCATTTTATGGATGCGTTTTCTTTTTCTTTTGCAGACTGGGGTCTTTCAGAGTCGACCCGTGTGGTGTGACCGCCGTCTCTTGGCCGACCGCCGTGACTAATAAGTCGCTCCATTTTAATTTCCTCCATAAACCTTTTATGGCTGAATTACCCTTCAGACCAGAGGGAGCTAAATGAAGTCGGACTGATCCACCAAAATATATTCTTGTACGGTCATTTATTCAACATTTTTATTTGTCAGTGCGAGGGAGGTTTCCTGGAGGGAGGGAGGGAGGGAGGCTGCGTTTCACTCCCCCAAAAGATAATCAGGCAACAACTTTTTGGATAAGGATGCGTTGGCGGTGCCCGTCGCCTTGGATCCCACGAGGTTTGAAGTCCTTGAAACTGGATACAGATAACACTCGACGTGCACGGGAAGCGCTTAAATGTCCAAACAGGATGCATCTTTTTAAATGTTTCCTTCTCTCTGTAAACATGATGTAGATCTGCCCTCTGTCTCTGACAGATGAAACACCCAGAGCGCACAGATTTCTACAAACAACAGTTTGTTCATGTCATTAGATTTTTCTCCATTAGGACCTGCTCGTTGTCGTTGTTTTCACGGCGCTTCACCGTCTTTTTGCAAGTGTTTTTGAGGAAACGGGAAAAGAGCGTGTAGTTGAGGAAGATGGAGAGGACGCGGCGGGAAGTGTCTCCCAAATGCCATTTTCAGCAGCGGCCCTGTGGCCTCGGTGAATTATACCCTCGGAGACTCCAGAATGCCACTTTCTTTTCCTGGAGAAGTCTAAAATGTTTACCTACTCCCACGTTTCCACTTAGTTTGAGGTACCCCACTGAAACACACACACGGCTCTTTTTTTAGCCTCACGGTGACTCTGGTACTCGGGGTCCAAACCTCACTTTCCTTAACAATTATCCAAATGACAAGTGTGTTAACTTTGACGAGAATTCCCTGACTTCACGGGTGTTCATTATTTTTCTATTCAAAGGTGGCTAATTATGCACTTTTTTTAAATTCCAAGAGTCAAAACGGGGTATAATTGAACCTTTTTTTTTTTTTTTTTTTATTAGATTCTCCAAAATACCATGTGCTTTAACTATATTGAGGAAAACGGGGCACTTGGTGGATAAGCGGGTAGACGAGCGTCGGGGTTCCTGTGAGCTCCCCGGCGCCTCGCAGCAGCTCCTCAACCACGGGTTAAAGCCAGAGGTCAAACTCTCGTGCATGTACTTGGATGAATACAATGTTTTTATGCAATTACCGGTTAATTTGTCATGATGCAGATGCTAAAATATTATTTTATCAAGAACTGAACGTCCCCGTCGCGTGTCCTTGTCTTCCAAATGTGTCCGTTAATTGTTTTTGAAATCAACGTTGTCGTAGTTTCGTGTTGGAAAAGTTCTAGTGTGGAGTCATTAATCAGGTAATTCATTCATATGAGTGATGTCTCCAAGTTGCTCCTCTGATTCCGGGTGGGAGGGGGAGACGGGAAAGGTCCGACCCAGTTCCTTATCTCCCCCAGAAACAGACCTCGATGGTCCTCTTTGTGGGGGCTCCTTCCTGCCGTCCTTCAGCAAGGCCGTCGGACCTTACGTATAATTTACGGTCTTTGTTGTCAGAAGATAACTCTTCGACAGGAAGGAAGGACGAGAGCATCTCCTAAAGTAAACGTCCGGCTGAAAAGGTTATTTCTCCAACGTACGGGCAGAAATCTCCTTTTTGGAATAAAAGCATTATCCTGTTAATCGTGGCTCATTTGGTCTTCGATTCCTTTGTTTTCTTCGTCTCTCTCCGCCCACTGCGAGCCGACGCGATTCCCCTCGCGCCCGGAGAGAGCTGCCAGGTTGTCGGCTTCAGTGGAGTGGAACAGTTAAATAATGGTGTGGGGGGGGGGAGACGAGACATCTCAGAACATGTTTGACTCTTTCTATTGGAAAGCTGAACCGCTGTATGTGTGATTCTATTAATATGAGGAGATGGTACCGGCACAGTGGATACGTACGGGGCTTGGTTTACTTTATTCACGACCGTTACTCTACTAACAAACATCTTATCAGTCGTGATAAACACCCGACATCTGTCTTTTGATGGCACTAAGGACAACATTTAAAAAAACGTGTTGGCAAACAATAAAAATAATGTTCACCTTTGTTCTGTGAAATGAAAATAAGCATAGTTTTCACCACATCTGTCTTTTAAAACCAATTTTCTTTCACTTGACTAAATCCCTTCTTGCTCCAGGTGACTTCTGCAAGGTGAACGTCTGCATCAATGGAGGCACCTGTGTGACCCGGGCAGGCGCTCCCTTCATGTGCATCTGCCCCGACGGCTTCTCCGGGGACACCTGCAACGAGACGGAGACTGGTAAGCCCATCCTGCAAAGGCGCGGAACCAGCGAGCCGACCGAAAGAGACGGCTCGAGTTTTCTAAAAAATTTACCCGAATCCACCTTTAAAAAAAAAAAAAAAAATCCTTCACCCTGGATCTAACGCCTCTCCTGTGTCCTCCTCCTCGTCTCAAAGGGCCGTGCCACCCCAACCCGTGCCAGAGCGACGGCGTCTGCGAGGCGACGGGCGGCTCCCGCCGGGGCGACGTCTTCGGCGAGTACGTCTGCAAGTGCCAGCCGGGCTTCGACGGAGTCCACTGCCAGGACAGTGAGTGATCCTCATCAGGCTTACGTCAATACGCCGTTCATTACGCATTCCAGAGGAGTCGGAGCACCGCGGGCCTCGTCCTGAGACCAGTTGCCTAGACCAGTCGCCCCTGGATACGCTCGTCATCGTCATCGTGGAAAGTTGCCGGATAAAACGGTTTCATCTCGGTTGGCCAGGTTTCCAGATTTTCTCGAGCGAGAAGACTGAATGTGAACGAGGACGAACCTCAGAAGTAGGGTTGGGTCCCGATAACCGGTGCCAATATGGCAATATTGACTCTGATTAGTACCGTGACGTTGATTGTAAGTCTTGCATTTATAAAAGTGGGCCAACAAATACAAAATGTGCCATTCTTACCACGTTTAAGATAGCTCGGCTTTTACACAAATTTGGCCGAAGAGTTTTTAAATGTCGTCGTTGTCAATCGTCGTTTTAAAAAAAAAGTATCGGTACTGGCACCGTTTAGGCACCGGTATCGTTTTAAAAGTACAGTCTATTACAGTACATGTCATATTTAGCAGACGCTTTTATCCAAAGCGACTTACACTAAGTGCATCAACCTAGAGTACAAACTAAGAACAACAAGAATACAGAAAGTAACATTTCATCAACATAGTCGAACTACAAAAGTACCATAATAAGAGATATTTAAGAGCCACTGAAGTGCTAATCTGTGTTTTTAATCCAGATATAGTCGGAAAAGTAGCACCGGTATCGGAAACACAAACCACTGATACATCCCTACTACTACTTTTATCAACAAAACATCTTTTCATGTTGTATTTAAAGTGCGTAAAAAAAAAAAAGAATCACAATCGGTCGTCTCAGGAGAACACTTAAGTCTCACTCTCAGCCCGACACGTTGGCGTGCAGACGGCTGTCGTCGGAGAGAGCGGCCATCTGACGGGCAGCCGTCCTCCTCATGCGCCGCCCGGCCCGGTTCACTCGAGGTCAGCCAGAGGGAGCGAGCAGCACCGGCGGGAGCATGTGCTGCTCGCTCCACACCAGACAGATGGCCACTGTTTGCACGAGGCGGCGGCGGAAAGGAGACGCTTCGCGGGACGTGCATTTCCACTCGTCTGATCCCGTTTATGCCTCTTTTCTTACCCTACAGGTGTCGATCGGGCAGATTTCAGTTCGAGAACAGGTAACGGAGGAAGTGTGATTGTGTTTTTCTTCTTCTTCATCCAGGTGCTCTGTTTTTCGTAGCTGCATGCGGCCACACACACACACACACACACACACACACACACACACACACACACACGCGCGTACAGAGAAACTGCTGAGGTCAACACTATCTCTCCTTGTTTACGAGTCAAGGCCAGCAGTGAGGTCATGTCAGGTTTTAGATACACTATCTTTTGTTTTTTTTATCAGTTCACCCACCCACACATCACGATGTCCTTCCACCCGAAACTTTTCTATCTTTCGACTCCCTCCTGGGCGACTTGATGTGTTCCGAGCCCGTTAAGTTGTTTCCAAGTTGCCGTCTATTTGAAGCTTGTGTTTACGCTCCAAACAGTCAAGTCTGTTTGTGTGTCTTTTCTTTCTTCTTCTCTTCTTCCACCCGCGACGACCACAAATCACCAGCCGGAATAAGAGCCCTCTCCAGAGGAGGCGTTTACACTAATTAGATGATGCCTCAAGGATAATGATGAGAATAATGTATTAGACCGTGATGTTATGAGACACCCTCCTTCCCCCCTCTCCATTCACAGCTACTGATGACTGTGTTGTGACACTTTAAGTGCTCTCCAATTTATTTGTGTGTGTGTGGGCGCGAGGAATGAGGCCCGTGGCTGCCAGCGTCTCTGGTTTGTGTGACACGGAGGAGTCGACACCGAGCTGCAGAGAAGCAGCCAGCGTGGGGACGCCGGGGAGGCGTAGTGTTGCCAAACATTCAAACCGGCGTCCTCTCGCCCACGGCCGGCGTGGAGATGCACATCCAGGCGGACGAGTTCAGGAATGGAGGGGTTGACCAACTGGAGCCCGACGTCAAAGAATCTGATGTTCTCACACAAACCACTGCATCTAGGCACTATAGGTAGAGGCACAAGGCAGGGGAAGATGGACTGGAGACGACGGTCTGTTTTGGGAAAGAAGGCAACAACAAAGGCTAAATTACTTTTCTAATAATACGTATGTCTTTGCTGAATAGATTTCTCCTTTTAAAGGACTAAAAGCCCTCTGAGAAACGGATCAAGAAGAAGAAGGGAGAAAAAAATAACTCTACTGGAAAAAAAAGATTATTCATGTGTGCTGCTCAACCCACGCGAACAACCGCACGTGGCGCCTGAGCTCATATACAGACTGTTTCTCACACACACACGCACGCACGCGCTCGCGCATGCGCGCGCGGTTCATCCCTCAGCCAACAGAAAGTGGCGGTACGCGGCGAGCGCTCGCAACGTCAGCGCCACTCCTGTTGCCGGGCGGAAAAGTGAGCGGCGGAGGCGGACCAGGGGAATTAAAGGCCGCCCTCCTGAATGTCACACTCGCTACTCGGGTCTGACGGCAGCACTTTGTGACTGTCCTGTCAAATTGGCCTGAAAGCCTTTTATGGGTTGAGGAATAGGAGTGTGTGTGTAGGAGTGTGTGTGTGTGTGTTTGTCTATAGAGGCTCAAGTGTGGAGTGAAAGAGTGAGAGCGATGTAAACTGCTGTAAGCTTGACTTTGGGGCCAAAGCAGATGGATAGAGAGCGAGGAGGAGTCTCTTTCTCTTTCTCGTGACAGTCTCTTAAATCCCATATTTCCATAACGGATCAACGTGGTTATTTGCTTTTTGAAAGTGTGTGTGTGTGTGTAAGATGTGGGCATACTGGGCTCTGTGTGGAGTTGTGTGTGTTCTGCATTTCCAGGTCTGTAAAAACAACTCGCTCACAGATGATATGTGAAAGCTGGAAGGATCTGTGTTTAAGAAAACAGTAAATTATTCAAGTTGATCCGACTTGGAGATACTCTTCCTGTAAAAAGTATCGGATCAATAGTAAACTCATTGATCCAGACTCACTGTACAGATAATTAAGGTTGAAATAAGGTTGCTGAGCATTTTCTTCAGCTCCTGGTCTTCACTCCTAAAGTTCTGCATGGTCACATCTGTCTCTGCTCGAGATCCCTCTGAAAGTAAAACGACCACATTTGTGTAAATATGTAACCGTGAAGTGGCGTTTAACTCGACGTTCAGCTGGGGGAAGTCCCACATTTACAACTTCCAAGAATCCACTTTTTCATTTTTCTTCATTTTAACCACAACGACATACTCCTGACTTTAATTTCTACAGAAGAATATTCAAAGAGAGAAATAGGTCATATCTACACTCTATATACGTGTACTTACTGTAGCGTCTTACAATAATAATAACACATGAACAGTGCCCGGGGCGTGATGTCACCGTGGCTTTAAATGATACGCTCTGTAAATGTACTTTATGACATCGTAAGTTTCATCTCTGAGCTCTCTTTGGTGTAAATTACACGTCTGGATCTGGGTCTTTTTACTGTTATTATTATGTAATAATGGCGTTGTGGTTTTATAATGGCTTTAAAACTACCCCGTGATGCTTAAGCAATTTGGTCTCTTTTCCGGTTGTAATTGGTTGGAAGAGAAGTCTCACTTTTGTGGGGTTCGTCGCTCCCTCTTTGTCTCGTCGTCAAACCGTCAACAACACGCGTGGTCTACTCTCGGTCCGAGGCCGTTGCGGGCTGAGAGACGGTCTTTTGCGGCTCACATCCTTTTGGCCACAGCGCAGATTATTGTTATTATCATCATCGCCACGTATGTTTTCACATGCGAGGAATTTGTCACGGCGAGTGGTGAGTACAATCTCTCTGGCTCTCTGCGGGGTCCTTGACGCGAACACGCGGCTGAGGAAGCTTGTCGTGCAACAGAGACGGGACGATGGCGTCGAAGGCAGATCTGAAGTCCACCAACGGGATCCTGGGGAGGCGGGAGGATGGCATGAAGGACCGTGTCGATGAACCGCAGGGGGTCCGGATGTGTGTCGGGACGAGGCGTCAAAGACTTCATGACCCCAGAGGTCAAGGCGACCGGCCTGTCGTCATCGAGTCCTGTGATCCTGGGGGGGATGATGGTGGTGGTGGAGGCCTTGACGGAGGCTGGAACGTGGCATGTCTCCAGGAGGGTGTTGAAGATGCTTCAGGGTGGAGGGGGAGACGGAGTCCGGGCCGGCCGCTCTGCAGGGGGCCTTGTGGCAGCTGTCTCTAGTTTGGCCAAACTAGAGACAGCTGCCACAGTCCGTTTAAAAAAAAAAAAAAAAAAAAAAAAGCCTGATGAAACGTCTCTTTCCAGAATTCTTTTTTAAAAGATGCTCAAAATATAAGCCGGCGTGCGCCCTCAATACGAAATATTTTCTAAATGTTTCATGTTTATACTGAGATTCCAGTTTGGTCATGGAAATTTGCTTTAAAGTCCTGGAAAAGTCACTGGTCAAAATGTGTAAGAACCCTGATTCAGCCTCTTAAAGGTGCAACACACGTGTCGCTCTCCTCCCGGGTTTAAGATGAGGTCAGACGTCACTCACGGGGGGAAATTCCGAGCGTTTCCTGACTGTTTACGTGGTATAATATTTCATCTTTTTAACAGCAGTCTGATTTTGGTTAAACCTCTTCTTTTTTTTTTAAAGGTGTCTCCAGAAGTTGCCTTTAACCCTTTGATCTCTTCTGACTATCTGGTCACTAACACCAGGTTTTAATCCAAACTCACCAAACCCACTGCCTTTCTATAATGGTCGCTATGGTTTTATCTGACTCCCTGTTACTGTTGCTCAGTATCCTAATTTATAATATTTAAAATGTATTTACTTTTCTTTTGGCCTTTAAAAAAAAGTCCAAATACCCTGATATTATGAATACATCTGGAAACAGACTATTTGTTCCATGAGTGGATCAAAGGGATTTTTCTTTTCTTTTACAGCTTGATGTTTATAATATTCCTCGTCTGCCACTGCTATAAATAGTATATAGCTTTTATGTGATGGTTAATATAAGCTCCCAGAGCCGGAGGGTCAGGACCGCACGCCTCGTTATGGACACACGTTATGGACACACACTTCAGCCAATGACTGTAAGCCTCCTGTGACGGCGTGAAAATGATCGTTTGGACACAGAGCTATTTGTGGAGAGAGGGAGAGCGTGGGCAGGAAGATGCTGCCGTGTGCGTTTTGTTGGATGGAAACACTGTGTGTGTGTGTGTGTGTGTGTGTGTGTGTGTGTGTGTGTGTGTGTGTGTGTGTGTGTGTGTGTGTGTGTGTGTGTGTGTGTGTGTGTGTGTGTGTGTGTGTGTGTGTGTGTGTGTGTGTGTGTGTGTGTGTGTGTGTGTGTGTGTGTGTGTGTGTGTGTGTGTGCGCATAACGACAGGATTAAAGCTTTCGATTCTCGTATGAAATCCCCCTCTCTTTTCGGCATGCGGTCGTCTCTACCAGCAGCTAACTGGTGGAAGAGGTGGAAAGGAGTTGGGCTTCGTTTCCCCTCCTCTGACTTCCAGCTGGAGAGATAGCGAGGGCGAGGGCGCCCTCTAGAGGCACCACGGAGAGTTACAAGGAAATTAAACACACACAACACTTAATGTTAATTAATAACTCAACATCCCGATCACATGACCTCCACACCTCCTTTTTCTCTACTACAGACTTCAACTAACCTCGGTGTGGACCCCCCCCCTCCATCTCCTAAGCATGACATCATCACTCACACTTCTGATTAACTGTGATCTGCTTTCAGGCCGGCTGTTGACAGTTGACCAGTTAGCTGTTTATGTTCACGGCTTCAGGAGGTAACAGTGTCTCTCTCTCTCCCCCCCCCTCTCTCTTTCTCTCCCTCTCCCTAGATGTGTACGAGTGCGCCGCCCAGCCGTGTGGGAACGGCGGCGCCTGCAGGGACCTGGAGGGAGACTTCAAATGCCAGTGCCCGTCCCCGTATGTGGGCAAACGTTGCCAGCTGCGTAAGTGTGACCAATCCACTCGTCTCACCCCGCCGCCCTCCGTTTGCTTTCATCTTCAAAATAAAAGCCAGCTCAAGTATTCTAGCACGCCACGGCCATCTGCGATGAGGCGCTCTCTTGCAAGCGTTGTAGAAACGTGTCGCAGCCGAGCGCGAAAGCCGAAGCACGCGAGCCGAAGTGCGTGTTGGACTTTAAGCACGTGGCCGTAGAGCCGTCTCTCATCGTTCTCCTCCATGTTGACTGCAACGTGGATGTGAGACCAGGCGTGTTTAAAAACGACAGACATTTATTTAAATAATAACACAAGCCACTAAATGAAAAGCGCCGTAGTGTCAAGGGAGCGACCTCCTGTCTTCAGGGGTTTCTTTTTTTTAATCGTGGCCTCCAGGCTCAGGTGTGGCTCATCAGCCTGAAAGACAAAATGCAGAGCAAACGGGGCGCAGACCCCTAGTGGAAGGAAGGGGTCACTACAAGCGGAGAGTAAAACATGTTTTAATCGGGTTATTTTTAAAGGTTTCTGTATGCAAAATGATCAATAATGCCACAGTGGGAGATATTGCTCTGATACCCCCCCCCCCTCCTCTCCTTCTTTTCCTCCCCAGGCTGCATCTCTCTGCTCGGCATGGAGGGAGGGGGCGTCGCCGAGTCCCAGATCTCGGCCTCCTCGGTGCGGTACACCATGCTGGGCCTGCAGCGCTGGGGCCCAGAGCTCGCCCGGCTGCACGGCTCGGGCCTGGTGAACGCCTGGAGCGCCGCCGCGCACGACAAGAACCCGTGGATTCAGGTGAGGCGTCCACCAGAGGCTCGTCCTGCTGGAGCGACAGACGTGTGGACAGATGTGGAACTGCGTATGCTAGATCTAGACCAGGGGTGCTCAATACGACATAAAAAAAGGTCACATTATAAGTAGCTCGCATGCTGAAAAAGTGTGACCACCCCTGATCTAGACACATGTTTATATATATGAGAAGGAGAGATCTACCAGCTCATAGATAACTGCTTATAAATAATCTGGACTCCTTTTTATTATATTAACAAAATATTCAAAATGTATTGATTCCTGCCTTTTCTCTCTTTCTCTCTCTCTTTCTTTATTCTTTCTCTTTCTCTTACGTTATTTTTCTCTCTTTCTTTCTTTGTCGCTCTTACTCTTTCTTTTTCTCACTTTGTTCTCTTTCTTTGTCTCTCTTTCTTTCGCTCTCTCTCTTTCCCACTTATTTTTCTATTCATTTCTCTCTCTCTTTCTTTCTTTTTTTCTTTCTTTCTCCTATTTTTCTATTTCTTTCTCTCCTTCTTCTCTTCTTTCTATCTCTCTTTCTTTTTCTCTCTCCCTTTCTTTTGCTCTCTCTATTTTTTGTTCTTTTTGTCATTCTTTCTTGCTCTCTTATTTTTCTATTTATTTCTCTCTCTTTTTTGTTCTTTCTTTCTCTAATTTTTCTATTTATTTCTCTCTATCTATCTCTCTATCTCTCTCTCTCTCTCTCTCTCTCTCTCTCTCTCTTTCTGCTCCCAGATCAAAATGCCGAGGGTGATGCGCTTCACCGGCATCGTGACGCAGGGCGCCAGTCGTATGGGATCGTCTGAGTTCATCAAGGTCTTCAAAGTGGCCTTCAGCCTGGACGGCCGGACGTTCACCGTCTATCGGACCGCCGGCCAGAGGACGGACAATGTGAGGAGACTCATCCTCATGACCCATAACTCAGAATATGTGTAAATATTGAAATGATCCACCAGAGGGAGCCGTGATTTACACAAACACTTTAAAGTACACGCAACACATTTTACTCAAACTTCAGACACTTTTGTTTTGGAAAAGTCACGTAAATGTTCTATTCATGAGTTGCATTCAAGCATTAATATAAGCCGCCATACACACTTTCACACACGCTGCAAGTGAACGCACCTTCACTGAAAAGACAAATGTTTATTCTTGTAATCAAACTATTGTCTCATTCATTTGTGTCATTTATCCTTATTGTTAGTTTAAACTTTATGCACACACCAGGATTTCACAGAATGCTTGTTGATGGACGTTTGGTTTAAAGTCCTGGACACCCATTGGTCAGCACGTGTACGAACCCTGTAACGACCCACTTGCCCACGTGTTCTAACTCTTTGTTTTTCTTTGAAGGTGTTTGTCGGTAACATTGACAACGACAGCACCAAGACCAACCTGTTCGACCCGCCGATCGTCGCGCGGTACATCCGCATCATCCCCGTGGTGTGCCGCAAGGCCTGCACCATGCGCATGGAGCTGGTGGGCTGTGAGCTCAACGGTACACACACACACACACACACACACACACACACACACACAGAAAACAAACACACACACACACACATAGAAAACAAACACGCACACACACACGCGTGCTTTTGACTGAGAAAATATTGTTCTTGTCTTGGTCTCTTCTCTTCCCTGACTAATGACTGTCAGCCCTACGCCCAGCGATTGATCACACACTCCAGTGATTGCACCACTTGGCGATTATTGAAACCACATGACGCTCATTCCTCTCGTGATGCTGGCCGCCGCGCACGTCCACGCTCATGTTTCAGAGTTGGAACGTGGTGGTCTTCATCTTTTGTTTGTGTTTTGGCGCTGCGACAAAGTGCTGCTCCTCTTCCTCTTTGTGTAAACTAGTGTTCCTCTTCGCACCGGCGAAAATATTTATCTTATTCTCGTGGATGGTCGTCTCGTTTTTCAGATAAATGTCTGTTTTGCACACGGTTCTAAAACTGCTCTATTTGAGGCTGGTACTGTTTTTTCTTCTTTTTTTCAGTCTTTTAAATACAGAATAATGCATCAATTCAAATTACTCATAACTTTTGGTGGAAGACGCTTTGTTCCCTTCAAGGTTATATGGAGGTCAAACTGTGAAACTGTAGTTGATTCACTCGAATTAAAATAGTGTCAAATAATTGAATGTAACTGAGATATTGCTGCGTGATGCTGGACGGTACCGGTCCAGCTGATGTTTCTCTGACCCGTGCTTCAGTTCCACGCTCGTCAAGTCCATCGCTGTGTTTTTAGAGATTTCACAACGAGCTCCACCGGTTTGTTTCTACTCCAGGATTCAACCTCTCTGACCTCTGCCTCTGGTTGTGTACCGCTTCCTCTCCGCCCCTTTTCCATCACACTTTCGCTCTCTCTTTTTTCCTCTTCTCTTCCCCCCCCCCCGCCCGCCATGTCCCTCCAGGTTGTTCCGAGCCGATGGGCATGAAGTCCCGGCTGGTGTCCGACCGCCAGATCACGTCCTCCAGCACCTTCCGCACCTGGGGCATCGAGGCCTTCACCTGGCAGCCCCGCTACGCCCGGCTGGACAAGCAGGGCAAGACCAACGCCTGGAGCGCCGCCGCCAACGACCGGGCGCAGTGGCTGCAGGTGAGAGGGGGCAGGGCCTTGTTGTTGTTGTTGTTGTTGTGTCTGTAACGCCAAGTGGGTTCTGTGTCCTCAGGTGGACCTGGACTCTCCCAAGAAGATCACCGGTGTCATCACACAGGGGGCCAAAGACTTCGGCTCCGTCCAGTTCGTCAGCGCCTTCAAGGTGTCCCACAGCGACGACGGACACACCTGGACCGTCGTGCAGGACCCGGCCACCGGGTCGGACCAGGTGAGTCACGAATGTAGGAGGTAACGACAATAAACAAGGCAAACGTCAAAAAGAGATAACGGGCTCCGAATAAACCCGCTGGCCCGAGAAAACGCTTTATATAAAACAACGTGCTTAATTAAAATAATAGTTTTGGGTTAACGATTATATTAGTCGTTTTATGTCTCCACACCTGGACGACGAGGTTCTGATTAGTTTTCTGTTTGCATTTATTTTGACGCCCAGAAAATGTTCTAACCTGCCAAATGAGGTCGTTAACTCAAGAACGTGGAACATGGACAGATTCCTCTGACGCCACGGAGCAAACATTTATAATCGGTTCACTTTCAGGCCTCCGCTTCTTCATTGTGTTTTCATATTTATGCTCGTTGTTACATCACATCACATTACACGTCATTTAGCCAACGCTTTTATGCAAAGCGACTTACAATCCTGTTACGTTCACACACCGTAGACACGGCTACAGGGAGCAATGCAGGGTTAAGTGTGTTGCTCAAGGACACATGGACTAGGGCGGGGATTGAACCTCCAACCCCGTGATTACACTCTCTTCTTATCATTCATCGAACAACCAAAGGAAATTAATTCTAAAACTATATACCCCTTATTGTCAAGTAGTAGTTCAACTCAGTCAAAAAGCTGAAAAGCCTGACTTAAAATGATCCGGCTGACTCGGCCAGGTACGAGGAACCGGGCCCAGGTGTGCTTTTAATCTAGAAAGAAAGAAATACCCAAATACAATATGTAAACAAAATAATAAAAGTAAACAAACTGTCCGGTCCGACCGGCGAGGCTCGCCGCGGCTCTGACCCTCGCCGCCGTTGCTCTCCCTGCAGATCTTCCCGGGCAACGTCGACAACAACGTCCACAAGCAGAACCTCTTCGAGCCGCCGTTCTACAGCCGCTACGTCCGCATCCTGCCGTGGGAGTGGCACGAGCGCATCACGCTGCGGATGGAGCTGCTGGGCTGTGACGAGTAGCGCCGCCCTGGCTCCCCCCCATCCCCCCTCCCCCTCCCCCTTCCCTCCTCCTGAGCCACACCTGCACTGCCTTGCTCTCTGCCCTAGGGGGCGGCAAACACCAGAGTAGCACCCCTCCCCCCCCCCCAACCCTCCTCTCTCCCCCTGGCTGGTTGGAGATGTTGCCCTTAACCACCGTTACCAGGCTCCTGGTTGGGTTCAGCTCGTCGTCGGTTCTCCGTATTGATCGCTCCTCTTTCACCAAATCTGTGATCAATTTAAAAAAAACGTCAGTTTATCTTCTTCCTCGCTGAGCTGGCGTCAGATTTACACCTACCAGCAGAATGAAAGGTGGCGATTCCCTCAACCTCGGGTCTGAGGGGCTGCTGCCTAGACTCTGATCCTGGATCAGTTCCACCTTGACCCTCTAGGACCCTCCAGGACCCTCCAGGACCCTCGTCTAGTGATGTACTTTCACGTCCTAAAACCCATGAGACACGCAGAATATTCATAAAAGATGTTCTGATGATTCTTTGAAGCTTTCCGTCGATTCTTCTTCCCCAAAAAGTTAATCTGCACATGAAATATCAGTTACATTTTGGCAAGACGCCTTCTTAACATCTGGTAAACAAAGACAACATGCTTGTTGCTCTTTAGTTGGAAAAACTAGCAACTGATGCCAAATAGTTTACAATATATTTGCCATATTTATGTTTAAAAACAAACAAAACAAGACTCAAAAGGTCTTCAGTATTCCTGATCTTTCTCCTCAGTGAAACCCTGAGTTCAGGTTTCCTGCAGTTCGTTAGTTTGAACTGTTTTAAAAGTTCAACGAGCGACATGTCAACAAAGTGTTCACTTAACCAACATCACATTGTTTACAGTATTTATATTCCAGTTCAAAGCGTCACGCTTCTTGTGTCGACACACAGCCTCACATTTATGATTCATGTGGGTTCATTAAGAGAAGAATACAGTTGACAGTGAACCGACCACACACACACACACACACACACACACACACACACACACACACACACACACACACACACACACACACACACACATACGGAACAAAAGCATATTCTCGTGCACCAGATCTCGAGTTGTTGTGGCACATCAAAGCCCCCCCCCTCCTCCCAAGTCAATCAGTGCAGCAGATGTCGGTCCTGAAGGAGGTGGCGACGCCCTCGTCTTCGTTATCGACGGACGGGACGTCAACAAAGAGTTTGAGATGGTTGTCGAGTGAAAGAGACGAGACGCCCGCCCCCTTCTGACCGAGGTTCACGCACCGCTGAGGTGACGCCACAGACAAAAACAATATTAATACAAGTGTTAAAATATCATTGACCAGGCTGGTGTTGTTGTTGTTGTGGTTGTTGATGTGTGTGATGAACCTCTTCACATCTGGAAGCATCCCTGTATAAATCCATCTATTTGCCGTTGAATCCAGGATCTCACGTCTGAACTTCCTGTCGGTCACTCGTTGCCGTCGTAAACAAAGAGGTCGCCGTCGGCGTTCAGACTTCACGCCGTTGTTGTCGCCGCTCTGCCCCTAGTGGCCGGGACATGCTGCTGAAACGTTCCGTGCTTCAGTGTCACTTTTGATGTTTTGTGTTTTGAAATATCTAAATAAATAAACGTTGTTGTCGAAGAACAAATATATTCATTATTACACGTAGAAGCAAAAGACGGCGTGTCGGGTGGAGCTGAGCGTGGGGGATCCCTCTCCGTTGGCCGCGTGGCGTTGACGCGTGGCGTGCGTGTCTCTGCTGTTCTGAGATCAGTGTCATGGTTGTTGACGTTCTCCGCGTGGCGTTCAGGGTCCAGCACTAAGCCCCCGGATGAAGGCTGAGGCCGTGCTGATAAGACCGACGGAGGTGAGGCGTGATCAAAACTGATTTTATACGCTGCCACTGGACATGTGACACCCCCCCCCCCCCCCCACAGTACTCTCAAAACCTTTTCCACCCCATGACTTATGAATTATGGGCTTGTGCAATAATATACTGCGTTTTTTTTTTAAAGAGTTTTGATCGCAATGAATATTAATATTAATATCAAGATCCTTTTTTAATATAAATGCATGAGGGGGGATGTTGGCGTCGAACACTGTGCAGTGTGTGTGTGTGTGTGTGTGTGTTGTTGCAGCATGCGTCTTCCTGATTCACGCGGCTTCATTTCTTTTGTTTCCCAGTATTGTAGATATATTTTGTTTCTCCACTCTTCAGGTTTTCTATGATTTAGATCATAATAAATGTTTTGATGGTTTCCTGCTTTCCTGCCTCGAAGATGTTTGACTGGATTTAAAGCTTCTTTTTTTTTCTAGTGTTGTGTTTTTAAGAGGATTCCTTTTTTATATGTTTGACCTTTTGTATCTTTAAAATAAATTAAGAATAAAGACTTAAAACCACCCACAATTTCTCTAATGGACTCTTCGTCATTCATTTTCTTCATCTCTTCATCAATAATTGTCTGTATCCAGTGGATACGGAAAGTATTCAGACCGATTTTAAAATCTTAACTCTTTGTTTCATTGTAGGCTCTGAATACTTGGGGCTCGGACCACGTCATATTTCAGTTTTTATTTTTTAATAAATGTGCACAAATTTCTACATGAGGTGATGTGTGAATATTAATGAGAAATAAAATGATTACTTCAATGAAACAAAGCGACGCATTTAAAGGGTTCTGAATACTCTCCGTACCCGCTGTGTCGCCGGGTAGAATATTTAAATGACATTCGATTCTCCTGCTGAATTAATTTCAGCCGTTTTCCATTTAAAAAGGTAGAAAAGATCAAAAGACCAAAAACCACCGAGGGTCGTTTCATCCGTTTAGCATTTAGACCCCCGGGGGGGGGGGGGGGGTAATCTCTCTTCTATACCACGATACCATCTTCCAACGGTATCTTCAGGGCCTCGTCCTCTTCCTCATTACGACCCGTGAAGGTCACACACACCCCGCCGCGGGGGGCTCCTCCTTCGGGGGATTGAACCGCCGCCTTCACGCCGCGACCCCGTGAAGGTCAATCGATGGCATCCGTGTTTGAGGAGGAGGAGGCCGACGCACCGCCAGATTACCGGTAAACCGGCTAATGATGCCGTGAGACACGTGGCGATGTCATCGACCGCCGGTCCTCGCCGAGGTGGCGAACTACAGTCGGGATGCTTGTATAATATGGGAATATTTAAGACATATTTTGTTATAATCATAATTTTTTCAAGGCTTCTTGAGCAAAATATAAACCAAAAATAAGTAAACAAGGACCATCTTACTCTATTTGAAATATGTCACACTTAACATTTAATTGGAAATTATTGAATTGGGACTAAGAATATTTTTCTTTATCTTAAAAAAAAGGAGGTTTTATGGAGGGATTTAACCAGCTTTTTATCCTTAAACATGTATTTTTTAGATTCATTTTGCTTTTATCTATTCTTTTATTGTAATTTTAATTATATAGCTTCCAGGAAGTTTTATTCATGTGATGTAAAGTGTCTTTGACTAATAAAAAAAGATATATACATTTAATGCATTATTATTATTAAGACTTTATACTACACCTGATTTAAAAACGATCTGTTCCAGTGTCACATGACTTAAACTACAAGATATTGTAAATAAAGAGAATTATATCTAAGAAACATGATCTCAATACACTGATTAAACTTCTTATAGAGCCTCTTTATTACCCCTCAAGTCGCCTGTTACACAATAATTAATAAACACATCTGACTAATACTTTCAATGTATTGTATAATATTACCCAGACGTTTTTAAGGAATGTCTGTCTCACCCCCCCCCCCCCCCCCCCCCCCCTTCCTGTATGCCAGCAGGAAGCCGGGGTTCAGAAACAGGAAAGATCCGCTCCTGGAAAACAACCTTTTTTATTTTAGACCTGTGTGTGTTCGACGTCTCGAGGGACACTGTCCCGTCAGACGAGAAGTCCTCTGTTATTTCTGCCCGAATAAATGCTCCCATGCTGATGGTGCTGAATGGCCCCTGTCGTAACCCCCCCCCCCCCCATGTTTGGGCCCTTTGTGTACGTCCAGGTTTAAAATGACAGAGCTCGCTTGTTATTACGGCCCATTTTCATCCTCCATCTTTTAATCCAGCTGGAAAGTGTCTCCCCCCGAGCCCCGAAGGGCCCTCGTGCTGCTCTTCTTTCTCCTCTTTCTCTCTTTTCTTTTTTTTGTCTTGAAAGCCTTCGTCTCTAATCATATTCAGTCTCACACACACACACACACACACACACACACACATACACACACACACTCTGTGACTAACCCTGCACTAATGACAGCGTGTGACACACCGGCACGATCACCTGCTCGACTCTTCAGCACGCCAACATAAACACACACACACAGTCAGTCATCTCTTGGTCTTTTATGTGGTCTCTCTGTGCTCCGGGTCCGGACTCCTGCCCCCCCCCCGCCCCCTCCTCGAGTCCTCGCAGAAATTACACCCCTATCCATCGCCCCGCTGGAGGAGCTGCTGGTATTTGGGGCCCGGGGGCCGAGACCCTTTCATCTGGGGCTCTGGGGCCGAGCGCCGGTCTGCCGTCTTCAAACACACTGGAGATAATGGCCCGGTGACACACTACCTTGGGGGGGGGTAAGCAAGGTTTTTTTTAGGAGCTGTTGATGACTCTTAAACTCTTGTGATGTTTCTTTTTATTTGGGCACAGAGCGACTGAGATCCACATCTCGGGAGACGTAAACAAACCCAGGGGCCCCGCACACAGGATCTTTTCTCTTCTTTTTTTTTACGGCAGCCGTTTGAATTCTTTGACAACGATTTCGTCAGAATGCCTGAAGATGTGTACATTAGTCGGCGGCGGGGGGGTTAAATGATAATTGCCGTCACTCTGAACCCATAACCCAAAACACGTTGACGATGACATCATTTTTACTCCTGCCAACTACGCACTCACACACACACACACACGCACACACAAACACACACACACACACAAATACACACAAATACGCCCCGACGTTTGAATCGGTGACATAACGCGGGAGGAATTTGGCGTCGCCGTCCCTGCAACCTGTTTCTGTTTTAATACGCCAGAGAAGAGTTCACCGAATGCTGAGCTGGACGTTAAGAAAGCGTTTAAATGGAGCTGAATGTTGTGCTGAGCACCATCAGGTCAAAGGTCACGAGGACTCGTCCTCCTTCCACCGCCAAGGTTTTAAAAAGGGTTTTTTTTTTTAAATCTCTGCCGGTCCGTATTGAAACATTGCCGTGTCCAGAGAGACGGAGCTGGAAACCGTTGGAGATGTTTGTCTTTCAAAGCGCACATTTTAAATGATGATGAAGACGTTGCAGTTGAGGAGGAGGAGGAGGAGGAGGAGGAGGAGGAGGTATGACTAAACCTTTTCTCCAAACCGTAAACCATAGACGGTTTTCACTCAGTAAATTTGAACCTCTTCGTCGTTACGTCTATCTTTTTTGGGGGAAGTCGCGGAGAGACGGCAGTTGTGGATGGAAAATAAAAGAAGGGAGGAGGTGGAGGAGGAGGAGGTGGTGGAGGAGGTGGAGGAGGACACAATAAGGGCAAACCACATTGATTTTGAGCTGATTTTCCGGCTGCTTGATTGTCACAAATCGTTACTGCAGGTCGACCTTGAGATCACGATCGTTTCACTCGATGTGGAAACTTCCTTTTGTTCATTGGACTTCCCGGCGGGTCAGGTGTGTTTCCACGTGAAGCCCCGCCCTGGTTGACGGTGGAGGGGCCCCCAGGGGCCTTTGGCGGCGAGGATCCTCCCACACACCTGCAGCTTAGGTTAATTGGCGGCTCTGAGTCGCCCGTAGGTTCGATGCCGATCCGTCCAGGTGAAGCCGGCCTTCAGCCAGCGGCCGGCTTACGCTTTAAGTGCAGAGGAGCCAGGGTGTACTTGTCAGGGCACGCTTTAAGCCCCAGGGGCCGGTGGGTCCCAGTGCCCTGCATTCAACCTCCTACAGACGATTTAGGCCACGCCCTGTGTCCGAGGTCAGGGGGTTGAGTGAGTCCCCCGGGGGGGGCCACTGGACCTCAGATCATGTTAGGAGTCTCTGAGTGTCCTAGCTCTTCTTCTAGGGCTCTCTGAGTGTCCTGGCTCTTCTTCTAGGGCTCTCTGAGTGTCCTGGCTCTTCTTCTAGGGGTCTCTGAGTGTCCTCTTCTTCTAGGCCGGACCACGTGATCAGGATCCAGGGGTCAGGAGGTCGGCTTCCATCTGACGTCCAGCCTCCGCTCAGACATTCTCTCTGTGGCCCCGGCGGACGACTGGAATCGCTCTGGTTTTTGTGTTTTTTCCACCGCGGGCCGATATTATTTCATAGTGATGACTGAAATCGGGGTTCGCGGGGCCATGTTTTCCTCTCTTTTTGTTACCCGAGGGCCCCGTGGCGAGGCGGGGGGCACGGGACATTCGGGCTCTGTCTCGACGTGCCGGGAATACAGAGGAGGGGGGCAGCCCGGAGCCTAAAAATAATTAGTTGTTTTGCAGAAAGAAAGACGCCTGAAATCTGGGTTGTTTATTCATAATAAATACACCGTCTAATCATGCATTTGTTTAACGTTATATCTCTCTTTTATGTAGTTCAAAACTCCGGGGTTGAGTCATCTGGAGAAACACCTGCGTCGTTAACTGTTAATGAGTTTAACTTTCCTCTGACCTAAAGCCTATAAATATCACCAGTGGACTATTGTTTACTTCCATGAATCTGTTTGATTTTTGTATATTTGCTCTTTGGATAAATGAAATGTTGCTGTTTTTTTTGTCTTGTTATTTCCCACAAAAGGTAAAAAATCAGTCGGGTTTGAACGCTTCTTTTTTTCCCAATGGGATGAGACGAGGTCGCAAAAGGTCAACTGGTTTGACCTGCGCCTCCTTTTAATTTAAACAATGACCCTAATGGACTCTGCACCTGTGTGGAAGATGTGGTGACGTGGTATTCCTTTAGCGCTTATTATGAGAGAGTGGAGAAAAATGTCCTCTGTGACTGTTATAGGTATTATATTTGAGGCGGTGCTAACTCAAACTGATTGATAATAATAGTTCTTCCGCTGATTATTTTCTCATTAATCGACTGATTGTTGGGTTAGTGAAAAATTATAAAAATAGTATAAAATGCCACTAGGCTAAAGCGACTCCTCCTCTGATTGATTTGTTATAGCATTACATCATTATTACACTTCAACAGGGAGCAATTTAGGGTAAAGTGTCTTGCTCAAGGACACGTTGGCCAGGGCTTGAACCGCCAACCCCCTGATTAAAAGACAGACCTGCTAACTACTGACCCACAGTTATCTGTCCAATAATTATCACAAATTATCACAATAATCAAAATGAAAATACAGCAAAGTCTCATATTTGTGAAATTTTTTACATAAAAAAATGACGAATTATTAAAAGAAAGTTGCCAATATCTGCCAATTGATCGATCGATTAATCAATAATCGTTTCAGATGTTGAGTTGTTTACTTTAGCATCAACGCTGCTGTATTCTGGCTGCGTGTGTGTGTGTGTGTGTTTGTTTGTGTGTGGGCTCGTGGACGATGAGGTCACTGCAGTGCAGTCGCTTCAAAAGGGAAGCCTCGTCCCGTGACGTCACTCGCTCCCACAGCGACAGCGAAGAGGCAGCAGAGAGGAGGATGAGGAGAAGTAGCTGAAGACACACCGGGCGGACGACTAGGGATCTGTGAGTGACTGTTTACGACTTTCTTTACCACAACAACAACAAAACCTTTTCAATCGGAGTTAGATAGGCTTTTTTTAAGTATTATTATTTTAAAACGTTTTTTAAAGCGAAAGCTGCGGTAACACTTCATACTTGAAGCTCACGGGCTCACGGGCGATTTCATAAAGCAGCACGAAAGAAAGAAATAATATATATATATATATATATATATATATATATATATATATATATATATTTATATGTATGTCTGAGAAAAAAAGAAGATGTATAGTGTTGTGAAAGTTTTCTGCTGTTATTTTTTATCGATTATATCAGAAGTAATCGGTTGTTTAGGAATGAGGAACAACAGCTGTAAGAGAGAGAACTAAAATCCCTAAGTAAATGTATACACATTTTTAGGATAAAAGAATATAAAAAATGGATGAAGATATTGCATAATAATGATCTCGTCTGGTCTCCCAGCCATATTAGTGTTACAATAGCTATTTTGAGAAAGTTGCACATTTATAAGTATTGTCATCATTTTTCTATAGAAAACTATTTCTAATCGCAGCGACACGTAATTTTTTACGTATTTAATTCCTTCTTGATTTCACGCTCGGAGTAAACGAGTGTTTGTGCTCGCGCCCGGCAGAGGACGGCACCATGCTCGGCCTGCTGCGCCCCCTACTGGCCGCTTGCCTGTACCTGCAGCTGCCCGGCGCGCGCGGCTGGATGCCCGGCTACAGCAACGGCTTCCACTACCAGGACATCAGCAACGGGAACGGGAAGGGAGAGAGTAGGTCCCCCGCGTGCTGCGCGCACATACAATAGAGGGCAGTGGGACTGTCTGTCTGTTGTTGGCTGTGTGTGGAATGTGACCACGTGTATTATATATATATATATATATATATATATATATATATATATATATATATATATATATATATATATATATATATATATATTTATGTATATATTTATGTATATATATTTATACTTTTTTTTTGTTAAATATTATATATATATATATATTATATATACATTATATGTGTATTTAGATATTAATATATTATATATAATGTATATATATTAATATGATATAAATATATTATAATATATATATATATATATATATATATATATATATTATATATATATATTATATTATGTATATTATATATATCTATACATACATAAATATAATGTATATCATATTATTGAGGTACAGGTACTTTTATCAGGTGTATTATGGATTAAGCTGCCAACATAAACAGAATCAAGTTTAAGTGACCTCCTTCACCAACTGCAGCTTTAGCACCTGAATGCATCACTAATTATAATCCAGTAGTACGATGTTTTTTGTTTCCCGAAATGGGCCTTTCTGTATAACGATCCCTTTAACTTATTGTACTTTTAAACATCTTTTGACGTCAATATTTTGAGATATTGAATGTAAAGTTTTCTTCTAAAAAAATATTTTCAGAATCAAAAACGTTCATTTGCCAAGTATTTTAAAACTGTCCATCATTTAGAAAATAGAGTATGACAAACTAACAAACAATACACAACAACGTTCATACGATACTGTTTCCAGCTGAATTCCACTCCTTCCGCCCCTGTTTGTGAGACGCAGATGTTCCTCCGTGTTCATCACAACACCTGGATGTGTCCGAAGGAGACGGCTATAATTAATGGAGCCCGGACCTCCCACCGGTGTATGCAAACAAAGTCTGCTTCTCATTGACGTGGTCATCCATACTGTCTGTGTCACTTCCTGTTTACTTCCTGTTGCATGTGAGCGATGCCAGCCGAAAGGAAGTAAACAGGGATTCGGGCCGTTGCCCCGCGGTGCAAACGACCTGAAGACAAGCTCCTGTTTGGTGGTCTGAAGGTTCATTTGACTCTGTGACGGGTTCTCTTCCATGGTTCTGCACGGCTGTGCAACAATAACGAGTTCAAAAATAATTGATGTTTGTTAGAAACTGTCTTGTCCCACAATTCAGTGCAAAGCTGGAAGGTTTTTATTATGCACATGCAAAAGTAGAGATGGCTCCAGAGTACATGAGGTATTTAACAAGGTGGATTGCTTGTGGACGACAACCTCTCACGCCGAGAGACGCTCACTTATCGTTTCATCCCAGGCAAAGATTCTTTCTAAATTGACATTTAGAAAGAATCTTTGTATTCACTTAAGTGGAATAAAATAAAACTAGAAAGGGCGCATACCTACGCCACAGCCTTTTTTGGTACCTTTTTATGACCTTGACCTTTGACCCAATCAATCCCAAAATCTAATCAATCCCCAATCTAATCATCCCAGCAAATGTCATGCGATTCGGTTTAATACTTTTTGAGTTATGCGAATAACACACATACAAATAAATAAATACACAGCGATCAAAACATAACCTTCCGCATTCTCAGAATGTGAAGGTAAAATGCCGTAAATCGTTCTTAAACAGCCAAACAAAGACAGACAAACGAACGCGGCTCATCACATGTTTCAGTGTCGGGGCCCTGCGTCCCTGACGTGGTTTACGGGGACGTCTAACGGGAACAGAGCTGTCATAAAGTTTATGGGCTGTGGCCCGTGATTTTATTTGCTGCTATTACAATTTACAATGGCTGCTATTAAACGGCTTCATCATGGGACGGATTAAAACATCAAATAACATTTGTTTGACAACCGTCCTCTGCGCACTCTCCACAGAAAGAGATTAACGACGCGGACCAGAGACACGTTGTTGTCTCCGTGACGACACAAACAGAACAACGAGCCTGTTGTCGCCGTTCACGCGTTTCTTTGTCTCGTCTAGTTTACTTCAACGGGATCCGTCTCCACGTGGAATCCCCGCAGCTCTCGGTGTCGGCCACCAGGGGGAGCAGCGTCACCCTGCCGTGCCACTTCCACTACGAGCCCGAGCTGGCGTCGCCGCGCCGGACCCGGGTCAAGTGGTCCTGGGTGCCCGCCAGCCTCGCTGGTGGCCCCGCCCCCTCCGAGGAGGCCTTCGCCAGGGAAACCGAGGTGATGGTCGCCATGGGCGACCGGCACCGCAGCTACGGCGGCTTCCGGGGCCGCGTGCGCCTGCGCCGCTCGACGCCGGGCGACATGTCGCTCGTGATCAACGAGCTGCGGCTCAACGACACGGGCCGGTACCGGTGTGAGGTCATCGACGGGCTGGAGGACGAGAGCGTGACGGTGGAGCTGGAGCTGCGGGGTGAGCGGTGTGTGTGTGTGTGTGTGTGTGTGTGTGTGTGTGTGTGTGTGTTTGCATGTGT
>CM070108.1:10927500-10937500 GCA_036178185.1 Liparis tanakae | reverse complement strand
GGTTACGTGTTCGGCTTCAGGTGAGGATTGTTTATTTTGTCTGTTATTAACGTTTAAGGTGCGCTGGATTCAAATGATGAGCACAGAAGTGACTGAAGACTCCCCAAAAGTGCGTAGAGTGCTGATTATTTCAATCCAGGTGACTCTGATCCCGTCTGGAACTTCTGATTTCTTGCATTCGCCGTCGATTGGAACGGGACGATCGCGCCGGTCTGTCCGATACCACCGCGGCTCTCAAACGCCGACACGTGGATGGCGCCGCTCGCCGCCGAGATGCACGCCGCCGATGCACGCCGCCGATGCATCGGTGGGTGTGTTCCACCCCTAAAAGAAAAAACGGGACTTCGCTCCCCGCGTTTTAGTTTAGGGGGTCACAACCCAAAAGGTTTGGGAGTCACTGTCAATAGTTTTGCCTCTCCAGTCTAAAAAGCACACAATTAAAGTCGTAGGACAAATAAAAACTACAGAGAAACAAAGATCTAGAGAAAAGAAAATACCCTAAAAATATAGCAAACGCTTGCTTACATTGTGTTTGACCTCAGAGAATCCAGCTGCAATCGAAAACACTTTTTCTTTCTTTAAAAAAAAAATTGGGCTGATTTGTGGACCGCGTGTGTCACTCTAGAAAAGCCTCATACTCATTTATCTATAAACTCGCTTTGAACGCAGTGAAAATAAAATGTGCAATGAGATAATAATGCTTCCCAAAAAACTAAAATCACAGCTATAAATTAGACAGTATAAATTACATAGAAAAAAACTGCCTTCAGAAAGGTGCAGGGTGACACTCAAAGATCCAAATCATCAGTCAATTAACAATATCTAAATGTTCTTCAGTGTGTGTGTGAATACATGGTGGGGAATATTATCTTTTTTTTGGTTGGGCATTTGCATTGGTGTCCATGCTTCTTTGCAAGAGGGGGTCCTTTGAGGGGGGTCCTTTGTGGCTCTCTGTTCTATGTCCTTTCCCTTCCTGCTCAGTGCAGCTTCCTCGGTTCCTGTTGGCTGCTGCTGACCCCTTTACTTCTTCTCCTGAGGGACCTTTTGTGTAGCCGGTTGCTGTTGGCGCCGGCTGTGTGTGGGGGGGAGGGGAAGACAAAGGTATGCATACTGATGACATCATGTAAACACGAGTTGCCAATTGACGCATGAATCGGTCTGAAGTGTGACAACAAAAAAGAAGAGGACGCGTATTAAAAAGCCACCTCGGGTTTCAGGAAGTCTATTTCACACACTTGGATTACAAAGAGATGAGCGCTCGGGTTTGAGGTGTCGACAATGTGCAACGTCTTCACTTTGAGGTCAACCAGCGACCTGTTGATGCATGCGAATATCAGACTTTGTGTTTTTCTCAGGCCACATTCATACTAAATACGGCGTTACCGGAGCAACCGGCAGTCTTCCCATTGGTTTGAATGCGTTTGGATGGCAAAAAAAGAAGAAGAAAGAAGGTTGAAACCTGAATGAACTTTACTGGCATTCGGAACGGTTTAATTTGACACGTTTAATGTTGAATCCCCCAAAAGTGGTGAGAAACCAGAAACCCCTCAAATCTATAGTTTGTACCTCATCACCAACAACATTACTAACAACTCAATCAGTTTTTAGCTGAATTGAGTTATTCAACTCTTCATAGATCAGAGTTCAATCAGGAGAACTGAATCATTTTAATGAAAAATAAAATGTTACATTGAAAACAATCAAAATCAAAATTTCATTGGCCTACCATAACATTTTCTCCTAAATGTTATTAGCATTTTGTAATCGGAGGAAAAAGCACCACGAATAACCCAAAACACACAAAGTCAGTCATCCACTCCCGTGTCAATTATTGAAGGTTAATATTTTTTTTTTAATGCTACCTACAAGGCTCCTATACGTAGGCCATTTAATGGACACTCCCCCAACAACCCTCCGCTAATCGCCTTTAACGCCCGATTTGATTTCAACTCGCCCGTTTACTGAGCTTCACGTGTACATTGTTGTTTTAAGCGTCTCTCCCCTCCAACTCACCTTCTGTACATTCCACCTGTGGCTCCTCCCACTGTCCGTCTGGCATGCAGCGAATGACCGGCAGGTGGCGCTGCGTGTATCCGGCGTCGCATTGGTAGCGGACGATAGAGTCGGCCGGGTAGCGCTCCCTGCTGCTGCCCATCGGTCGGCCGTGCTCCACCTCGGGGGGAGGGCCGCACATGACTGGGAACAAGAAAAAACACACATATATATACATATATATGAATCAAACATATCGTGACAGTTGAAGCGAGTCAAGGTGGCAGGTCGTTGTGTTTAGGAATCCCGGGGAGCTCACCAGGTCCGGTTTTGCAGGTGAAGGGAAGGTGGTAGTTGCAGGGCACGTCGTTCCACTGCCCGCCCTCGTGCCAGATCATCACCACGCAGTCCTCCTCGGAGTTGAAGTAGTTATCCGGCTGGTTGGGCCTCCAGTTCTCAAAGTTCTTAAGGGAGTCACAAAGACAATCACTTCAGTTGTTGAACGAGATCAGAGCGATGTAGACAAAGTTGTTGAGCGACCGAACTCACCAGAGGACTGCCGTCTGTCCAGCGGAACTCGTTCTGCACGGCCTTGTCGTTGAGGCCGATCCACTGGTAGTCCTGGCCGTTGGCTGCATTGCAAAGCAAAACACATGTTAACTGAGAAAAGTCTTCTCTTATTGGGCGCTCGCATCCTTCAAATGTCCAAAATAGTAACAGGATGTTTCACGAGGCTCAGGGCGATTAACCCGGCCTCTCATCCAACATGCTGGGACAGGAAGAGAAGAATCCATTGATGAGTTTTGACATTAGACTGAAAAATGTCCCTTTAACCTGTTTTCTGTCCAAAACTCATCCTCTTTATTTGGTATTTCTTTACCCCCTTTCTTGAGGACTACGTACAGGGACATGATCCCCCACCGGCTTCCCAGCACAAATGCCTGACCTGTGGTTTAGCATTTACCTTCAGCCTTTTTGTTAAAGTATTAAATTCTCCGTTTAGTTATCATATCCAACATGTCGCTCACATTTGTCAGATCTTATTTTTGCTACTCACAGTTGACAAACTGCTGCTCCTCCTGGGAGCCGATGCTCACCAGGTGGGCGTTGACCTCCTGGCAGCGTTGCTCCGCCTCAGACCAGGTGTCTCTCTCAGCAAAGTGGAGGTAACAGCTCCCCTTGAACTCCAACCAACCCTCAGCACAGCCTTGCACAGCTACACACACACACACACAGACAGATATACACATCAAGGGACATTTTGACGAATGCATACGACGTATGAAAGATATCATTACGTAATTGGTTTGGTGTTTAGTTTGGTGACTCACGTGTTGAGCAGTCTTTCCCAGTGAAACCAGTCGGACACTGACACACAGCAAGCTCTGCCTGCACAGAGCAGGATCCTGAACCGCAGGGGTTCGGATCACATGGGTCTACCAGGTCTGAGAGAAGAGACATAAAGACTCCTTACTTTGGACATTATGGCTGATTTCCCCAAAATGTTGATTATGTGAGTATGGAACAGGATTACAGAAAAGTAAACATCTTAAAAACGTACCTCCCACTACTTCAGGCTGCTCCACCACAGCAGGGGTTACGAAGGACACTGAGGGCGCTGTGGTTGGGCTGGGGTAGGCTGCATCTGGAGTCACCGCGTACACTGTCGGTCCCGAACCGCTTTCCTGGGTCTCCTCCCCGAGTCCCGATTGGCCGAGGCTGGCGTTGGCTGCATCTGGAGTCACTGAGTACTCTTTAGGTCCCGCACGGCTTTCCTGGGTCTCCTCGCCGAGTCCCGATTGGCCGACTCCGGAAATGTACTCGTGAGTCATCTTCGATCCGCTTCCCGAGAAATGCAGGCGTTGGTCCAAAGTGCCGCTGAATTCATGATGGACCCCTGACCCACTTCCTTCCCCACTAACCTCCACCACCCCGCGGCCCTGCTCAGGTTGGCGCACCGTTGGCGGTTCGGTGACCTCCATCATGAGATTGTCTGTTAGGTAGATGACATCACCACGATGCAGGATGAAATCTCCAGAGGCAGAGCCTGAGGCGCCAGATGGAAAACCACTTGGGAAACCACTTGGGAAGCCGCTGTGGAACCCGGATCCAGAGGGGTGATATCCAGACACCTCCTGCTCACCGGATGTCTGGACTGTCAGGTCAACGCCGCTGTAGTCGACAAATGAGATGCCAGAAAATCCACCAGAACTGGAGTCGGACCCGGATCCGGAGCCGGAGCCGGACGCGGAACCTAACACAGAGCCGGAACCAAACACAGAGCCGGAGCCGAAACCAGACCCGGACACAGACCCGGAACCGGACATGGACCCGGACATACTTCCAGATCCGGAGGTACTTGATTCCAAGAAAGACCCGCTGGTTTCAATGCCTCCCTGGCCTAACTCCTGCTTAGTGGGTTTTGGGTGAGTTTTTGACACCTCCTCCATCTTCCCATCAACCAGGATGATGACAGAGTCTCCTCCACTACCACTGATGTCCCCACTTCCACTCATAAAACCGGATCCGGACACACTGAAGCCAGAGAGTTGAGTGTCAACTCCGGAGCCAGATCCAGATGCACTACCAGGTTCGCCAGATGCACTTCCCGGTTCTCCAGATGCACTACCTGGTTCTCCAGATGCACTTCCCGGTTCTCCAGATGCACTACCCGGTTCTCCAGATGCACTTCCCGGTTCTCCAGATGCACTACCCGGTTCTCCAGATGCACTTCCTGGTTCTCCAGATGCACTACCCGGTTCACCAGATGTGAGGATGACGGCACTTCCCCCCTCTGCCTCCTGCGGACTTCCAGAGGCGGACTGATCCCCGGAGAAGACGTCAGTGCTTCCGCTGAAGATGACGTTCTGTCCCGAACCGGAGGCGTCACCACTGGTGCCGGAGGCGCCGGACTCCCCTGAGATCTCCCCGCTGGCTGAATGATCAGCTGAACCAGAGCCGGACACATCGACATGGACCGGAGGTAAAATGGGTCTCACTGGGGGGGGGGGGGGGGGGGGGGGGGGGGGCATTAAGAAAAAGCATGAGTATGTTAGATTATTTGTTATTTCTTACGTGTCGCTTTATTGTAATCTTTTATCGGTGGCCTTCACACAGTCGTTCCTGTTGTCTTACTCGTTGGCGCAACTCTGTGAGTTGTGACGGTTTTCTTTTCGATAACCTCCTCCATTCCAGTAATATTGATATGGCTTTCAGTTTCATTGTACTGTCCAATGGTTTCAACTAAAAACACACAAAAGAAGAAGGAGATGGATATACATATCAATGATAACAATACACAACCAAACCAAGAAACAAATTTAAGATAATAATAAGGCCATGTAGGTTGACAAATATGAAAACTGCAAGATCAAGCGAAGGTAATGACGAGGACCATGGGAACATGTTTCATGCATCCGTCTCACCTTTGGGAGCAAAGAAGTCGACTTTGACCGTTGTTTTGTTGATGACGTCCACCGTCACGATTGTCATATTGAGACTCATTTCATTTTCAAAGTCAACAACTGGAACTTCAGCTGGAAAGAAAAGAGAGAGATTTCAACCAATGTAAGATGGTGAATTTGTCCAGAAAGGTTATTTCGGAGAGTTCTAACCCTGTTCTTACCTTTGAAACAGTAGGCGTCGTAGCGCGAATGCTCATCGGGAAATCCTGTCTGGTTGGAGAATGCGTATATAATTTGGACCCCAACCTGACCGCCTCCGCAGTGAGACCTGGGGGTTGTGATGGGGTAGCGGACGCTGCGGTCCATCAGCCAGCCCGGACGGCACTTGTCAAGCCCTTGGTTCCAGGCGGCAAACAGCTGGCCGGTAGTGGCCAATGTGGTGTTGAGTTTCTCACAGTGCTGCACAGCTTCCTCGTAGGAGAAGCTGTCGTAGTCACTGGTGAAGAAGACCTCACCTGGAGGAAGGCATTCGCAAACGTTCAGAGGAGCTCAAATACGCCGGATACGACATCTGCCATAGGCCGATATTTAAGCGAGCGACTCCTCACCTCGTAGACGTTCCACGTAACAAAATACATCGTAACGTTCGCTCGCTGGTCTCAGGCCGTAGGATCGGACTCCTGGGAGGTTTGGCAGATTACCGTGACAGTTAGCTCGGGGTGACACGATGGGATACCTGAGCATGGAAGAGGATATTGGTACGGTTATATTAAGGCTTTACTTTTTCCAGAATATCACTCCAGTACTCACGATGTATTGGTTCTGTCTCATGTTACACAGGCTAGAAGGTTACCTGACTGTCTGGTCGCGGAGCCATCCGGCGTCACATTGGTGGAGGCCTTTCTCGAAGGCTGCCTGCAGTTGCAGGGAGCTGGCGATGACCGCCCCGGCGCTCTGGCAGGCCTGCTGAGCCTCCACAAAGGTCAGAGAATAGCGGCCGGTGATGGGTCGGTAGTGGAACACCACACCTTGGAAATGAAAGGGACGGAAGAATGAAATACAATAGGAAGAGACGAAAGTCAAAAAAGTTGTATTTGATGTTATTTATTGCCAACTGGGTTATCATCCATCTTTATTTTCACACATGCAGTTTGTCTTCCTTGGCTAGATTGTAATGGGCAGCCAATTACAGACTCCAACCCAATAAACTAAAACAAATACACATGGGTAAAGTACTGAATATAAAATTGCTAAGAGGTAGATTCAACCACTGAAATACTTGGATGTATTTATGCTAGGATATTCCCTGCTATTGCAACCTGAATAGTCTACTTTTGGAAAGGTGAAGGTTCGGCCTTTTAGAGTCCCGTCATATTTGTAGTAATGCACTTTCACAGTTTAAATAAAAATTCCAAGGGGTTTAGTTATCGATCGAGTGTGTGACCAACTTACCTGTGGGAGCCATGGCAGCATCGACGTCTGTCATACTGGGCGGTATGGCCAGTGGGAAGAAGGTGTCAACTTCCCCACGTTTGATCTCCTCTCCCCCGGGCGTGGAGGTGAGCCTCGGGTACATCCCAGGGGAGGGTGTCATGCGGATGATGTCTGGGAAAGGGGTCGTCCTCAAGGGCACGGCGCCGGCATCGTCACCAACTGGAGACAAGATTGCATACTTCCTCAATATAATTGACAGTTTAGGACAAAAAGAAATGACCCTGAAATAGAGTTATTACATATGATTTCTAGGTAGATCGTTTCCTCGAATCTCCAGGAAGGATTTACCTTGGAAGCAGACAGCATCGTAGCGAGAGTCAGGGTAAGGGTATCCGGTCTGGTTGGCGAACAGGTAGACGGTTCTCACTCCCAGGAGCCCCCCTCCACACTGAGGCCGGGCGATGTTGATGGGGTAGCGGACACTCCTGTCCCCCAGCCACCCGGCGTTGCACACGTCCATGCCATCCTTCCAGGCCAAGTAAAGCTCTCCGGTGGTGGCGAGTCGGGCACCGAGTTTAGCGCACTGATCTCCTGCTTCGTAGAAGGTAAACTTCTCGACAGACATGGAGTAGAAGACCCTTCCTGGGAGGAGAGTGGCGAGCAGAAGGGAGATAAACACGTTGACAGTCCTCAGTCCTGTTCACACTGCCGGAGGTTTCGCATAGCAGATATAGCTTTGGTAGCTATACCCTTTGTGAGGCGAATGTACCTGTGAGTTTCTCAGCAAAACAGTAGACGTCGTAGGTCTCGTTGACATCTCTCACACCATAGGTTCTCACGCCGGGGAATTCCTCCTTGTCTCCATAACAACGTTCCCGCGGCTCATGGATGGGATACCTTGAAATGCCAAGAAAGACATCGGTCAGCAGGTAGACTGAGACAAAAGGTTAGTAACTACTGTAGGTCAGCTCTTTTACTATGTCATTCACAGCAAGTCTCTTGGTATGTAGCATACATGTGTTTGTTGTAGAGGCTTCTGTTGCAGTCAGAGTTGGAAAAGACATCAAATGCCAAAACATATCAATTGGATGGTTACATCAGCCAAAATATAATACACCGCATTAAGGAGCGCTTGTGAAATGGTCAAATGGTGTCTGAAAGCTCCTCCTCCTACACTTCCCTAGTATCATAATGGGGGGGGGGGGGTAGGTAACAGGTTTATCCAATTCCATTTACAGACAATCATGCTGCCCTTATGCAGCCATTGGCCAGGTGTGCAGGAGGAGGAGTAAATGTAGGCATTTTTTGAAGTGCTTCCTCTCGCTAGCTTACATTACATTACATGTGATGTCATTTAGCTGAATTCTTATCCAAAGCGACTTACAATAAGTGCATCAACCATGAGTACAAAGTCAGAACAACATGAGTCAAGAAAGTAACATTTCTTTAAGAAAGCCAAACTACAAAAATACCATAAGTAAGTGCCATTCTATCTCTTGTCATTCTTCTTACAACTACTTACATCAATACCATGAATGCCTTTGAGGAGAAACTGTCTGAAACTGAGAGCATAATTAACCCAATTGCAGGAAGTTAAATTATGGGCCAACGAGAACGTACATAAAGCCCACCAATCCCTCTCAGGCAAACCTCGACTTAGACTACAGATGTGCAGCTACTCAATGGACAATGATCTTTCTCGGTTTGCTCTGATTTATTCCCACAGTCTAAAGACACAGGTTTGATAAGTAGATAAAAACCCTACATTTCTGGTATTGGTAAATTAGTCCATAGTGATCATTACAACCAGTTCAGACTCGAACTTACCTGACAGTCTGATCAGAGAGCCATCCGGCATCGCACTGGTGGTATCCGTCATCGTAGGCGGCCTGCAGCTGGGCCGGAGTGGCGATGGTGGCGCTGTTCTGGATGCAGGCGGCCTTCGCCTTCTCAAAGTTCAGGGTGTAGCGGGTGGAGATGGCCCGGTAGTGGAACACAATACCTATGAAGATACGGAGAGTGAGCGGGAGACGGAAGAACTTTGATTGAAATATCTTTGGGCTTCATCGCCAACGACATTTATGCTTGAGTTTTATCCGCCTGATGAAGCAGGGTGCCGTTATACCTCTGGACCCAGGTTTATACCCAACCAGAAACCACACAGAGTGTAAACCTGACGCCAACTGAATCATTGACGCCAAATTTCGAAGGACTTGATTTACTT
The DNA here is from genome assembly GCA_036178185.1 of Liparis tanakae. Lineage (NCBI taxonomy): Eukaryota > Metazoa > Chordata > Actinopteri > Perciformes > Liparidae > Liparis > Liparis tanakae. Next base: position 10,928,446 of record CM070108.1, on the reverse strand, counting down.
TTTTGACAGGTTTTGTACAGAGAGCATTCTTGTTGAAGACTTTTACCAAAACCTTTGTTGCAAAACATGTTTGCTAGAAGTTTTATCTTGTAAATCTTCAGTTTGTGTGAACGTAGAACTGACCCCCATGTGGTGAGAAGATAATGACTTTAATATCGATAGTGAAGGAAATCGAACGAGACGTACCCTGAACCTGGATGTCCACGGTGTCGTAGTTGTCCTCAATGCCCTGCATCACCTCGCAGCGGTAGGTGCCAGAATCTTTGGACCTCAGTTCCGTTATCTCCAGGGTGGCGTCGGTGGACACCAACGGGTAGTTGATCATCGTCACCCGGTCCAAATACTCGGTCTCCACTTGAACTTTTCCATCTGATGCCACCAGGATGGTCTTGACCGTCTCCTTGGTGACGTAGGTCCACTTGATGCGGTGGGAGAGCGGGGCGAGGGTCGGGGCTCCGGGGTCGTTCGCCGTGTTGTCCTGGAAGTAACACGGCACCACAACCTTGCTGCCCAGCAGAGGTCGGAGAGGCATCTCCATTGGGATGCTGACACGCAGTGTGCCATCCAATTCTACGGTACAGATGCATCAAGTTGTCTTTTTATTTATTATTCAGGATACAACCTAATGATTATAATACATTTACAACTTGTTCTAACAGCTGAGCAAAGGCTGACCCCCACAAAACTAATTTAGTCTACTCGTCACTTGTTGGAGAATCATTACATCTCTAGATAATAATTAAAAAAATAACTTAAGGGAATGGAACAATGTCTGCAAATGGGACAGTTCTACTGAATCCTTTGTAACAAAGCTTAACACTGATTTCTTATAGTCCCCCAACAGTTCGATTTTCAAGGTGTCTGGATACACATTTTGAAAATCACAGGGGCGACCAAGTGTCAGTGGTCAGCAGGTCCACCTTTCAATCAGGGGGTTTGTGGTTCA
>CM070108.1:10917500-10922500 GCA_036178185.1 Liparis tanakae | reverse complement strand
TTTAAATTTAAAATATATATATATTTAAATACAGTTTGTAAACCAAAACATAAATAGACAATGAGATGCATCTTGACAAATATACATGATTTATATATACGATCAATTAGCAAGTTTGGGATTTCTTGTTGTTCTTGATCTTGTTGTTCTTCCTCTTGTTGTTATATTTGTTGTTGTTCTTCCTCTTGTTGTTGTATTTGTTGTTGTTCTTCCTCTTGTTGTTTTTGTTCTTGTTGTTCTTGTTGTTCTTCCTCTTGTTGTTTTTGTTCTTCTTGTTCTTCTTCCTCTTGTTGTTCTTCCTGTTCTTGTTGTTCTTCTTCTTCCTCTTGTTGTTGTTCTTCTTGTTATTTTTGTTGTTCTTCCTCTTCTTGTTGTTCTTCCTTTTGTTCTTATTCTTGTTCTTCTCATTCTAATTCTTCTTCCTCTTGTTCTTGTTCTTCTTTACAGAATCTCAGTTTGACAGATATGTCAATCAAATATAAAAATCGATAAGTCAACAAACCTCATAAGACTTTATTTGACTGAGGAAAATATTTGACCATCTCCTCTGAGACTCTAAAACAACAAATTACTTGATAGAAACCGCTTTGTGAAGATGGACGTTTAGCTGAGAGGTTTTAAAGAGTGTGTTATTTAAAAAGAAGAGACTCTGAGGTGCATTTGTTTCACTGCAGAGGGAAGACCTGGAGATCTGTTTCCTCTGAGTCAAGCAGAAAAACTTCATGGAGTGCAAAGTCCAATATTTTCCAGTAATACCTCTTATGTGTCCAGTCCTTATTACAATTCACTCTACTGTGTACAATCTTCACTCCCAGAGAGGCAACACAAAGGCTCAGTTTGACCATTCAGGTCCGTTTTCAACAGACAGAGTAACAGTTACTATGGTTACTCACACTTTACACTCCTTGAACCCTGAAATATCATTATGCATTATGAACAACAGCATTTTCCACCTTTAATTTATATTCCCTCAGGCTGAAATATGTGGGATGTACAGTAATGTCAAACTTCGTATGAAAGCCATTTACATGTTGATCTTTTATTGTGGGAAAATATTCATTTTTTAAAGAATTTCTGAAGTTCTGCAGTCAAAGAAACAACAAAAGTATTTTTTTTATGAACTTCGAATACAAAAAGAAATAACTCATCATAAGAATATTAATGTATTATAATTATTGATTGCATTAAAAGTGGGAAAATATTTGTTTTTTTAAAGAATTTCTGAAGTTCTGCATAAATAAACAACTATAAAAGTATCTTTTTTAAAGTACCTTAAGTAAACAAAGTAATAACTCATCATTTGAGAATAATATTATATTAGAATTATTGATGCTCTGTCAAATTGTATTGCAATTTACACGTTTACCTTGTATTGCATTAAAAGTGGGAAAACATTCTGTTTTTAAAGAATTCCGGAAGTCCTGAATAAAAAAAAACTCCAAAAGAAAAGTACCATCATGCAGAATGGCCCATTGGAGAATATTGTTAATGCATTTATGTGTTTGTCCCTTTGATGTTTAAAAAAAAAGGTGCCTGGACCTCGTGTGTGTTACTTTATTCAGTTTAATGTTTCACAAGTTATTAGTTTGCGAAGCTATAATAATGTCAGAGAATGTGAAATATGTGTTCACGACCGTTTAGCCTAAAAAAAAAGAAAAAAAGGGCGTATTTGCGTACATATACATACACACATATATATATATATATATATATATGTCTGTGTGCATTCACTTGAAAGTCAAACATGCTAATGTTGGCCTGAGGTTGAGGAGAGGCGTGCCCCCCTTGACCCCCCCCCCCCACCCCTCACTCACCCTAAACTCTATTCAGAGGTGTAACTACTGGCTGTGTGCTGCCCCGCGCCTGCTGACGCACGCTCCCCGTCCACGGCTTCAAAGGACACATGTTATTAGCCGGCGATTCGCTCTAATTCCGTTGCTTATTTGTCGACTGCGTGTTCGTCCACACGCCGCGCGCTCGGATTGGAAGTGGAAGCCGCGGGTTTACTCGCCATCGGTTAAAAACACTCAGAAAGTGCAGTCGTGTGTGTTATAAAGCTTCTTTTTTTTTGTAACGCAGGGGAACGTTCGCCACACGCCGGACGTCCTCGCGCACGTTCGTCGTCACGCGGCCCGATGAGCTTCACGGGAAGAGGGAAGGGGCGCCGGCAGATCGGAGGGATTATAAATGGCGCTCCTCTAGTCGCGCGGAGGCGCCCGAGGCCTGCGCACAATAAGTCCTGCGAGACAATAAAAGCTTCTGTGAAGGCTAACGAAGCGAGAGCTCCTTTGGCTCTCGTTAGCTTTGTGTGTGGGTTTTTTTTCGTGGAAAAATAAATAAATTGCCCCGATAACCACAAAAGCGCCTGTTTTTTTTTTCTGCCGCCGCTCGCGTCCGTCTCGAGGGGTGCAGACGGCCAAGGAGACTGTCGGGGAGCCAAACCCCGAGAACCAAGACGGGGAACAAAGGAACGGTTTATGCGCGAGGCCGGAGACGTTTTTTTTTTCATTTTCCCACTCGCCGTAGAAGAAGCACCGGAGGCCGGATCGGGAGCCGGGGGCGTCTCGTCAGGGACGCCCGCCTCATCCTGCACACACCTGGCCTCCAGGTGGTCATGGGGGGCATGCTGCTTTTGTTTCTTTTGTTTTCCACGGTTTTCATTTATTTCTCTCTCCCTGGTGCCCAAAACCGCCTCATCTGACATTTATTTGAGAGAGGAGGGGGGAGGGGGGGGGGGGCTGGTGGCACTTCTCGTGGATATTTCTTTGGCGAGCCGTCTATCCAATCCCTCTCTCTCTCTCTCTCTCTCTCTCTCTCTCTCTCTCTCTCTCGCATCGTCTTCCCCAACGCCGGATTAAACACACATCTGGTCTCTTAGCCCCCGAACAACCAAACAAAAGGGCGCATTGTTATTGAAATGGGGGACGAGCGCTTTGCTGGACACGCCCCTTTTGATTGTTACATTATTTAACCTCACTTTAGGGACACACTTAACAGATCCAGCCCCACGGGGGAGGACGATTAACACACATTACGTGTCATAAGCACCATTTGGGAAAAGTAGTTTATTTTGACAGATTCTTCCTTGAGTTTTCATCACTTATCGTCATGGAAACGGCGTCAAAACAACTGTTGAAATGTGACTCTTGGTTTTTAATAACTGTAGAATTATCAGTTTGTCGTTTGACACCGATGTCACTCAAAGTCCTTCAAAATAAAAGCATGAAGAACTGAAACCTGTTTAAAAAAGAAACCGTCGGTATGTTTTTAGTGTCATTCTTTTTTACACATTCTTCCTCGAGTTTTCATCAATTATCGTCATGGTAACGGCTTCAAAACAACTGTGCTTAACACAAATATGTGAAGAATTGGTAGTTTGGCACAGCGGTCACTCAAAGTCCTACAAAATAAAAGCACGAAGAACTGAACCCGTTTAGTGTAATTTGGTTGAAATCTGCTCAAAGTGTTGCGTGTTTGTGCTTCATGAGTTGGGCTATAACGACATATTGAGGAACACAGTGAATCTCCACAAACTGACCCTGACATTATACAACCCCGGCTTAGGGACACACTTAGCTTGGGGAAATAATGTGTTTTTTTGTGGACATATTCTCGTTTGAGATTCCATCAATTATCGTCACGGTAACGGCTTCAAAACAACTGTGCTAAACACAAATATCTGTAGAATTGGTAGTTTGGCACAGCTGTCACTCAAAGTCCCTACAAAATAAAAGCAAGAAGAAGCAAACCCATCTGTTTGATATGTAGACATATCTGTATAATTAGTAGTTTGTAGTTTGGCACTTGACACAGCTGCTACTCAAAGTTCTACAAAATAAAAGCATGAAGAAGTGAAGCCATCTGTTTGATATATCAAAATATCTGTAGAATTAGTAGTTTGGCTTGGCACTTGACACAGCTGTCACTCAAAGTCCTACAACATAAAAGCATGAAGAACTGAACCCATCTGTTTGATATATTGACTTATCTGTAGAATATAAAGTTTGTAGTTTGTAGTTTTGACACCGCTGTCACTCAAAGTCCCTACACAATAAAAGCATGAAGGACTGAACCAGTCCGTCTGTTATGGGGCAGGAAGAAGAAGAAGAAAGAAAGAGAGAAACCCACGTTGGTTTGTTTTTAGTGTCATTTGGTTGGAATTACCTGGTAGGTTATTAAAAGTGTTGCGTGTTTGGGCTTTATGTGTTGGGCTCTAACGACATATTGAGGAACACAATGAGCCTCCACAAACTGACCCCTGCAATCTGTTTCCAGAGCCCCCGGAGTCGTAAAGAAAGTGTGTGTAAAGCCCGTTGAGCTGACTCACAGTCATCTTTAATAACGTGCTCTATACTCATGAATGACTCTTTTGTTCCCACAAAAAAAAGGGAGAATTAGTTGTTGTTTTTAAGAAAATGCACAAGTTCCCTCGTCCTGAGAGTCACATCCACCCAACATTGTTCCTCCTGTCTTCACATGTGTGTGTCCCGCTGTGTGTCACACTGTGTGTCACACTCTAACCCCATTACCCGTGAGTGTTTTCCGGCTCGTTAGCAGTCCCGGTGAGACCTGAAAGACCTCTCAGAGGGGCGACACAGAGACGCTTGTGTTTCCCCGAATGATCCAAATGTGGAGCTCTTGGAAAACGAGCTGGAATATATTGCTGACGTGGGGATAGTCGGACGGGATCAACTGGAACCGGGATGGGTCGACACATTTTGAGCTCAGGAAAAAGTTGCTGAGGCGTCTTTTTCCGGGTGAAGTAGATCGGTCGATGTACTTCCTATTCACACACACACACACACACACACACACACACACACACACACACACATTACGAATTCATACACACACACTACGACTTCACACACACTTGCGTGTACAGTTGATAAACATACGGCGATGACGATTGAATTATGTCCTTCACAAAATATAGATATCTCACAAAATAAATGATCATGTCATCATGTACCTGGAAGTGTAAATCCAGCACATACACA